>LS990923.1:14980000-15402020 GCA_900464855.2 Musa schizocarpa | reverse complement strand
ATATAGCATTAGCAAAGTGGAGTCATCAATATACTTCGTAGCAAGGCGATCTCATCCTGGTTTGCCCCATCTTAGGCACAGGCATCCTTGTATCAGGGCGTTACCGATTTTCTCATTGTGAGAACAATTCTCAATTCTGAATGCCAATCGTATAATTTGGACTAATTGGGCGGTTGACATCAAGTATGTACGTAAGGGATTTGAAAAGCAACATTTTCTAAAGATGTGGCAATGAATAACATGAAGATTTTTTTGCAGAAATAAACTATCAAAGATATGGACTTTATCTTAATATGCTCCCACTATTTTACTAGCCCTAGTCGCGACACCCCTGACATGTTAAAGCGGAGTCTCATTGAAACTTTTGGTGAGATTAGAGAGATCGATCCCATTTAGTAGTGGCAACTCGAGGGACTTCGACCAATCACAAGAAGCCTAAAGGTGGCAACTCTTGCTCGATCACAACTCCTTGTGATTCACGAGTCCTGATAGGCCTCCGAATCACCGCTAGCCTCGAGGACTCGACCAACCATGATGCTCGGTTAAGTCAACACCTTGTTACAAGATGAATACGATTTGATGATATACCCTCGAGGACTTCGACCAAATACTCTACCCTCCCTCAGTCCGCGGTGACATCTCATAATACGTAAGCAAGATGGCGAATGGCATTATAGAAGGTGAGTCTCGAGGGACTCGACCAACTTTCAACATACAAGAGGAATGCGTTTTCTACCCTCGATGAAAAGGCCGTGGGTCAATCTATTGCCTCACGTTTGGAAACTTAATATTATTATAGATGTTTCTATAATTTGGGTCTACTAATATGACATGTCACACATATACATATTTAATATATATCTACATGCATGCAAATATATATACATATCTAATGTATAACCAATTACACCAAATGATCATTGACCCTGACCCTAATCGATTGTAGGCCCAAGCAAGTAGGCCTAATCACTCACATAAAATCTATGTGTTGCAGCGGTGCATCTCCATGCCCTGTGATGCGTCCATTTTAGTCCTTGTCGGTTTAAAATTGACATCTTGATGCATCTTCATGCATCCACGTCGTCCGTCTGGAAATGGGTCCCTTATCAGCATCCACGCTCCCGTTGTGCCTCCTCATGTGATTACAACTTAACCGCCAGGCCGTAGGCCGATAAATAAACGAAATATAATGGAGGTTTACATGGACCTCAATAATAATAATCGCAGTACACATCCACCGCGGTCCATGATCATCCGTCCACACATCATACATCACATGTATAAATAATCATCATCATGTAGGACAACTAGACCGTATAATAAAAAAAATAATAATCAACTAAAAACCTTTTAATTAATTAATATTTTCTAAAATCAGGGACATTAGAGATTTTTGAATTCGCTAGGGGTATTTTCATAATTTGGACAAAAGGCCAAGCCGGAATTTCTCAGATTCAGAGGGCAAAACTATCTTTTGCCCGAAAACACTAATGCCCTTTCCGTTTTATTTGCTTCCGCCGCCCTACGGCTGACGGCCTTTGCGCGGCGGGGTGAGGCAACGCCCTAGCCTGCCTGGCAACATTGGCCTGGCGGCCTTCGCTTTGGTGGGCACCCTTCGGCGCCACCTCCCCTGCGATTGCTCTTGTCCCGACGGACCATGACCGGAGGTTTAAGCCCGAACAGCGGCGCCCTCTACTCGTGGGCAGCCCCGGCCAACAAAAAGCTTTTACAAGCAGGCCCGTCCGGCTGCGACGGGCGCAGCCCCTAATGCTGCCGCCCCCCGACTCGTTACCGCATGCCAGATCGATCAGGGCAACAACTTTGCTGCCCTTCCTTGTTTTTTGCGTCAACAATTTTGGCGTCAAATTCTTCCTAAACACAACACAAGCAGTTCAAAACCGATCATTCCTACGAACAACACGGCTCAATACCCAGCGTTTGGGAATCCTTTGGGAGGCGACATCATATGCTGCCGGAAGAACAAAAAAAACAAAATCCCCAATTCCTAAAGAGATGTTTGTAGGTAGCGCGAAGGTGATGCATAAAATCATGAGAACATGAAACTGGCATTAGAGAAGTTGTGTTACCTTGGGAGATCGTATATCCCTTTTCCTTCTGGATCCTTGGGAGGGTGAAGGAGGTCAGCGTCCTCCTCTCTGGCGGTAATCCACATAGCTTAGGATGCGACGACACTCCTCAAACACTAGACCTACTCACGAGGTGGAGATCAAGGGGAGAGAATAGGAAAAGGCAAACAGAAGCTCTCTAGCCCATGGGGCTCTGAATCCCTCCCCTTTATAGAGGTCCCTTCAAACCCTAATGGGTCCTCCCATAGTGGGTATTGGATGCGCATCCAATAAGACAAGGGCTCCGTGGGATATCTCATATCCGAACCTCTATTCATCATAATGCCTACCATATGTGTGTGACCCTCTAGGCCCAATGTCGGTTGGCGTGAGTCATACACAATGAACTCCTTCTAACTTCGGTGAATTATTATCTACGTAATAATTCACTCGACTCATCATTCTGGACGTCTAGGCCACTACGTCGTAGTCCCCAAGCGATCTGAAATCCAATCCATTAGACCTATCTGTCCTTAGTTACGTTGTACCTATAGTCCCTCATCCATCTAATATACAAAGAGGCGTATATCGAGCATGGTGTTGTATGAGACCCACGGTTTCTTCTCGAGTCTAAGCTCTAGTCCATTCTCCTCCGAGAACTCTTTCTCTCTCAACAAGAATGACCACGGCTAAAAGGATTTGTCTGAGCATGAACACATGGGATATTCCTCTCTCATGGCCTTTAGAGAGGATGATCCTCTATCGACACTCAATAGCCCTGCAAAGGGTCGACTACCACTCCCAATGACCAGGTCTTGTAGATGGGAATGTAAACCTATAAGTCTAGTATCAAAAGGTGGAGCACTCATCTGAGGACATCCTTGGTGTCTAATGTCTAAGGACCAGATACACCACTGGGACTTCGGAATCGTTGTCGGACAATAAGGCATCATCAACCATCCAGCATTTAAAAAAGCGGATCAATCGATGAACTCATTCTCAGCTGAGTACACATCTTATATCCCTAGTGTCCCTACACAGCGACTATGAGACCAGCTGCATCCATCATATGGATAGGTATATAGCACACCGGTCTGTCCGGTTATCCACGATATCCCTCTCGAGTAACCTATGACCGGGATTATTTAGGATATGTGTTTAAGGTAGAATCAATCTCACTATCGTGATCTCATCACGATCCGATTCTCATTGCACAAATCAAAGGACATCACAATATATGTATGCATTTATGCAATAGTTATAAAGTGATATATGCCAAAATATAATAAACAAAAAGATTTTATATTAATTCACACGTGCCATCACTCACGTGATTGGCTTGCTGGGCACCTATGTCTAGCAGAAGGGATAAGTAAGACTGAGACAAAGCAGTATAGCATTAAAGTGCAAATGGTTTGCAGTAATGTAAATGACAATAAGTAAATGCAAACCAGAGTTCCATGATTTTTACAGATGGATTCGGTCAAGTAACCTACATCCCTTGCGAGGCCCTCTTCGGTGAGGGCTCCTACCTTCCACTATGGAAATCTCTTCAAAGGGAAGGGTGAATACCCTCTTACAACTTTTTTACAAGCAGTTCACTCTCTTACAGATTTTCAATAAGAATGTAGGAGGTGAACACTAGCAAAATTAGAAAACAAGGCTAGCTAAGACTTTTCTAGGCCTTTCTCTCAAACACTTGCTATTCAAAAAAGTTGTTATCTCAGTTGAGATTTGAGGGTTATTTATAGGCCTCAACAGAGTTCAAATTTAGACTCCCAAATTTGAATTCTTTTGAAGTTCCGATGTTGGCGGTGCCACCACTTGTCAGTGTTAGACACCCAGAAGCGGTGTTGACTGCAGTGCCATCGCCCAGCCCGAGGCGATGCAACCACCAGGCTGGTGCAACCGCCCATCTGGCGATACCATCATGAACCCTTTTAGTTCACTTATTGGGCTTCAAATTTGGCCCAAACCAAGTCTAATTTTGGGCCCGGTTGGCCCTAACCGAGGATATAAGATTATCTCTTAATCTAATCTGAATCTAAGTGAACTACATAACAAATCACATCATAAACAGAGTTTTCAACCGAGCGATGGTATTGTTCTAGTGAGCTTTCGGCGAACTTCTTCCGACGGGCTCCCATCAAGCTCCGAACTTGATGACTTTAATAGTGTGGAAGCCTTCTGGTGATCTCCGAGTGAACCTCAAATGATCTCTTGGCCGTGAACTTAGAAAATTCCAACGGGTTCCGTTCTCTTTTTGTTGGTTTTCGGCATCTCAGAAGAATTCTTGGGACTCTTAAGCGTCCATGAACGACTCGGTATCCTTGATCTAATCCATATTTTTTGTGTTTTCGGTATCCATCTTAACACAATAATATGGATTAGATCATTAACCATCAATTGATTTTATCATCAAAATCCGAGATTGACACTTTATACAAAACCTTCTCCATTTGTTGTGTGCAAATTTGTTGTTGTTGAATCTCAGTTTTTTTTGATGAAATCAGTGTCATTGATATCTAATCATATGTGTTGAGATAAGTGTGCAGGATTAACTACAATGAAAAGTTAGACAAAGCAGCAGGGGATTCGCGAAGTCAAGATCATGATCGTTGGGAGTTAGAGTTGAAATGAAATTGAGGCGGTAAATCCGGAGTTACGCGAGAATCCGAGAAGTCCGGAAGCTTGCCAAAATATTCGTTCGGAACTTCGTGGTACGATGCGTGTAAAAGTCCAGGTTTTGCGGATGTCCATGAAAATCACCGAGGTTCATCGGATGATCGGCGGAAAGATTGCGGAAACTCACGGAAAAGCGTTATTGGCGCCGAACAAAAGCTGCGAAGTTGTCTTAGATTTAATCGTAGTTAATGTACGTTGATTAATCTTGAAAATGAGAGGTGATCCCATTAGCAATCTTGGGGCAATGGGCCTTTGAAAGGTAAAGTGAGTAGAATGGAGCTAACCATTGGGACCGATTCTACCGAGGCGGTGCAACAGCTTGACCAAGAGGTGCAGCAGAGAACTCGATCTTCGAACTAGACTGGTGCAACCTCGACGGAGAGGTAGCACCACCGAGCTCCGGTCTTGAGCTTCGAGGATAACCATATCAATCGAGGTGGCATAGCACAGGGCTCGATCTCGAAAGGCCAAACTTCGGTGCAGCCACCCACCTACTGGAGAGGTGCAACCTTTGGAGCTAGAATCTCAGAACTCTGCCGGGCCGGCAACCTCTCGATCCAAAAAGGTGCAACCTTTGATCCTGGAAATTCGGGATTTGATCGTTTTGAGCTCAAATTTGAACTGGGTTGGGGGCTATAAATACCCCACCCATTCAGCCTTTGAAAAGATACAGATCCACATTCTTGATCTTTCCATGATTCTAAAGCTCAATTTGTGTAAAGTCTAAAGTTCTCCTCTTTCTGTTCTTCAAGTCTTGAGTTGTAAAGAGAGGAAAAGGATCTGTAAGGGGTTGTCTCTGAGCCCGTCAAAAGGAGTGAAACTGTAAAAAGGCAGTTGGCCTTAAGCCCCATTGAAGGAAGGCTGCTTGTTGGCGCCGGTGACCTATCGACCGGAGGAGGAAGCCAAAAGTGGAAGTAGGTCAAGACGGGCGAACTACTCAAATCTCTGGTTTGCTTTTACTTTGAGCACTTTATCATTACTGCAAAACCTCCTGCAGCTACCCTCTCGCTTTTTAACGAGTCTCTAAGTTCTGATCTTTTGAATCTGCATTCAGGCGTAAATCGGAGTTTTCGACGATCTTTACCACTCAGATTTTACGCTTCGTTTGATTCCATTTATAACTACAAATTGCTTTCGTATTCATAAAAGCGGTTTTTTCAAGTTCAAAACTGCTTTTAGACGTAAAACGCGTTTAGGCGTAAAATTACGCTTTGACGTAAAAAACTTCGTTTAGGCGTAAATTCGTTTACGCGACAAAACTGCGTTTGACATAAAACTGGCGTTTAGACGTAAAACTTCGTTTAGACGCGAAACTTCGCTAAGACGTAAAACTGCGTTTAGGCGTAAAACTGCGCTAGATGCAAAACTACGCTTAGACGAAACTGCACTTAGACGTAAACTGCCTTTAAAAATCGCGTGACGCAAACCGCGCCAAAACGAAAACTGTGTTTAGACGCAAACTGCTTAGACGCAAAACTGCTTTTAGACGAAACCGTTTTAGACGCAAACTGTGTTTAGACGCAAACTGCGCTTAGACGCAAATCTGCATTTAGACGCCAACTGCAAACTGTGTAAACTACACTTAGATACAAACTGTGAATCCCAGCTTTTTACATCGAAATCATTTTTATCTGACGAAACGCAGGCTTTCATTTTTTTTAAATCGCTAAAAGATATCCGCTGCACTAATTCACCCCCCCCTCTTAGTGCTCTCGATCCTAACAATTGGTATCGAGGCGAGTTAACTAACTCTAAATGATTAAAACCCAAGAGATGGGCATACCTGAAACCAAGAGGGGCATTCTATTACACGCCCACCCATGTTCAGTGGACGGACTACACCTATTGGGAAGACCCGAATGAGGATCTTTCTTATTTCTATGGATTTTGAACTGTGGAACCTTGTTGAAAACGGATTTTCAAAGTCTTCTCTTCCAATGATCGATTGGAATGAATTGGAAAAGAAGGCTTTCGCTCTTAATGCAAAAAAGCTATGAATGCCTTATTTTAATTCTTGATAAAAAAACGAGTTTAATCATGTTTCAACTTCATAAACTGCATTTGATATTTGGCACACACTTGAAGTGACCCACGAGGGCACAAGTAGAGTGAAAGAGTCAAAAATCAATCTATTGTTGCATTCTTTTGAACTTTTTTTTCGAATGAAACCAGTGAAACCATTGGCGACATGTTTACTGCGCTTCCATGGATGTCGATCAACGGTCTAAAAAGGACTCGGAAAAAGTTTTTCGGATTTTGAACTCAGAAATAAGATACTAAGATCCTTCTAAAAGTTGGGATCCTAAAGTCATTACTATTCAAGAGGCAAAAGATCTGCGCAACTTCCCTCTTGAAGAACTAATCGGGTCATTAATGACCTACTAAAATGACTTGTAAAGCTCATGAAGAGAAGAAGACATCCTTCCAAAGAACAGGGAAGGATATGGCACTAAAACTTTCAATGCCACTTGAGAGAAAACTCAAGTGATGAGGACAGATGATGACTTGGCACTTTTTAACAAGAAAGTTTAAAGAAATTCTTCAAAAAGAAACAAGTTTAAGAATGATCGAAAAAATAAACTTGAACCCAAGAAGGACCAAGTGATCTGCTATAAATGTAAAAGCCGGACACTACAAGAGTGATTGTCCCCAAGTCAAAAGAAGAACATCAAAGAAGAAGGCTCTTCAAGCAACATGGGATGACTCTCAGAAATACAAGAAGAGGAGTCCAACACCGAACAGCAAGTTGCTCATTACGCCTAATGGCCATCGGAGAGGAGGTAAACGAATTTATTAGATGCTGATTTATCTTTTCATGAATTATTAAATGCCTTCCATGACTTATTTGATGAATGCAAGATTATCAATAGAAAATACAAATTGCTAAAAAGGAGCATGATAGTCTTACTTGTGATTTTAATAAGTTAAAAAATTGAATATCATGATAGTTTAAATTCATGTATCAAATGTCATGATCTAGAAACTCTTCAAAAAGAAAACTTGCTACTTAAGGACACCTTGAAGAAATTCGAGGTTGGTAGCAAGTCATTAAACATGATCCTTACAAACAAGGGGTCATGTTCCCAAAAAAGTGGGATTGGATTTGTGAGGAGTCCTCACCAAAATCCAACTACCTTCAAAGGCCCCATCTTACATGTTAGACATCAAAGCAAATGCAACTTTTGTTGCAAGTTCGGACACAGAGATGCGCATTGTCCATTCAGGAAATTTAGTCCAAACAAATTGATTTGGGTTCCTAAAGGAACCATGACAAATTCTATGCAACATGATAGAAAATCTAGATCTATTAGTGAGGGCACCCAAAAGCAAATGGGTACCTAAAATCATCCCTTCCTACAAAACATTAAAACCTTAGGCTGGAGCAAGAATTAATGTTCGCTCCTTGATTCTCGACAATCATGACCCAAACGCAATTTGGATACAACAACGGTGGAAATTATGAAATCACAAAAGCAATTTGGATACAACCTAATGTGACTTTTCAAAATCACAAACATATATGCGACATTGGGAGTATGCACGTTAAAAGTTCTATCTTGATCGTGACAAACGTTTTGCCTTGAAATAAAAAACGCGCACGTAATCATGTAAGCAACGTTAATTGCTCAATGAAAACTCTCCTCAAGACAAAACCTCCTGATCAAATCACAATAAGGTGTTCACTGCCTACAAAGGTGGCACCTCTCCACCCAATGCGGTGGCACCTCCAGCCATCACGAAGTTGCCAGTTTGCACTCTAGCTAGAGGTGCAACCAGCCCGCAACTCTGCCTTTTAACCCACGCTGGGAACGGCGGTGAAACCACCCCAACTCACCTCCCTTTCATTCTCTACTCCTCCAAGCCTCCTCCATCCTCATTTCACCCCGTTTAGCTTCCCAAATACCTCCCATTTCGAGACAAAACATCAAGAATCGCCTCCTCCTGTTTTGAAGATTTCACTAAGGTATTCTCTAAGAACCTCTGAAATTCTGTTTTGTTCTTCATTCCTCTTGTTCACCTTTATCTCTTTAAACAGCAGTAGTTATGGGTTCTAGAAGATCCTCAAGGGACAAGGGAAAGAGGAGATTAGTAGAAGAGTTTGATCTTACCCTTTTTTATTCCAAAAAATCATGCTGAAAAATTTCTCTCTTTCAAACTAAGAAGCATCAATAAGGGAAAAATACGAGATCTGAATGAACTAAGAGACGTAGAGACTATCCAATGGTTTGCAAACCTAAATCTACTTCCAATCTTGCAGATCAAAGAACTCATCTATCCTAGGCTAGTTAGATTGTTTTACAATAACATGCAAATAGATGATGAAGAAAGGATGTCCACCTATCTTTTTAGGACAACACATCTCAATCAATGATAGATTCATTTGTGATATGATAGGCATTCCCATGAAAAACATAGGACTTTACTTTAGAGGATCATGGGATGAAGAAACTATTGGAACATCCTATGTTGAAGCCTTAGGAATAATCTTTTGCCAATCCTAACATAGCATTTGTTCCTAAAAGTTGTGAACATCTACTTTTTAAACACTAAGATACTTCATCATATCATGACTAGTATAATTCTTCCTAAACAATACCATCATGATGAAGTGAGTCAATTAGAATTAGGAACTATGTACTTAATCATGAAAGGACATGACATTTGTCTTGGCTATCTTATCCAACAAAACATGTTAGAATTATCTAAGAAAGATATGATGCTCCCATATGGTGGTATAATTACTAGAATAATGAAAAAGCTTCGACATTCAAATACCACCGAAGAAGAAGTAATGAAAGTAGATAGATTCAGCATAATAAACAAAAAATCTACTTCATCGACTAAGATGTCACTATAGAAATGGTAACTGGGTTAGAATGCCTAGAAGAACTGATCCCCCTCACCCCTGAACTGGGCCCGGCCGGAAACACCAGTCTTTAGGAGTACCTAATCTCCTCCGATCGTCCCTTTGAGGAAACACATCCGGTTGAGCAAACTCACACATCATCCATCGAAGATATTGGGATTCGGATGGACCGATTCAAACAAAGACAAGAACGGCTTGAACTTGACAAGATCAAATCCAACCGAGATGCAGCAAATCCATCGACAATTTGACTCTTTATTTAGGCACTTCAACCTTCCACCTCATGAATGAGCTTGTATGAACATCCGTTGTTGTTATAAACTCCTCATGGACTTTGTCTTTGATATGGCATGTTGTAAACTCCTTTTGTTACTCATCATGAAGGACTTTGTTTTTGATATGGTTACCTGATATGTTGTAAACTCCATAAGTTACCCTTTACATTGATCTGTGAGCATATGCAAATTTACTAACATCTCTTGTTGTTTATCTTGGATTTTGCACTGAAATGTTTTTTTTTTTTTAAAAAAAAACCCTCATGCCTTGAAAAATATAAAGCGACATACCAATATAGTTGATAAGTCAGCAATATGACATTGATATGGTTGCTATTACTGATGTTAATATGGTTGCTATCACTGATACTATGATTAGGCCATACTTGTATCACCAAGAAATATATGATTGCTATCATTGCTATATGCCCTGTATCAATATATCAAACAAAAATTTACATCGTACGATCTGATATCATGCCATATGATGAAATGCTACACTTGAAATAGTTGCGTTACAATATCAAAAGCTAACACTGCAAAGGAAGCAAAAATTTGCTAGCTTGCAACTTGCATATTTCAAGAAGCAAGAGTTGCCTTCTTAAATATCTCTAAACTGCTAGCTTGCAAGTTCTAAAATGTTGTAACACTGCTAGCTTGCATGTGCTATCTTGTATGCCGTAAAACTTGCATATCTAAGCCTTGGCATCACTTGATCAAATAACATGTTTGAAATTGTGTGACAAATGTTTTTAACAGTAGCTTACTCATAACCGAATGCATGTAAGAAGTTCATTTTTCGGTTTGAATGCTAAAAATGGGATTTCCTGTACACTCTTATGAAAAATGACTTTCCTCCTTCAAGCAACGAACTATAACAAGGAAAAGAGATATTCAAAGTATTATATGTGTCATGCCTTCCTTTATGTGCGTAATAACCTGCTGGAATCACATCTACCATGTTTTTTGATAATGCTATCATGCTTTTTGTTGATGACAAAGGGGGAGAAACATATGAATTGATAAACACTACCATAATCATGTCTATGTCATAGCTGAACTGCCATAATTATGTCTATGTCATAGTTGCAAATACTTGAGTGATGCTATAAACAATGTTATAGTTATTTCATCCTTGCATCACCAAGAGATATATGAACATGTGCTATAGTTTACATTATGTCTTGAGTTGATATCCTATCTTGTGAAGAAAATGCAAACTTGCTAGAAAATCTCAAATGTGTGCATCATGTAATAGACCTTCGCAGCTTTATATGATTACATGATGAATAGTTACAAACACAATCATACAAATTTGATGATGTATGTCAAGCCTTGACATCATTCTTGAAGAGATATATCATGATGGGTATCATGATGGGAGTATTGATAAGTTTAACTGATCTAACTTATCAATACGTCACTTGAATTCTTAGGTCTTGAATTCAAGGTTGACTTATCTCAACTATGGCATATAGATAGGGGGAGTTAAGGATAACTCTATTATCAATTGATTGTCATCATCAAAAAGGGGGAGATTGTTGAATCTCGGATTTTGATGATGAAGTCAATTGTCATTTGTTATCTAATCTATGTGTTGAGATAAGTGTGCAGGATTAACTACAATGAAAGTTAGACAAGCAGCAGGAGTTGCGCCGGAGTCAAGATCATGATCACGTTGGGAGTTCGAGAGTTCGACGGAAGTTCGGACAGTCGTCGGAGGTTCTGCGAGAACAGATCCAAGAAGTCCAGAAGCTTGCCAAGCGAAGCTCGTCGGAACTCGCCAAGTGGATCGTCGCAAAGTCCAGGAGTTTGCCGGATGTCCGCAGAAGAATCACCAAGGGTTCATCGGATGATCGACGGAAGTTCGCCGGAAACTCGCCGGAAGAAGCGATTGACGCATCGGAGCAAAGCTGCAGAAGTTGTCTTAGATTTAATCGTAGTTAGCACGTTGATTAAGCTTAAAAATGGGAGGTGATCCCATTAGCTTAATCTTGGGGCAATTGGGCCCCTGAAAAGATTGAAATTGGGCCGAATGGAGCTATACATTCGGACCCTGATTGCACCAGGCGGTGCAACCGCCCCAGCCAAGAGGTGCAACCGCCCAGAGCTCAGTCTTCGAGCTAGACTGGGCGGTGCAACCTCCCTGACAAAGAGGTAGCACCGCTTGGGGCTCAGTCTCCGAGCCAGACTCAGGCGGTGCAACTGCCCCTGACAGAGAGGTGCAACCGCCTGGGCTCAGTCTCCGAGCTCTGCCAGGCGATGCAACCTCTCCAGTCAAGAGGTGCAACTGCCTGATCCCGGAATTCCGGGATTTGATCATTTTGAGCTCCAAATTTGAACTGAGTTGGGGCCTATAAATACCCCACCCATTCAGCACTGAAAAGATACAGATCCACACCGAATTCTTGATCTTTTCTGTGATTCTAAGAGCTCAAATTTGTGTAAAGTCCTAAAGTTCTCCTCTTTCTGTTCTTCAAGTCTTGAGTTGTAAAGAGAGGAGAGAAAGGATCTGTAAGGGTTGTCTCCTGAGCCCGTCAAAAGGAGTGAAACTGTAAAAGGGCAGTTGGCCTTCGCCCATTGAAGGAAGGCAGCTAGTTGACGTCGGTGACCTAGTCGGAGGAGGAAGCCAAAAGTGGAGTAGGTCCAGACTGACCGAACCACTCCAAATCTCTGGTTTGCTTTTACTTTGAGCACTTTATCATTACTGCAAACCTCCTACATAGCTACTGCCCTCTGCGCTTTTACGAACGAGTCTCTAAGTTCTGATCTTTCCGAATCTGCATTCAGACATAAATCAGAGTTTTCGTACGATCTTTACATTGCAGTTTACGCTTACGTTTTGATTCCATTTATAACTGCAAATTGCTTTCTGCGTATTCATAAAACGGTTTTCAAAGTTCAAAACTGCTTTTAGACATAAAACTGCATTTAGACGTAAAATTACGCTTTGACGTAAAAACTGCGTTTAGACGTAAACTGCGTTTAGACGCAAAACTGCGTTTAGACGTAAAACTGCGTTTAGACGTAAAACTACGTTTAGACGCAAAACTGCGTTTAGACATAAAATTGCACTTAGACGTAAAATTGCACTTAGACGTAAAACTGCGTTTAGACGCAAACTGCGCTCAAACGCAAACTGTGTTTAGACGCAAACTGTGCTTAGACGCAAACTGCGCTTAGACGCAAACTGTGTTTAGATGCAAACTGTGTTTAGACGCAAACTGCGCTTAGACGCAATCTGCAGTTAGACGCAAACTGCGTAAACTACACTTTGATACAAACTGTGAAAACTGTGAATCAGCTTTTACATCGAAATCGTTTTTATCGGACGAACGCAGCTTTCGGTTTTAAATCGCTAAAAGACATCCGCTGCACTAATTCACCCCCCCCTTAGTGCTCTCGATCCTAACAGTTGTTACAACGCCCCCACGTTTCTCGTGCAATATCACCTGTTTCTCCTTACTATAAAATTTCATAATTATTTCATAAAATTTCAAGAAATATCACCAAATATCATCAACTATTTAATTCTGAGTATAGCCTCATGATCATCAAGAGGGAGGAGCAAAAAATATGCAATTATCTATTCGTCCTGTAGCAATAGTTTCACCCGCGGGCATATTTGGTTGCACTTTAGGGTTCTATCCTCGGTGACCTTTACATCGGACTTGCTACAACCTTCAATGTGGAGTGCCATTCGAGCTGCAACCTTACTAGTTAGGAAGTTATTAGTGCTACCCGAGTCGATGAGAATAGAGATCGGTTGTTGTTTGAGAAGGCCTCCAACTTTCATCGTTTGCGGGTTTGAGTAGCCAACTAGTGTGTGCACCGCAAAATCGGTCGGTTGTGCCTCTTCTTCTACATCTTCTTCTTTATGTTCAAGGCTCTCTTTTAGAGTTTTAATGACCTTTTCTTCTACTAGTTTAATCATAAGAAGTCTCCCTTTACTACAATAATGCTTATGGTTCCACGGCTCGTCGTAGTGCCAACATAACCCCTTCGCATATTGCTCCCGAAGCTCTTCTCTTGTCAACCTTTTTAGTGCAGGGACTCGGTTGATTGTAGGGGGGGCTGAGGGCTTCAGTATTGCTAGTTGAGGAGCGACCCTAGTCCTCCAAGCTTCATGGTTCAATCACTCCTCTTGAAATCATGCGAAAGAAATGGCTGCTAAAAGCATGTATGGTTGTCATGCTTTAACTTCTCCCCGGATCTCCGGCTTCAAGCACTCAATGAAGGTCCCCAATAGCTATATTTAAGACCAATCATAAATTTGATTAGATAACATTTCAAACCTGGTTTGGTACTCCTTAATGGAGGTTTGTTGGATCTTTGCTAGTTGTCCGTCAATGTTCTCGTAATCGATTGGTCCGAAGTGGATCAGCAGTCATTCTTTGAATTGTCATCATGAGAGGACTCTATGAGTGTGTTCAAACTAGTCAAACCACTATATGGCATCTCCTTCAAGATGTATAGCTGTAATTTCTACCATAGATGCGTATGTAGTTTTGTGGTACTGAAAATATCGCTCCGCGTGTGAGATCCAACCAATCGAGTCTCCTTCTTCCCATCTAGGGAAGCCCACTCTCATGCGTAGATGGTTGGGGTCGGTCATCGAGCCTCTCCTTCCTTGGAAGTCATCGCTTCGAGCATGGTGCGATTGGGTAGAGCTCTCTCCTTGATGTGATTTCTTCAGACTTAGTGGTCGTCCCAATCTGAGTTTGGTAAAGAGCGTCCAAATCTTATCCTCCATTCACACCTCGAAGGCTTCGAATTTAGCATTAATTGCCTCTTCATATGCCATAGTATATGCCTCCAAATATGTAATATTAAGATCTCTCTTTTGTTGTCGGGTTGAAGGCATGTATAGGTTGAGAGAAGTGATGGTCGAAAGGGTTGGTGGATCGGTGGATGTAGGCTACGGTTAAGGCGTGTTTTGTGGCTATTTTGAGTGCAGTTTGAGGGTATGGTTTAGTGGAGTTATAGGGCTATGAATGAAAGTTTTAAATCTGTGGTAGATGATAGAAAAGGTTAGATAAAAATCAATTGAAATTGCTGCAGGTATGTGTTGTCTTATAAGAGCAGAATTGTCGTCGAAGAAACAACGGTTTCTTGATGAAATTTCTACCAAAAAATTAAGAAATTTAAGGAGGGAATTGATAGAAAAATCTCAGTTTATATGACAACAAGGATTTCTAATTTAATCAAGAAAATTTTGGCAGTATAATAGCAAGGAAATTGGTGCAAGTTGCGATAGCAGAATTCTCATTGAAAAATTTCAACGGCTTGCGATGAAAATTTGCAAAAATACAAAATTATTTTTAGATATGAACTCCTCAATATATCAATCTTAGATGGATTCCAAGATGATCTATGAAGTGTATAAGAAATTTCATTCAAAAAAGATTACAAATAGATGGGTTAAGGCAACAATATATGGTTGAAATTTTCTGTAGCTCAGATTTTCAAGTGTAGCAGATTGGATGTAAAAGATCAGTAGTTTATATTAAGAATTTTTGACGAAACCAAAGTGAAATATACTATTAGGAAGTGTTAAAGTGATTATAAAAATTTCATAGAGATTTGGACAGAAAAATCATAGTAGCATGATTAAACAATCTGTGCTATGTGGCTGAAATTTTACAGTGCAAATTTTCAAGTATAGCAGTTTAGACGTAAAAGATCAATGGTTTATATTGAGAATTTTTTGACAAAACCAAAGGAAAATATGCTGTTAGGAAGTTTCAAAGCTGTCATAAAAATTTTGTAGAGATTTGGATAGAAAAAATATAGTAGCAAGATCAAATAGACTATACTATGCGGTTGGAATTCTGCAATGTATCTTTCGTCGTAGAAATGAAATCTTTGTAACGAAAAGTTTATACAGCAGTATAGGAATAAATTTTTTTTTGGATTTTTTAATAAGGATAACTAAATTATAGCAGTAATAAGGTAGGAAACCAAAACCTATTGCAATTCAGGGGAGATCAAAGGATGATCCGCGGTGGTGGAGATGACAGCGAAATTTGACGATGATCTTTTAAGCAATTGTCGGAATTGCTTTGGGTGGCTGTGGAGGGTTGATGGATGGCTGCGGAAGGGCAGCGAGATGCAAGAATGCTGCTTTGATACCAGGTGTTAGAACCCTTGTATATTCTAAACTTGGGGTTAATCTCTTTAGGGGATCGGCCTCCTTAGAACTATATAGGGGTTCCTCCCTCCAAGTTACTACTCAAAGGTTGTATAAAAGATTTATTTATTGCTTATTAAAAGAAGATGAATACATGGATATTTATAGGATTTCTAAACCCTAACTCCTAATAGGACACCTACTCAAGACTCCTAATAGGACTCCTACTCAAGAATCCTATTTCTTTACAACTCCTAATTCTTCTCTAAGAAATAACCTCCAAATCTTAACCGACATCTTCACCTCTTTAATATGAGTCAGCTTAGGTAGGTTTTACATGAATGTCCCTCTCAATTAGGACTATCCTAGCCAGAGTCCTAACAGTAGGCCCCAATAATAATAATCACAAGTACACACATCACACGGTCTATGATCATCCGTCCACACATCACACATTACATGTATAAATCATCATCATGTAGGACTACTAGATAATAATAAAAATAATAATCAATTAAACATTTTAATCAATTAATATTTTTTGAAATCAGGGACATGTAGGAAATTTTCTAAATCTTGAGGGGTATTTTCATAATTTAGATAAAAGGACAGAATCTAGAATATTTAAAATTCTGATGGGCAAAATTATATTTTTTCTAAAAATCCTAAAGCCCTTCTCCCTCTCCCTTGTTGCTGCCGCTGTAGTCACCCTACAAGCGATGGCTCGTGCGGCGGGGGGGCGGGGGCGTGCCCCTACCTATGGGCGGCTCGCCCCGGGTAGCGCTGTCCCTATAGGTTGGCGCCCCCACGGGCGATGCTGCACCCCGCGAGCGTTGTGCCCGTGGGTGCAGTGCCCGTAGGCGCCACACTTGTGGGCGGCCCTTGTGAGCGGGCACCCTTATGGGTGGCGCTATAGGTGGCTATCGCCTTTGGGGCTGCTTGCTCGCGGGCGAGCGTCGCTGCGGGCGTTGTGCTCATAGGCAGCGCTCGTGGGTGCCACCGCCTATGGCTGCAACTGTGCGCAGCAATTATTACTGCATGCAGGTAGCCCGCTTGCCTGAAGATGGTAGCAAGGCTGCCATCATCGATTGTAGCAAGGGTAGCAATAGTTGCTGCCCTTTCTCTCCTTTCCCGTCAACAAATTTGAAGCTAAAATCTTCTCTAAAATACAACATACGTAGTTCAAAACTAATCTATCGCACGAACAACCTCGCTCTGATACCAATGTTGAGAAATCTTAGGGGTGACATCACATGCGCAACGAAAGAAAATAAAATAAAATCCCAAATTTCTCAAAGATTTGTTCATCGTTGTGCGAAGATTGGTTCAAAAAAATTCACGAAACTTAAAACTAAGTATAGAGTATATTGTATTACCTAAGGAGATCGTATATCCTAGAATCCTTGTAGATCTTTAGGAGAGGGTGAAGGAGGTCAAGCGCCCTCCTCTCTAGCAGTTATTCATACAGTAGGGTTGCGACGACGCTCCTCAAAACTCCAAGATTGCTTTGAGGTGTAGAGGGGGGAGGAGAATAGGAGAGGCAAGCAAAGGCTCTAACCTATGAACAACTGAATCCCCCATATTTATATAGTTTCCTTGTCAACTTAACCCTAATGGATCCTCCCCTATTGGGTATTGGATCTTCATCCAACTACCTATGCCTCTTAGATTAGTGGATCTCTATCCAATAATCTCTCATGGGCTTTTATTGGATCTCGTTCATGGTATCCAATAATTCAGTGGCTTATTGGATATCCAATAAGATAGGGGCTCTAGCAGATATCTCATATCCAAACCTCTACCGATCGCAATGCCTACCATATATATGTGACCCTCAAGGCCTAATATCGAGCTGGCCATGAGTCATACCTATCAAAACTCCTTCTGGCTCAGTGAATTATTATCTTTATAATAATTCACTCGACTCATCGACTACGGACGTACTATGTCACTACGCTGCAGTCCTTAGATGATATAGGGGAATCCAATCCATTGAACCTATCTATCCTTAGTTAACATGTACCTATAGTCCCTCATCCATCTAATATCCCAAAGACCGTATACCGGGCATGATGTTGTCAGACCCATACGGTTTCTACTTGAGTCTCGCTCTAATTGGATTCTCTTGGAGAACTCTTTCTCTCTCAATCCGAATGACCTTGGCTTGGGATTTGTTTGAGTAAGAACACATAGAATATTCCTCTCATGATACCGAGAGTGGATGATCCTCTATCAACACTCAATAGCCCTTGCAAGGTTGACTGCCACTCTCGATGACCGATTGTACTAGATCTGGGACATCCAAACCTATAAGTTTGGTATCAATGAATGCAGCACTCGTACAGTACATCCTTGGTGTCTCATGTCTAAGGACCAGAAACACCATTGGGATTACAGAATCGTTGTCTGACAATAAGGTATCATCAACCATCCAGCATTCCGTAAGCAGATCAATTAGTGAACTCATTCTCCAATGAGCACCTGTATTGTATCCCTAATGTCCCCACATGAGTAGCTATAAGACTAGCTATATCTATCATATAGACGGGTATACAGCACACTAGTCTATCCGGTTATCTCGATGTCCCTCTCGAGTAACCTATGATCGGGATTATTTAGGATTTGTGTTTAAAGGTGAATCGGTCTCATTATCGTGATCTCATCACGATCCGATTTCCATTGCATAGATCTAAGGACATCCCATTGTATATATATATATATATATATATATATATATATATATATATATATATATATATATATATATATATATATATATAAAGTTATTGAATTTCGGATTTTGATGATGAAACCAATTGATAAGTGTTTATGAATTGATCTACATTTTGAGTGATGTAAGATGCTTCGATTAGGATAAGACAATTAAAGCAAGAAGAATCATATTAGGTTGATGGAACATGTCATAAGATTGGACATCTAGTCATTTGATCGGATGACATATCGATAGAAGGCTTTAGGCCATGGATTTGAGTATCAGGCTAAGAAAGAGCGGAGGTCAACTAGCCGATTGGATAATAGGTCATAAGAGAGGATGATGCGTCGAAGAATCGGACGAAGCGTCGATGGACCAATGACATGCCGGACAACATGATTCATGCTTAGTAATGATTGTCTAGATCAAAGTGTATTTTTACATGTGCAGGATTAGCTACGATAGCAATGCATAAAGCAAAATAAAGTCCCAGAGTCAAGAATGCGATTTCGTTGGGAGTTCGAGAGTTCGTCAGAAGTTCGGACGTTCATTGGAAGTTCTATCTGAATTAACCAAGAAGTCTCAGAGCTTGCCAAAGAAGCTCATCAGAACTCGCTAAGAAGATCATCATAAAATCTAGGAGCTTGCCGGGAGTCTGCTGGAATATTGTCGAGAGATCGTCGGAAGTTCGCCGGAAGCTCGCTAGAAGAAATTAGACTTACGAACTTGTTTAGCTTAGGAAATGTCTTAGAATTCATTGTTAGCACATAATTAGGATTACAATTGGGCCAACCCAATTAGGGGCCAGTTGGGCCCATATAAGAACTATGTTTGGCCTAATGAAAATGCCCAAATAGTGCCCCAAGAGGTAACACCGCCGTGGCACAATCTCCGAGACTATGTCAAGCGATGGTACCACCAATCTGGGCGGTGGGACCATCCCTAGCAGGGTGCTAGGTGGTGGTACCGCCCAATGGCAAGGAGCTAGGCGATGGTACCGCCCAGTGCAGTGTTAGTGTTAGTGTCAGATTAACACTGGTGGTGGTATCGCCTAGCACAAGCGGTGGTACCACCCGAACCCTCGAAACTTGGGATGAGATGTTTTTAAGCTCTAAGTTTGAATCAATGTGAGGCCTATAAATACCCCTCTCATTCTTGGTTAAGATGTATAAGCACAAAGAGTTTAAAAGTGAAGAAACGCTATTACAATCACTTGAGAAATCCCCTCCTCTAATCTATGTTTAGAATTCTATTTAGGAGGAGTGAGTGCTTGTAACGATTTTCTCCTAAACCTATGAAAAGGAGAAGAGGGGTGTAAAAGGTGGTTGGTCTTTGCCTATTGAAGGAAGACCGATAGTGGATGCCGGTAGTCTCGACGGAAGAGGAATCGACAGAGTGGATATAGGTCACGACAACCGAACCACTATAAAATTGACGTGTTCTCTGGTTTACATTTCTATTATTGCCATTTACTTTACTGCAAACCATTTTACTTGCTTACTACCTTCGATACGTTGACGAACATGCTTTTAAAGTTAAGCATTTCTGAGTTAAATTTTTATCGTACGAAAAGATTTTTCAAAACTGACGTATTTTACCGCTACACTAATTCAGCCCCACCCCCCCGCCCCCCCTCTTAGTGCCGACTCTTTTCCTAACAAACGTGATAAATACTAAAATATAATAAGTAAAAAAATAGTGTGTCAAGTCACACATGTCATCACTCATGTGATTGGCTTGCCGGGCACATATGACTAGTAGGTATCATGGTTAGAAACAAGGCTAAATTAGTGGCCAAGGATTTCAACCAAGAAGAAAGTCTCGATTATGAAGAAACCTTTGCTCCTTTGGCAAGATTAGAAGCCATACAGATACTCCTTGCCTATGCTAGTAGCAACAATTTTAAGTTATTTCAAATGGATGTTAAAAGTGCTTTCTTAAATGGCTTTATTTCTTAAGAAGTGTATGTTAAACAATCACTCGGATATAAGAACTCTTTCTTTTCTAATCATGTGTTTAAGTTAAATAAAGCTCTTTATAGATTAAAATAAGCCCCAAGGGCTTAGTATGAAAGACTTAGCTCTTTTTTTATCTAAAAGAATTTCTCTAAAGGCAAGGTCGTTACTATATTGTTTATTAAAAATATTAAAAATGACTTTCTTGTTATTCAAATTTATGTTGATGATATTATTTTTAGTTCTACAAATGAATCAATATGCGAATCGTTTGCGAAGAGTATGAGTCAAGAGTTTGAGATGAGTTTAATGGGTGAACTAACTTTTTTTTTAGGCTTACAAATCAAACAACTAAGTGCTGATATTTTTCTTAGTCTAACTAAATATACATTAGAATTACTTAAATAGTTTAATATGGATGGTTCAAAAGCCATCAATACTCCTATGAGTACCTTCACTAAGTTAAACATGGACGAAATGGAGAAAGCTTTGATCAAAAAACTTATAGAGGTATGATAGGTAGTTTACTATATCCCACTATAACTAGACTGGACATCATGGTTAGCGTAGGACTTTGTGCTAGATTTTAATATGATCCTAAGCTATCTCATCTTAAAGCAGTTAAAAGAATTCTTAGATATCTAAAAGGAACCCCTAATTTAGGATTATGGTATCCAAAATTTGAAAACTTTGAATTAATTGCTTATGCTAATGCAGATTTTACTGTATGTAGAGAGGATAGAAAAAGCACATCCCGAACATGCCAATTCTTAGGTCATGCACTTGTTTCTTGGTCTTCTTCCAAGAAACAAAACTCAATTGCAATATCTACAACCGAAGTGGAGTATATAGCAGCTGGTGCATGTTGTGCATAAGTTGTATGGATGAAAAGTACATTAGAAGATTATAAGATTCACCTTAAGAACATTATCATAAAATGTGATAACACAAGTGCAATATGTTTAACAAAAAATCCTATTCAACAATCTAGAACTAAATATATTGACATTATGCATCATTTCATAAGAGATCATACTAATAACTATGACATATCTTTAGAGTTTATTGATACAAAACATCAATTAGCTAATATATTTACAAAACCTTTAAATGAGGAATAATTTGATTTTATTATAAGAGAGTTAGGGATGTTAAATTATCTAAATACATGAGTTTGTTGTATATCCTTTCCAAACTTTTCTCGATATTTTTTTAATAAAGCTTTCATGAGATTATTTTATTTCGTAAATAAAGCTTTCATGAAATCCAAAATTTCAATTTACTTGGTATCAAATTTATTTCATACTCTTGCTCCATCACTTAATGATTTTTGATATACGTAGTCCCTTCACTCATGGAATTCATTAACAAATACATCTCTTACATATTTCACTCTTGTGAATTTTTTAATGAAAAATAGATTTGATTTATGAAGTTTCATTCATGGATTTTTGATCCTACATTTGATTATCCTTTCGCATGAATTCTTCCTTACTCTTCCCATGAAAGAAGAATTTTATGAATTTTTAGTTTGTAATGATCACTTGCAAGAATGGGGATTTGATTTCATATTGATATCTTGATCCTTTTAATGAATCATTTCTCTTTGTTAAAATAGAAGCTCGATTTGATGAAACTCATTTATTATTTTGGATTTGACTTGATTCAAATCCTGAATTTGGTTCTTGATGAATTACTTCCTTATCCTTCTTCCTCCTCTCCTTATGGCAAAGGAAGAAAGAAACTTTTGCATCTCAAGAAGAACCAAAAAGTTTTTGCGTATCTAAAGAAGAAATGTTAGCTTATCCAAAAGTGATTATCATGCAAAGTTTTTGCTTAACTTCTCATTTTTGCTAACTTGAATAAATTGGTGTGGAACTTATATGAATTTTTTTTTTATCACACTTGCATTATTGAATGTTTCTCCTTTTTGTTGATGAAGAAATATGACAAATTGATGACAAATTTGTATTATGAATGTTTGAGATAAATGTATAAAATGTATCTTATCATAAATGCTTGAATGTTTTGTGAATGCTTGAAATGTAATTAAAATCATCAAATATATCACAAATACTTGAAAAATATCAAAATTTATGATTGATTTCTATCGTAATGAGGCATGGATACTTGAAATTATTTATTCTTAAAATCATGCTTGATTTCGTATCAAAATGATAAATGTCTAGGTATCATGAGCTTCATTTCCTACTTACAATTGATACCATGCCTAGGAATGATGAATTATCATCTCTTATCGAGAATTTTCATCTTGCTAAATGTCATATTTGAAATTTGTATCATATTTGAAAATAATGATTGTCTATCATCATTGGACTTAAAAATGGATGTCATGTTTAGACATCATTTTTATTGATAAATACATGGTATCATATTTTGAATTAGTAAATTATGATAAGTATGATGATATGTATGTTGATAAGTTTAAATGAATATAACTTATTGGTTTGATGTTTGAATTCAAAGGCTTTGAATTCAAGAGTGTCTTTTCTCAAATATGGCATATAGATAGGGGGAGTTAAGGTTAACTCCGTCATCAATTGATGGTCATCATAAAAATGGGGGAGTTTATTGAATCTTAAATTTTGATGATGAAATCAATTGGTAAATTATTTGATCAAATCTATATATTGGGAAATGTGTGTAGGATTAACTACAATAGCAATTAAAGCATAAAGTAAAATGAAGTGCCGGAGTCAAAATAGAGATTTCGTTAGGAGTTCGAGAGTTTGTCAGAAGTCCGGACATTCGTCAGAAGTTCTATCGGAATTGATCGAGAAGTCCAAGAAGATCGCCGTGAAGTCCAGGAGCTTGCCGGGAGTCCACTAGAACATTACTGAGAGATCGTCGTAAGTTCGCCAAAAGATCGTTGGAAGGTCGTCGGAAGAAACCTAGACTAATCAAACTTAATTTGCTTAGTGTAGGCCTTAGGAATCATAGTTAGCATGTAATTAGGGTTAGGTTTGGGAGGTAACCCACTAACTCTATTATGGGCCAACTAGGCCCGTAATTGGACTAGTTTCGGTTGGATTTAAGGCCCAACCAGGTTGCTGGACCCTCTCTAGCGGTGGCACCACCAGACTAGGTCAGTGGAACCGCCTAGGAAACAGTCTCTTAGGTGGTCTGGGTGGTGGTACCACCCAGATTGAGCGATGGTACCATCGGTAGTTATTACCTACTAAGCGATAGTACCACTAGAGCTTAGTATATGAGACTTTGTCAAGCAATAGTACCGTTAGACTAGGCGGTTGGTACCGCCCAGTGTTAGAGTGTCAGGTGGTGATACCGCTAGTACCCCGAAAATCTAGGATGAGACACTTTTTTGCCTAATTTTAAAGTCATTGAGGCCTCTCTAAGTGTTGGGTATTGAAAGTGTTGTAAAAGTGAGAAGAGTCCCCCTCCTCCCTCTTTAACTTTATAATCATCCAACAAGAGGTGTGAGGCTTGTATGGGTTATTTCCTAAACCCATGAAAAGGATAAAGCACTGTAAAGAGGTAGTTGGTCTTCGCCTATTGAAGGAAGACCATTAGTAGACGACGGTGACCTCGACGGAGGAGGAATCAGAAGTGGATGTAGGTCACAATGACCGAACTACTATAAATTCTGGTGTGTTCATTCCTTATTGCTTAATCTCATTACTGCATTCAACTTTACTTCATTACAAACTGTCCAATCCCCTCTTCTCTACTCATTCAAGAAAAAAAAAAAGGTTTTTGTCGGAATCAAATTTTATCGTACGAAGATTTTTAAATCGACATAATTTTTTTACTGCATTAATTGCCCCCCCCCCCCTCTTAGTGCCGCTCTTGATCCTAACAAATTAATGGTGAAAATTTTATTTTAAATCGACATAATTTTTTGCTGCATTAATTGCCCCCCCTCTTAGTGCCGCTCTTGATCCTAACAAATTAATGGTGAAAATTTTAATCATAATTGTTGTCTAAAAAATAACTTGGAAAAATATTAAATGAAAAATATTATGTATAGTTGGAAGTCTATTACATCCTTAAATCTATACTAGACCAAATATTAGTTTTACAATTGAATTAGTAGGTAGATATTAGAGCAAACCATGAATGAAATATTAAAACACTATAAAAAAAGTGACAAGATATTTACAAGAGATGATGGATTATATACTCACATACAAAAGATCTGACTAGATTAAAGTGACAGGATATTTAGATACTGATTTTATTAATTATCTCTGACTAGATTAAAGTGACAGGATATTTAGATACTGATTTTATTAATTATCTCGATGGTAGTAAGTCTACTTTAAAGTTTATATTATGCTAGTTAGAGAAGCAATTTCTTAGAAAATTATAAAGTAATCTCTTGATGTATCATCAATGATATAAGCTAAATTCATAACACACTTTGGAACCAACGGTCAAACTTTATAGCTATGAAGTTTTATCTCAGGACTTGGTATGGTCAACTCAATTATTAGATCATTAAAGATATTTTATGATAATACTATAGTTATTTAATTCTTTAAGAATGACAAGTATTCTATTAATTCTAAACATATTGAGATAAAGTACTTGTCATAGATGTTATCCAAAAATAATAAGTATCAATTAAGAATATGAGGACCACTTTAATTGATTATTGGTGCATATATTAAAGATCTACACCCTAAGATGTTTAAAAAACATATTAGGACTTATGAATAACTAATAAAAGATATGATAATACAAGTTTAAGTGGATATTATAATTGATTTATTATATAATTAAAGTTATTTATTTATATTTATATATATGCATATTATGATTAAATATAACAACATGATTGCTTTCACAAGATATAATTATATGGAGTCATTATAAATTATATTAAGAAAAACTAATAGTGTTATAATGAATAGAAGGAAGTATGATATTAATGACATATAACCACTATAATTTGGATTGATAATTAGACTTAATATAATATTATTATATTTATTAGACTTGTTGATTTATTTTCTAACATTTGTGCATGTGTAAAATACTTTTTAAAATTTTATAATCTAATTGGGTATAATTATTTTTAAATTAAATTTTAATTAATTTATTATAATTTTTAAAAAAATTTATATCTTATTGTTGAATCTCGGATTTTGATGATTAAATCAATTGATGAAAATATGATCTAATGTGTATTTGAGTGACGTAGAACTAACCTTGATCAAAGAAAGGCAAATTGATTAACGTAGGAAGAATCAAACGTTGGGTCGGAGTAGAATATATCAGAAGATTTGATGTCAGGCCAGAGGACTGGTCAATGTGCTGGAAGGACTTCGTACTATGAGTTTGGGCATCGATCTAAAAGATCGGACATTGCACAAAGGAGATCGAAAGTTGTGAGAGTCAACATGCCGATTGGGCAATACGCCGAAGGAGAGGACAATGCGCTGAAGGATCGGACGAAGCGTAGAATGAACCAGTGACATGTCAGACAACATAAGATTCACGTTTGTAATCAATTATGTCTAGATCGAGTTAGTTTATGTCTAATTGAGTCGGTATTAGGGTGAAACAATACCAACTCAATTAGGGGCCAATTGGGCTTAAATTGGAGCTATTTTAGGCCAAGTAGAAGGCCCATTCAGTGACTCATAGCTAGCCTAGGTGGTGGCACCACCCAAACAGTCTCTCAAACTATGTCAGGCAATGGTATCGCCAAACTAGGTGGTGGTTGTTGAATCTCGGATTTTGATGATAAAATCAATTGATAAGTTTGTGATCTAATATGCATTTTGAGTGACGTAAAACTAGCTTCGATCATGGAGAGATAATTTGATTAAAACAAGAAGAATTAATGTTAGGCCAAAGTGGAACATGTCGGAAGATTAGATTTCAAGCCAAAGGATCAGTCGATGTATCGACAAAAGGCTTCGTGCCATGAGTTCGAGCATCGAGCCAAGAAGATCGACCATTGAGCCAAGGAGATTGGATGTTGCAAGAAGACAACATGTTGATTAAGCAATATGCCGAAGGAGAGGATGCTGCACTGAAGGGTCAGACAAAACACCGGATGAACCAATGACATGTTAAACAATATATGATTAATGCTTTATACTAACTGTCTAGATCAAAGTAGTTTTATGTTAGGACTCTAGCTAGGAGAGTCCTAATAGAGAGGGACATTCATGTAAAACCTACCTAAGCCGACCCCTATTAAAGAGGTGAAGAGGCCGGCTAGGGTTAGGAGATTGTTTCTTAGAGATAAATTAGGAGTTGTAAAGAAATAGGAGTCTTGATTAGAAGTCTATTAGGAGTTGGTTAGAAGGAGTCTTGAGTAGGAGTCCTATTAGGAGTTAGGGTTTAGAAACCCTATAAATAGCCATGTATTCCTCCTCTTTTCACAAGCAATAGATGAATCTTTTCTGCAGCCTTTGAGCAGCAACTTGGAGGGAGGAACCCCTATAGAGTTCCAAGGAGGCCGATCCCCTAAAGAGATCAACCCCAAGTTAGAATCTGCAAGGGTTCTAACACCTGCATTTGAGCAGCAATTTGGAGGAAGGAACCCCTATAGAGTTCCAAGGAGGCCGATCCCCTAAAGAGATCAACCCCAAGTTTAGAATCTGCAAGAGTTCTAACACTTGGTATCAGAGCAGCGTTCTTGGCGTCTCGCTGCCCTTCCATAGCCATCTATCAACCCTCCACAACTGCCCAAAGCAATTCCCACAATTGCTTAAGAGATCGTTGTCAAATTTCCACCGTCATCTCCACCACCACGGATCATCCTTTGATCTCTCCGTGAATTGCAACAGGTTCTGGTTTTCTACCTTACTGTTGCTGCAATTTAGTTATCCTTATTTGAAAATTCCAAAAAAATTATTCCTATATTGCTGCATATACTTTTCGTCATAAAGTTTTCATCTCTACGATGAAAGATACATTGTAGAATTCCAACCGTATAGCACCGTCTGTTTGATCTTGCTACTTTGTTTTTTCTATCCAAATCTCTACGAAATTTTTATGACATCTTTGACATTTCCTAATAGCAGATTCCCTTTGGTTTCATAAAAAAATTCTCAACATAAACCACTGATCTTTTACGTCTAATCTGCTATACTTAAAAATATGTGCTGCAGAAAATTTCAGCCGCATATTGTTGCCTTAACCCATCTATTTGTAATATTTTTTGAATGAAATTTCTTATATACTTCATAAATCATCTTGACTTCCATCTAAGATTGATCTATAAAGAAATTCATCTCTAAAAATGATTTTGTGTTGCTGCAAATTTTCATCGTAACCTGCTGGAATTTCTCGACGAGAATTCTGCAATCGCAACTTGCACCAATTTCCTTGCTGTTATACAGCCGAAATTTTCTTGATTAAATTAGACATCCTTGCTGTCATATAAATTATGATTTTGCTATCAATTCCCTCCGCAATTCTCTCATGTTTTTGGTGGGAATTATGTCGAGAAACCGTTGTTTCTTCGACGACAATTCTACTCTTACAAGACAGCACATACTTGCTGCAACTTCCATTGATTTCTACCAAACCTTTGCTACCATCTACCACAGATCCAAAACTTTTATCTACAGCCCTAAAACTCTACCAAACCACACCCTCAACCTGCACCCAAAATAGCCACAAAACGAGCCTAAACCGTAGTCAACATCCACCAATCTACCAACCCTTTCGACCATCACCTCTCTCAACTAATACATGCCTTTAACCCGACAACAAAAGAGAGATCTTGATATCACAGATTAGACGACATATACTATGATATCTGAGGAGGTATTCAATACTAAATTCAAAGCCTTCGAGGCGCGAATGGAGGATAAGATTGGGATGCTCTTTACCGAACTCAGATTGGGCCGACCACTAAGCCCGAAGAAATCACATCAAGGAGAGAGCTTTGCCCAATCGCACCAAGCCCAAAGATATGACTTCCAAGAGAGGAGAAGCTCTATGACCAACCTCAACTATCCATGTATGAGAGTGGACTTCCCTAGATGGGAAGAAGGAGACCCGATTGGTTGGATCTCAAGGAGAGCTTATATTTTTTAGTACCACAAAAATCGCAGATGCATCTATGGTGAAAATTGCAGCTATACATCTTGAAGGGGATGCTATACAGTGGTTTGACTGGTTTGAACATACTTATGGAGTCTTTTCATGGCAACAATTCAAAGAAGGACTGCTGATACGCTTCAAACCAACCGACACGAATAATATTGACTTTACAACTAGCAAAGATCCCACAAACCTCCACCATTCAGGAGTACCAAACCAGGTTTGAAAGGTTATCTAATCAAACTCATGATTGGTCTCAAAAGCAACTATTGAGGACCTTCATTGAGGGCTTGAAGCCGGAGATCCGAGGAGAAGTTAAAGCGCGACAACCGTATACGCTTATGGCAGCCATCTCTTTTGCAGGACATCAAGAGGAGCAATTGAACCATGAAGCTCGGAGGACTAGGGTCACTCCTCAACAGTAATATTGAAGCCCTTAGCACCCCCTACTGTCGACCAAGTCCCTACACCAAAGAGGTTAACAGGAGAAGAGCTTCGGCAGCGATATGCGAAGGGGTTATGTTGGCATTGTGACGAGCCGTGGAGCTGTGGGCATCGCTGTAGTAAAGGGAGACTTCTTATGATTGAACCAATAGAAGAAGAGGTCATTGAACATTTAGAAGAGAGCCTGGAACATGAAGAAGAAGATACAGAAGAAGAGCCACAATCGATCAAAGTTACGGTACATGCACTAGCCGACTACTCAAACCCGCAAACGATGAAAGTTGGAGGCCTTCTCAAACAACAACCGATCACTGTTCTCATCGACACTGGCAGTACTAATAACTTTCTAAACAGTAAGGTTGCTGTCCAGATAGCTTTACCTATTGAGAATTGCAGCAGGTTTGACGTTAAGATTGCCGATGGATGGATTTTGAAGTATGATCGTAGGCGCCCGCAAGAGAAACTATTGTTGCAGAACCAAGAGATAATTGCAGATTTCTTCCTTTGCTTGCTGAATTTTCAGATATATTTGACGAACCTTACAACCTACCTCTTACCCGTCGGCATGATCATTATATAACGATTCTTTCAGACAAACCTCCAGCAAATACTCGGCCATATCAATATCTACATCTCCAGAAGGATGAAACAGAAAGGATTGTAAAAGAGATGCTCAAAACAAGAGTTATTCGACCAAGTTGCAACCTCTACTCTTCACCGGTGCTACTTGTATGCAAGAAGGTTGGAACATGACGAATATGCATTGATTACCGAGCTTTAAATGGCATCACCGTCAAGGACAAGTACCCAATACCAGTGGTGGATGAACTTCTTGATGAATTAAAAGGAGCTCGAGTCTTCACGAAGTTGGACCTCCGATCCGGTTACCACCAAATTCGGGTATGTGACGATGACATTCCAAAAACTGCATTTCGCACACATAATGGCCATTATGAATTCTTAGTAATGCCTTTTGGACTCACTAATGCTCCTTCAACCTTTCAAAGTTTCATGAACGATATTTTTTGGAGCTATCTTCGCAAATTTGTGCTGGTATTTTTCGATGATATTCTCATTTACAGCCCTTCTCTTGAGACTCACTTTCAACATTTATGGATTGTTCTGACGATCCTTCGGGAGAATACTCTTTTTGTAAAGCAACCAAAGTGCAGCTTTCTCCAGCAAAAAGTAGAGTACCTTAGGTATATAATATCAGAAAAAAGAGTGGCAATAGACCTAGCAAAAATTGAGACAATGCAAGACTGGCCGAAACCTACAAACATGAAATTACTGTGGGGGTTCCTTGGACTAACGGGCTACTACCAAAAATTTGTTAAGGACTATGGGAAGATCAGTGCACCACTCACTTCTTTACTGAAAAAAGATGCTTTCCAATGGTCGGACAAAGCCTCTGCTGCCTTTGACAAACTGAAGGCAGCCATGACAACGATGCCGGTGCTTGCGCTACCAGATTTCAATAGACCCTTCATCATTGAGGCCGACGCATCTGGAGTCAGAATTGGAGCCGTTCTCATGCAAGATGGTCAACCACTCACATACACTAGCAAGACACTATCTTCCTCCCATCAAAATAAGTCAATATTCGATAAGGAGATGCTTGCCATTGTGCGCACAGCAACGAGGTGGAGACCCTACTTGAATGGTCGACGATTTCATATTAAAATCGACCATAAAAGCCTCAAGTACTTTTTGGAGCGAAAGATATCATCCCCTGAGCAGCAAAAATGGGTAACAAAACTTCTTGGATTTGATTATGAAATAACTTACAAAAAGGGGAAAGAGAATATTCTTGCAGATGCGCTTTCGCAGCTACCCGAGCAAGCTGAAGTTTCAGCCGTTTCACTTCCGACCAGTGACTTCCTTGAGGATATTAAGATGGAATGGCAGGAAGATTCAGAGACAAGTAAGATTATAAAAAAATTGCAGGAAGCACCAAGCTCCGTGGCTCATTACAATTGGGACTCAAAAGAATTACACTATAAGGGACGCATTGTGCTTATGATAAATTCTACTTGCATCTTCACGAGCAGATTTTGGACAAAGTTATTCTATATACAGGGTACTAAATTGAAAAGGAGTACGGCATATCACCCGCAAATCAACGACCAGACAAAATTTGTAAATAGGTGCTTGGAGACAACCCAAAGCCACCCACCAAATATGACTATCCAAGGAGAACTCCAGACCCAGCCAAGTGTCATTATTGATCGACTGATCGTGACTCGATGACGACAACCCACTACTATAGTGCTAATACAGTAGGTGAACCTACCAACAGAAGATGCCACTTGGGAGAACTATGATGACTTGAAGATTAAATTCCCAAAATTCATGAATCGTCAGCCTCGGGGACAAGGCTGATTTGAAGAGGGCGGGTTTGTTAGGACTCTAGCTAGGAGAGTCCTAATAGAGAGGGACATTCATGTAAAACCTACCTAAGCCGACCCCTATTAAAGAGGTGAAGAGGCCGGCTAGGGTTAGGAGATTGTTTCTTAGAGATAAATTAGGAGTTGTAAAGAAATATGAGTCTTGATTAGAAGTCTATTAGGAGTTGGTTAGAAGAAGGAGTCTTGAGTAGGAGTCCTATTAGGAGTTAGGGTTTAGAAACCCTATAAATAGCCATGTATTCCTCCTCTTTTCACAAGCAATAGATGAATCTTTTCTTCAGCCTTTGAGCAGCAACTTGGAGGGAGGAACCCCTATAGAGTTCCAAGGAGGCCGATCCCCTAAAGAGATCAACCCCAAGTTAGAATCTGCAAGGGTTCTAACACCTGCCTTTGAGCAGCAACTTGGAGGAAGGAACCCTTATAGAGTTCCAAGGAGGCCGATCCCCTAAAAAGATCAACCCCAAGTTTAGAATCTGCAAGGGTTCTAACATTTTAGTTTTATTAGGTTGGTTTAGAATATAATTAATCCAACTCAATTAGTAGCCAACTAGGCCCAAATGGGGGCTATTTTGGGCCAAGTTGAAGGCCCATTCAGTGACATATAGTTGGCCCAAGCGATGGCACTATTAGACTAGGCAATGGTACTACCCAAACATGGTCTCCCAAACTATGTCATGTGGTGGTATCGCTAGACTGAGCAGTGATACCGCCCAGACATAGTCTCCCAGACTATGTCAAGCAGTGGTATCACTAGCCTGGGCAGTAGTACCACCTAGTGTCAGTGCTACAAGTGGTAGTACTACTCAGCACAAGCGGTAGCATTGCCAGGACCTGGGAAACCCGAGATGAGACCATTTTTTGCTCCATTTTTGAAGCCATTTAGGGTCTATAAATACTCCACTCTTTCTTTCTTGGGTAAGAAAGAAGTTGAGCAGAAATGGGCTGTGATTCTGAGATAAAAGTGTTGAAAAGTTGAGTTCCCTCCTCCTTGAGCTTAGAGGTTATTCTAAGAGAGGTGTGTGAGCGTTACCTTAAGGGGTGTAAAGGTTATCTCCTAAACCTATGAAAAGGAAAAAGAGTTGTAAGGGTAGTTGATCTTCGCCCGTTGAAAGAAGATCGGTAGTGAAAGTCAGTGGCCTCAAGTGAAGAGGAATCAAGAGTGGACGTAGATTATGATAATCGAACCATTATAAAATCTGGTTTGCATTTACTTTATGCTTTTTATTTATATTACAAACTGATTTCTTACTCTCATTATGATTACAAATGTGTTTTCAAGTTAACATCTTTTCGATACGGGCTTTATCGAATAAAGTTTTCGAATCATCGTAATTTTTACGAAAGTACTAATTCACCCACCCTCTTAGTGCTGATTTTAGTTCTAACAATTGGTATCAGAGCCACATTTCTCTCTGTTGGATTAACACCTAAGAGAGATAGTTTTTTGGGCTTTCAAGAGAGTCTTTCTATCATTCGTCCTCCTATGTTCAATGGGATGGACTTTACGTATTAGAAAACTCAAATAAGAGTTTTCTTACTTTCAATGGACTTCTGTTTATAGAATATTGTTGAAAGTGATTTTCAAAAATCTTCCAAACTAATGAAAAAATGGAATGATTTAGAGAAAAAGATTTTTTCTTTAAATGCTATAGCTATGAATGCTCTATTTTATGCTTTAGACAAAAATGAATTTCATTGTTTTTCTTTTTGCGAACCTACACATAAGATTTGGCACATACTAGAAGTAACTCATGAAGGCACAAAAAGAGTAAAAGATTCTAATATTATTCTTTTGATACATGATTTTGAATTATTTCGAATGAAGTCAAGCAAAACTATTGTTGACATGTACACCCGTTTTATGGATGTCGTCAATAGTTTAAAAGCTCTAGACAAATGTTTTTCTAATCTTAAACTTGTAAACAAGATTTTAAGATCTCTTCCAAAGAGTTGGAATCCGAAAGTGGTGACAATAGAAGAGACAAAGGACTTAAATAATTTTTCACTTGAAGAACTTATCGGGTCTTTAATGACCTATGAAATGACTTATATTAAACATGAGAACTATCTTCCAAAGAACAGAAAAGATTTGATACTTCGAACAATATAAGACCACTCAAGCAAAAGCTCAAGTTGATAAAGACTAATTCATGAAATAGAACTTTTGATATGACATAGAACTCAAGTTGATGATGACATAGAACTTTTTTATAAAAAAAATTAAAAAGTTCATGAGAAAGACTAATTCTAAAAATAAACTTAAAAATGACACAACAACTTGCTATAAATCGAAGAAGCTGCCAAAGAAGAAAAAAATAGTGGCGAACTACACCTTAATGACTTTCGAAGATAAGGAAATGACTTAATCAAATCTCATTTATCTTACAATGAATTTCTTAATACTTTCCATGATTCATATGATGAATGTAATCTAATTGATAAAAAATATAAGTTATTAAAAAAGGATCATACTTCTCTTGCTAGTGAATTTGAAATTTTAAAAATGAGCATGATAATTGTATATTAACTCCTTGCACTAAGTGTGAAGAGTTAGACTCACTTAAAAAGAAAATTTTATTTTTACAACAAACGTTAGATAAATTTAAAATTGGTAGCAAATCTTTAAACAAGATTCTTGCCAATAAGAGTTATGTTCATAGAAAAGAAGGAATCAGCTCTATAAGTAACACTGAACAAAAGCTAACCACTTTTATTAAAGGACCCACATTACATATTTCTCTTGAAAACAAATGTAATTTTTGTGATAGACATGATCATTTTGCACATAAATATCAATTCAAAAAGTATGGCTCACATAAATTGGTTTAGGTTCCTAAAAGAACTATGAATGACTTAATACCAAAAGCTAAGAGTGATAGATCAAAACATGAGGGATCCAAAATTAAATGGGTACATAAAACAAACCTACCTTTTGTGTAGAAATATCTAAAATCGAAAGTTGGGAGCAAAAATAAAATTTTGATAGTAGATGATTAAAGCTTATTATCGTAGATCCAACATACTTTATAAAACTCATTAGCCAAAATAATAAAGGAAAGATCATTAGAATTAGAACTATTGGTATCAAAATAATTTTAATTAAAGATGCTTTATGAAATCATGCTTGATGATTTAATGATGTAATAAAAATGTTAGAAGTTTTGGTATACTGCTTGATGATCTTATATTATACATGATGATGTGAAGTAATAATGATTTTCATGATTTATGGTTTATTGATCTTAATGATTTTATGATAAATCTTATTTTTTTATTTTAAACATGATGCATAGTTTTGACATTAAAAAAAAAACTTGGGCATGCTTATATGAAATCAATCACATGAATTGAAACAACTAAAAAGGGAATGCATTTTGAAAATTTCTCTATCTCTATCTTATCGATTTTTCAATAAGAAATTGATAAATCTATTTATGTTATTTTGAATCTCCTGAAAGTGATTTTGATGATTTGACGATTTGAATGTTTTATTTATATCAAATTCTTGATTTCTTGAAATTTGATACTTGAGATTTTTTTTATGAATTAAGATCCTTGTTCTCCTATGTTTCCTTTTGTTAAAGAGAATATTTATGAATCATGAGTTTTTGCTTGATTTCTCAAAATTGATAAATTAAGAATTCCTTTAAAGATTGCCTAATATTTGATCTTCTAAGATTTCATTTTGCTATTTATAAAAAAAGAGACATATCAAAATGAATCATGATCCTTCATGATCTTTGATATTGATATCTTTCATGTCATAATTTTCATATAAACAATTCTTTTGTATTGGTTGTATACCTTATGTCATGTTTGAAAATTGATGTAAAGGAAATATATTTATAATATTATATTATTTTCTTCCTTTTGACAATGACAAAGGGGGAGAAAGATTGTTAGCTTGCACATTGCAAAGGAAGAAAAACTTGCTAGCATGAACTTCTCAAAAGAGAAAAAGAATTTGCTAGCTTGTGGATCTCAAAAGAGAAGTGCTAATTTGCTCATCTCAAGAAAAGCAAAACCTTCTAGCCTTCATTCTTCAAAGAGAAGTAAAACTTGACAATTCACTATCTTACAAAATAATGAAAAATTTGCTAAATTGCTAGCTTACAAGTATAAAAAATTACTAATTGCACTTCTCCTTTTTTGTTGATGATAAAAGGGGAGAAGATATGATGAAATTTTGAAACTATGATTTGAAATTTTGAATGATGTATGCAATGATGAATATAATGACTTGCTGCACATGATTATTTTGATATGACATGTTGAGGTTCTATCAAGATAGTATATTGATAGGGGGAGTTTAGTTAAACTCTATCATCAATTGGTTGTCATCATCAAAAAGGGAGAGCTTGTTGAATCTCGAATTTTAATGGTGAAATCAATTGATATGTTTGTGATCTAATATGCATTTTGAGTAATGCAGAACTAGCTTCAATCATGGAGAGACAATTTGATTAAAGCAGAAAGAATTAATGTTGGGCTGAAGTGGAACATGTTAGAAGATCAGACATCAAGCCGAAGGATGAATCGATGTGTCGACAGAAGGCTTCGTGCCATGAGTTCAGGCATCGAGCCAAGAAGATTGGATATTGTGCCAAGAAGATTGGATGTTGCGAGAAGACAACATGCTGATTGGGCAATATGTGAAGGAGAGGACAATGCGTAGAGGGTTGGACAAAGCTCTGGATGAACCAATGATATGTTGGACAATGTATGATTAATGATTTGTAATAATTGTCTAGATCAAAGTAGTTTGGTTCTAATTGGGTTAGTTTAGAATGTAATTATGCTACCTCAATTAGGGGCCAACTGGGCCTGAATTAGAGCTATTTTGAGCCAAGTGGAAGGCCCATTTGGTGACCCATAGTTGGCTTAAGCGATGGCACCGCTAGACTAGGCGGTGGTACCGTCCAAACACAGTCTCCCAAACTATATCAGGTGGTGGTACCGCCCAAACATAATCTCTCAAACTATGTCAGGTAGTGGTATTGTTAGTTTGGGCGATGGTACCACCCAGTGTTAGTGCTATATATGGTAGTACTGCCCAACGCATGCGGTGGTACCGCTAGGACTCGAGAAACCTAGGATGAGATCATTTTTTGCTTTATTTTTTAAGTTATTTGGAGTATATAAATACCTCACTCTTTCTTGCTTAGGTAAGCAAGAAATTGAGTAGAAAAGGGCTATGATTCTGAGATAAAAGTATTGAAATGTTGAGTTCCCTCCTCCTTGAGCTTAGAGGTTATTCTAAGGGAGGTATTTGAGGGTTACCTTGAGAGGTGTAAAGGTTATCTCCTAAACCTGTAAAAAGGAAAAAGAGTTGTAAGGGTGGTTGATCTTTGCCCATTAAAAGAAAATCAGTAGTGAAAGTCGGCGGCCTTGAGTGAAGAGGAATCGGGAGTGAACGTAATTCACGACAATCGAACCACTATAAAATCTTATTTGCATTTACTTTATGCTTTTCATTTACATTACAAATTGATTTCTTACTCTCACTACGATTACAAATATGTTTTCAAGTTAACATCTTTCTGATACGAGCTTTGTCAAACAAAGTTTTTGAATCATCGTAATTTTTATGAAAATACTAATTCACCCTAAGTGCTAATTTTGGTCCTAACAGTGGTACCGACTAGACACAGTCTCCCAGATTGGGTGGTGGTGTTGAATCTCGGATTTTGATGATGAAATCAATTGATGAATTAATGATCTTATACCTGTGTTGAGATAAGTGATGTGGGACTAACTATGATCATAAAAAAAGTAAAACAATTAAAGAAGAATCGATGTTGGGTCATAGTCAATGATTGGGCATCGGGCTAGATAAATCGAGGGATACACTAAAGGATCGGACGATGTAGTGAAAGCTTACTGGAAGTTTGCTAGGAGTTCATTGGAAGTTCATTAGGAGTTCATGTTGAATCTCGGATTTTGATGATAAAATCAATTGATGAGTTATTTGATCTAATCCATATTATTAAGTTAAGTGTGCAGGATTAACTATGATAAACAGAAAACACAAAGCAAGTATACCGGAGTCGAGTTCGATGAACGTTTAAGAGTCCGAAGAATCGTCGGAGATGCTGCCGGAACCAACCGAGAAGAAATTGGGAACCTATTGGAAGTTCGCCGAAGAGATCGTTGGAGGTTCGCAGAGATCACCGAGAAGTCTCAGCTACTCATTAAAGTCATCACAAGTTCGGGAGCGTGCTTGGACCCCGTCGAAGGAAGTTCGTCGGAAAGCTCGCCGGAACAAGACTTGACGTTCGCGGTTAATAAATTGCTTAGGATGTGTTTTGTTATGTAGTTCACTTGTAATTAGGATTAGGATTAAGAAGATAATCCTATATCCTGGTTAGGGGCCAACTGGGGCCAAAGTCAGATTTGGTTTGGGCTAAAAGTAAGCCAAACCAAGTGAACCGGAGAGCCAGGCGGTGGCACCGCCTAGCTAGGCGGTGCCACCTCCTGGGTTGGGCGGTTGCACCGTCCAGCACCCGAGCGCTGGGCGGTGGCACCGCCAGCATCGGGAACCCAAAGAGAATTTGAATTTTGGAGCCCAAATTTTGGAGCCCAAATTTGAATCCTCTTAAGGCCTATAAATACCCCTCAAATCTCAACTGAGAAAACAACTTTTTGAGCAGCAAGAGTTTGAGAGAAAGGTCTTAGAAAAGTGTTAACTTGTCTTCTTTTCAATTTGCTAGTGTTCACCTCATCTCTTCTCGAAAATCTGTAAGAGAGTGAACCGCTTGTAAAGAGTTGTAAGAGGGGTATTTACCCTTCCATTTCAAGAGACTTGCTAGTGGAAGGTGGGAGCCTCATCGAAGAGGGGCCTCGCAAGTGGAGTAGGTCATTTGACCGAACCACTCTAAAATCGGCGTGATCCTTGGTTTGCATTTCATTATTGCTATTTACATTATTACAAACCTTCTTATATGCTTTAGTTCCTTATTACTTTTGCTGCGCATATTTAAGAATACGCTTTCAAGATTAAGCTTGTCAAGTTTCTCTCTTATCATACGAAAGATTTTTTAAAAACCGAAGTTTTAATCCGCTGCACTAATTCACCCCCCCCCTCTTAGTGCTGCTCCGATCCTAACAGTTCATTGAAAGCTCATCGGAAGTTTATTAGGAATTCACCAAAACCTCACCGGAAGATCGTTGGGAGTTTGCTGGAAGTTCACCGAGGTTTTAGTTGAATAATTGACATGCCAAACAACTTAGATTTATTGTATTATAATTGTTTTAGCCTTAACTATCGTAATTAGGACTTTAATTTAAGTTAGTTTTGAAAAATATCATACTAACTCAATTAGGGGCTAATTAAGCCCAAAATAGAGTTGAATTGGGTTAGTTGGATGGCCCATTCAACAACTTAGAGCCATGATAGGCGGTGGCATCACTTAGACTAGGCAATGGAACTGCTTAAGACTCGACCTCCCAAGTGGTTTGGGTGGTGGTACCGCCCAGATTGGGTAGTGGTACTACTAGCCTTTAATACCTGCAAGTGATGGTACTGCCCTATCAAGTAGTGGTACTACTAGAGGCCAATCTCTGAGGCTCTGTCAAGTGGTAGTATCACCCATACAAGGTGGTGGTACCGCCCAATGTTAGTTTGCAAGCGATGGTACTACCCAGTACTGGTGATGGTACTGCCAGTACATTGGAAACCAAGGATGAGATATTTTTGGCTCCATTTTTTAAGTCATTGGGCTCTATAAATACCCCACTCTTTCCTACGTGAAAGGGCAATGGAAGGGTAAACAAAGTCTTGAGATTTTGGGTTGTAAAAGTGTTGAAAAAGTGCTAAGTGTCCTCCTTCTTTTTTAGTTTTGTGATCATTCTAATAGAAGTGTGAGGCTTGTAAAGGTTGTCTCCTAAATCTGTAAAAAGGGTAGTTAGTCTTTGCCCATTGAAGGAAGACCATTAGTAGATACCGGTGGCCTCAATAGAGGAGGAATCGGGAGTGGACGTTGGTCATGATGACCAAACTACTATAAAATTAGTGTGCTTTATCTTCTTTGCTATTTACTTATCTTGCAACTACGTTACATCTTCATCACTCTCCTATGAACATCTTTAAGCTTAAACATCTTTTCGATATGGTTTTATGGTACAAATTTTCTTGATCAGTGTAGTTCTCCAAAAGCACTAATTCACTCTCCCTCTTAGTGCCAACTTAATTCTAACTATTAGTATCGGAGCAAGGTTACTCTCTATTTGGTTTAAAACCTAAGAGAGATGACTTTTGTTAGTAATCAAGAGGGTTATTCTATCAATCATCCTCCTATGTTTAATGAGACAGACTATACATATTGGAAAACTAGAATGAGAATTTTCTTACTCTCTATGGATTTCAAGTTGTAAAATATTATTGATAGCAGTTTTAAGAAGTCTTACAAACCAATGAATAAATGAAATGAATTTGAAAAGAAGACTTTCTCCTTGAATGCTAAAGCGATGTACACTTTGTTTTGTGCTCTTGATAAAAACAAATTTAATTAGGTTTTTATATGTGAAACTACACATGATATTGGCATATACTCGAAATCACATACGAAGGCACAAGTAGAGTTAAAGAGTCAAAAATTAATCTTTTGGTTTATAGCTTTGAGTTGTTTCACATGAAACCAAGCAAGAGCATTGGAGACATATACACTCGTTTTATAGATGTTGTCAATGGTCTAAAAGCACTTGATAAAAGTTTTTCTTATTTTGAACTTGTTAACAAGATATTAATATCCCTTCTAAAAAGTTGAGATCCTAAAGTAATGGCAATACAAGAAGCAAAAGACCTAAATAACTTTTCACTTGAAGAACTTATCGGGTTTTTGATGAGCTATAAAATAACGTATATAGCATCTGATGAACTTGAGAATAACCTTCTAAAGAATAGGAAGAACATGACACTTAGAACCAAAGAATGCCAATTCGGTGAAAACTGAAGTAATGATGATGATGATGACTTAGCACTCCTTGCAAGAAAGTTTAAAAAATTCTTTAAAAAGAACAAAACAAAGCAAGACATTAAGAATAAAAGTGAACTTAAAAAGTACCAAATAATATGCTATGAATGTAAGAAGCTGGGACACTTCAAAAATGAATATCTCCAAATGAAGAAGAAACTATCAAAGAAAAAGAAGGCACTAAAGGCGACTTGAGATGATTCAAGTACATCCGAAGACGATGAGCCAACCAACAAAGAAGAAGTTGCTAACTATACATTGTACATTGATGGCATTTGGCAATGAGGTAAGTAACTCAATCGAATCTCATTTATCTTTTGATGAATTATTAAGTATTTTTTATGATTTGTTTGATGAATATAAATTAGTTAGTAAAAAATATAAATGATTAAAAAGAGATTATGCTTCTCTTTCTAGTGAACTTGGAAAATTAAAAAATGAGCATGATAAGTGTGTGTTAACTCCTTATACTCAATGTGAAGAGTTAGAGTCATTTAAAAAGGAAAATTTGTTACTATAAGAAACATTAGAAATTATTTAAAATATATAATAAATCTCTAAACATAATCCTTGCTAATAAGGGTCATATTCATAGAAAGGAAGGAATTGGCTTTGTGAGAAATACTAAAAAAAAGCTAACTATCTTCGTTAAAAGACCTACATTATATGTCTCACCTAGAGAATAATATATTTTTTGTGAAAACTCTGGTCATTTTGCTTACAAATATCCATTTATAATATATAGTCCACATAAATTAGTTTAAGTTCCTAAAAGAACTAGAAATCACTCAATGATAGGTAGATTTATTTATGAGGGACCTAAAGTTAAAAAGGTACCTAAAGGAAAACCTCATTTCTTATAATCACAAACTATGAGCAAGAGATGGTACCTTGATATTGGATGCTCAAGGCAAATGACCGGAGATCTAACATACTTCTCTAAGCTCATTAGTAAAGATGAAGGGTACATCACCTTCGGAGATAATAATAAAGAGAACATTATTGGCAAATGAACCATAGGTAACAAGTCAAACCTTTTAATTGAAGATATATTATTAGTAGATGGTTTAAAACATAATCTACTAAGCATTAGTCAATTGTTTAATAAAGAATATATCATCAATTTTGAATCTAATGCTTGTATAATTAAAATACTACACAAAAATAAATCTATAATTACCTTAAAAAATAATAATGTATATACTATTGATATTGATAATTTTTACAATGATACATATTTTTCAGCTTTAGACAATGATGCATGACTTTGGCATAGGAGATTAGGTCATGCTAGCATGAAACTAATCTCTCAAATTTTAACTAAAGAACTTATAAGAGGAATGCTTAGCATCAAGTTTGTCAAAAATAAAGTTTGTTATGGATGTCAAGTAGGAAAATAAATAAAAAATAGTTTCAAATCAAAGAATCAAATAAGCACCTCTAGACCACTATAATTGATCCATATAGATTTATTTGGACCAATCGATACGACAAGCCTAGGAGGTAGTAAATATGCTTTTGTAATTATTGATGATTATAATAGATGCACTTGAGCATACTTCTTTGTATACAAAAGTGATTGCTTTAAATATTTTTCAAAATTTTGTAAACTTATCAAAATAAAAAGGGCTTTATGATTTCATCTATTCATAGTGATCACAGTAGTGAGTTTCAAAATCGTGATTTTCGAAATTTTTATGAGTCAAATTGGTACAACCATAATTTCTCTACTCTAAGAAATCTATAATAAAATAGAGTTATTAAAAGAAAAAATAGGAGCTTATAGGAAATGGCAAGAATCATGTTAAACGAACATAGCCTATCCAAATATTTTTGAGTCGAAGCCATTAACATAGCATGCTATGTCATGAATAGAGTCGAAGCCATTTGTGACTGTAAATGTTTTGTTTTAAATGAAAAAAATGACGCAGGAAAGTTTGATACAAAATCTAATTAAGACATTTTCTTTTGTTATTCCTCTATATCTATAGCTTTTCGTGTCTTTAATAAAAGAACTTTGGTTATAGAGGAATCTATTCATATTATTTTTAATAAAAAAATTAAATTTAAGAAAAATAAATTTGATTTTGATACTTTGAATTTAAATGAAAATTCTCCTCTCCTTAGCAAATTGATGCATCTACTTCCAAAGAATCCTTACCTAAGGAATTTAAGTATATAGATACTCATCCTAATGAGCTAATCATCAAAGATATATCAAAAAGTGTTCAAACTCATTCTTCTTTTAAAAATTATTGTACGAATGCAGTCTTTTTATCTCAAATTGAACCAAAATGCATTGACGAAGCCCTAAAAGATAATTCATAGGTTATTGCAATGTAAGATGAGTTAAATCAATTTGAAAGAAATGAGGTATGGAAGCTTATTCCTAGTCCTATTGACCATTTAGTAATTGATACTAAATGGGTCTTTAGAAACAAGCAAGATGAACTTAGTATCATGGTTAGAAACAAGGCTAGAATAGTGGCTAAAGGTTTCAACCAAGAAGAATGTATCGATTATGAAGAAACCTTCGCTCCTATGACTAAACTTGAGGCCATAAGGATTCTCCTTACTTATGCTAGTTGTAATAATTTTAAGTTATTTCAAATAGATGTTAAAAATATATTTCTTAATGACTTTATTTCCAAAGAAGTTTATGTTGAACAACCACCCAGATTTGATAATACTATTTTTTTGAATCATGTTTTTAAGTTGTCTAAAGCTCTCTATGGCTTGAAACAAACCCCAAGGGCTTGGTATAAGAGACTTAGTACTTTTCTAATTAAGAATGATTTTTTGAAAGGCAAGGTTGATACCATATTATTTATTAAATATTTTAAAAATAATTTTCTTATAGTTTAAATTTATGTTGATAATATTATTTTTGGTTCTACAAATGAGTCTTTTTGTGAATATTTTGCCAAAATTATAAGCTAAGAATTCGAAATGAGCTTAATGGGCGAATTAACTTTTTTCTTATGATTGTAATTTAAGCAACTAAGTGATAGAATTTTTGTTAGTCAAACTAAATATACTTTAGATATATTAAAACAATTCAATATGGATAGTTCTAAAGCAATTAACACACCAATGAGCACTTCCACAAAGTCATATATAGAGCATGATGAAGAAAATTTTGATCAAAAGACTTATAGGGGCATGATAGGTAGTTTACTATAACTCACTGCAACTCGACCGGATATTATGTTTAGTATTGGAGTTTATTCTAGATTTCAATCTAATCCTAAGCAATCTCACCTTAAAGCTGTTAAAATAATTTTTAGATACCTAAAAGTAACTCCTAATCTAGGATTATGGTATCTAAAATCTAAAAATATTGAATTAATTGCTTTTCCGATGTAGATTTTGCTGGATATAGAGTAGATAGAAAAAGCACATTAGGAACATGTCAACTCTTAGGTTGCACTTGTCTCTTGATCTTCCAAGAAACAAAACTCGATTGCATTATCTACAACCAAAGTTGAGTATATAGCAGCAGGTGAATGTTGTGCTCAAGTTATATGGATGAAAAATATATTAGAAGATTATGGAATTCACTTGAAAAACATACCTATAAAATATGATAACACTAGTGCAATATGTTTAATAAAAAATCTCATTCAACACTCTAGAACTAAACATATTAACATTAGACATCATTTTATTAGAGATTATGTTAATAACCATGATATATCTTTAGAATTTATTAATACAAAACATCAATTAGCTGCTATTTTTATAAAACCTTTAAATGAAGAATAATTTGATTTTATTAGAAGAGAATTAGGTATGTTAAATCTACCAAATGCAAGAGTTTCTTTTATATATTTTTTGGATTTCTTAGTTCTCTCTGGGAATTGAGTTTTCTTTTTTATCGAGATAATTTCCTATTACCTTTTTGAAGTTTTATTCATAGATTTTTGATCCTTCATTTGGGCATAATTTCCTATGAATTCTTCTTCTCTCTACTAAAAAAAGAAGAGTTTTTATTCATGGACTTTTGGTATACTTGATCTTTTATATGATGATTATTTCCTACGATTCCTTCTTTCTTCAATTTACAAGAATAGGGATTTGATTCATAAATTTTTAGTATACACATTTTGATCTTTTATGTGATGAATCATTTCTCTTTCTATTTATGCAAGTAGAAGTTTGATTCATGGACTTTCAGTTTTTATAACTTGATTTTTCTTATGATGAATGAATTCCTCCCTTCTTCTTCTTCTTCTTCTTCTTCTTCTTCTTCTTCTTCTTCTTCTTCTTCTTCTTCTTCTTCTTCTTCTTCTTCTTATTTTCATGACAAAAGCGAGAAAAAAACTTGCTAGCATCTCAAGAAAAGCAAAAATTCTAGCTTGCACATCTCAAAAGTGCTCACACATCTAAAGAGAAATGCTAGTTTGCCTGTTTCAAGCAGCAAAAGTGATTAACTTGCAAGGTTTTTGCTTAACTTCTCATTTCACAAATTTTGCTAGCTTGTATAAAATGGTGTAAAACTTACTTGCATAGTTCAAATTGTTATTGAATGATTCTCCTTTTTGTTGATGATAAAGGGAGAGAAATGATGAATGTTTGGAATCATGCCAAAATGACATTGAATTTGGTATCACACATGAAGTGATAAATGGTTAAAAAATACTTTAGTATCATATATGTTATACCCAAAATGATTGAAAATATGAATGATTTAGTATCATGTAGGTTATGCTTAAAGTGATGTTAATTTGTTATCATACATGAAGTAATGAAATTGTGCATGTTACACTTTGATAACTTGAAACTATTATGATGCACAATATATGAAATTTTGATATATTATATTTGATCACTATGATCGAAATTGTTTCACTTGAATTCAAAGGTTATGATTCCTTTTGAATTTAAGTTTGTCTTATCTCAATATGGCATATAGACGGGGGAGTTAAGGTTAACTCTGTCATCATTTAGTTGTCATCATAAAAAAGGAAGAGATTGTTTAATGTCTGATTATGATGAAGAAATCAATTGATAAATTAATATTCTAATCCATGTGTTAAGATAAGTGATGCAGGACTAACTACGATCGTGAAAAGGCAAAACAATTAAAGAAGAATCGAATGTTGGGTTGAAGTCAATGATCGGGCATCAGATTAGATGAATCATGGGATAAACAAAAGGATCGGACAATACAATGAAAGCTCATCGGAAGTTCACTGGGAGTTCACTGAAAGCTCGCCAGAAATTCATCAGGAGTTCATTGAAAGTTCGTTGGAAGATCGTCGGGAGTTCGCCAGAAGTTCACCGAGATTTCAGTTGTACAATTGACGTGCCCGACAACTTATATTTATTATATCATAATTATTTTAGCCTTAACTATCATAGTTAGAACTTTAATTTAAGTTAGTTTTGGGAGACTTACTAACTCAATTAGAGACTAATTGGGCCCAAAACAAGACTGAATTAGGCTGGTTGGATAGCCTTTTCAACCACTTGGAGCCACATCAGGTAGTGGCACTGCCTAGACTGGGTGGTGGAACCGCTTGAGGCTCAGCCTCCTAAGTGGTCTAGGCGGTGGTACTGCCCAAACTAGGTGATGGTACCACGGCCATTAATGCCTACAAGTGATGATACCATCCTATCAAGTGGTGGTACCACTAGAGCCTAATCTTCGAGTCTTTGTCGGGTGATGGTACTACCTAGTGTCAGTTTACAGGCGGTGGTACCACCTAGTTTTAGCGGTAGTACATCTAGTATCTCGGAAACACAGGATGAGACACTTTTTTGCTTCATTTTTGAAGTCATTGGGGTATATAAATATGCCACTCTTTTCTACATGAAAGGGCCAACAAAAGTCTTTAGAATTGAGTTGTAAAAGTATTGAAAAGGTCTAAGTGTCCTCTTCCTTCTTTAGCTTTATGATCATTCTAAGAGAGATGTGAGGCCTGTAAAGGTTGTCTCCTAAACTTATAAAAAGGAGAAAGAGTTGTAAGAGGATATATGGTCTTTGCCCATTAAAGGAAGACTATTAGTGGACACTAGTGGCCTCAACGGAGGATGAATTAGGAGTGGACGTAGGTCACGACGATCGAACCACTATAAATTTTGTGTGATGTCTCTTCTTTGCTATTTACTTACCTTGCAACTACTTTACATCTTTATCACTCTCTAATGAACATCTTTAAGCTTAAACATCTTTCCGATATGATTTTATCATAAGAATTTTCATGATCAATGCAGTTCTCCAAAAGCATTAATTCTCTCCCCTCCTTTTAGAGCCAACTTGATCCTTACTGAATCTCAGATTTTGATAATGAAATCAATTGATGAGTTTCTGATCTAATCTATATTTTAAGTAATTCAGGACTAGCTTCGATCAAGGAGAGGCAAATTGATTAAAGCAGGAGGAATCAGATATTGGGCCGGAGTGAACATATCAGATGATTGGACATCGGGCCACCGAAGGATCGTAAAACATGTCAGTAGAAGGCTCATGCTATGAATTTGGGCATCGGAGCGAAGGATTGGACATTGCGCCAAGGAGATCAAAAGTTGCAAGAGTCAACATGCCGATTGGGCAATACGCCAAAGGAGAGGATGATGTGCCGAAGGATCAAACGAGCGCTGGATGAACCAATGACATGCTAGACAAAGGATTCATGCTTTGTAATCATTTATCTAAAATCAAAGTAGTTTAGGGGGCTAATTGAGTTAGCTTTTAGTGTAATCATGCTAACTCAATTAGGGGCCTATTGGGCCTTAATTAAGACTGATTTGGACTCATTATGAGGCCCATTCAGTGACCCAAAAGTTAGGTCAGGCGGTGGAACAACCTGTGAGTTGGAAAACTCGAAAAACTCGATTTCTGAGGCTGTCAAGCAGTGGTACCACCCAGTGATAGTATGTCAGGCGATGGTACCACTAGACTAAGTAGTGGTACCACCCAGTGTCAGGTTGTAGGCGGTGATATCACCCAGTGTAGGTGGTGGTACTGCCCGTACCCCAAAATATCAGGGATTTGAATTTTGGGCTCCAAATTTGAATCCATTTGGGGCCTATAAATATCCTTGCTATTCTTGCATAGGACAGCAAGAATTAAGTATGAAATTGAGTTGAAAAAGGGGGAAAGAAAAATTGAAAACTCTTTTAGGATTTAGAGTTCCTTCTTCCTAGTATTTAGAAAGTTCTTCTAAATGGAGAAGTGAGGTCTAAGAAAGGGAGGTTGTAAGAGTTGCCTCCTAAACCTGTGAAAAGGAGAAAGAGTATAAAAGGGTAGTTGATCTTTACCCATTGAAGGAAGATCGTTAGTGGATGCCGATGGCCTCGACGGAAGAGGAATCGGGAGTGGATGTAGGTCACAACAACCGAACCACTATAAAATCTGGTTTGTATTTCTGCTTTGCTATTTACATTTATCGCAAACTGCCATACTTTCTTATTATTTTAGCTACACACTCTTACGAACGTCTTTCAAGTTAACATCTTTCCGAAATTAGTTTTAATCGAATGAAGAATTTTTTAAAACCGATATTTTTATCCGTTGCACTAATTCACCCCCTCCTCCCCCCCCTCTTAGTGCCGACTCGATCCTAACAATCCAAATAGGTGGTACCGCCCAGTATCAGTACTGTTGGTGGTGGTACCACCCAACATAGGTAGTGGTACTACCTGAACGTAGGAAATTCAGGATTAGACTATTTTGGTTCTAAATTTGAATCCACTTGGGGCCTAAAAATTGTAACATCTCTCACTTCTAAAAAATTATTTATACCGACTTATTACTCCAAATTTAAATCTATTTGGGGCCTATAAATTATAACGTCCATCACTTCTCAAAAATTATTTATAAGGACTTATTTATAAATCAAATGACCTATATATAAACATAGTAAATTAAGTTATCAAAGTATTAGGCTAAAAAACCTGAGAAATTATGGTTTTATCCCACTGCCTCTCACGCACTGTGTTTCCCACATGGGAAACAAAGGAGAGGCTGTGCGTCGGGGTGGAGAAGGGAAGAAGAGGAGAAGAAGAGAATGAGAAGAAGAGGGAGAAGAGAAGAAAAGAAGGAGAAGAAGGAGAAGAAGGAGAAGAGAGGGAATAGGGAAAGGAGAGGGAGGTGGCTACGGTTAGGGTGTTGTGCATCGGAGAGGAGAAGGAAAGAAGAGGAGAAGAAGGGAAGAAGAGGAAAAGAAGAGAAGGGAAAGAAGAAGGGGCTGTGACTGCGGCAGTGGCAGCTGCAGCTAGAAGAGAAGAAGGAGAGGAAAAAGAGAAGGTGAGGAAGAAGAGAGGAAGGGGATCTGTGGCTGCGGCTGTGGCAGCTGCGGCTGTGGCTGTGACTGTGACAGCTGTGGCTAGGAAAGAAAGAAGAGGATAGAAGAAGAGAAGGGGAAAGAAGGTGGCTGCGGCCGTGGCTGCGGCTATGGCAGTTGCAGCCGGGAAAGAAGAGAAGGAAAGGAAGAAGAAGAGGGAGAAGAGAGGGAAGAAGAGGAAGAGGGGAAGGTGGCTGCGGCTGTGGCTGCGGTAGCTGCATTTGGGAAAGAAAAAGAAGGAATAAGAGAATAGAAGGGGCTGCAGCGTGGCTGCGGCTACGGCTGCAGCAGCTGCATTTGAGAAAGAAAAAAGAAGGGAGAAAGAAAGTAGTGTAGTAGAAGGTGCTATGGCCATGGCAGTAGCTATGGATGTGGCAGCTGCGTTTAGGAAAGAAAATGAAGGAATAAGAGAAGGAAGAACGAAAATAGCATAGTGGAAGGAGCTGCGGCGATCGCTGCAGCTACTACCGTGGCAATGGCAGCTATAGTTGGGAAAGAAAAAGAAGGAATGAGAGAAGGGAGAAAGGAAATAGCACAATGGAAGGGGCTGCGGTGGTGGCTGCGACTGTGGCAGTGGTAGCGACGACCGGGAAAGAAAAGAAAGTAGGAAGGCGAGGGGAGAGCAAGTGACTATGCCTCTATATTCTACACGAGCTACAACTACAGAGGAAGAAACAAAACAGATGCAGAAAATGAAATAGGGAGAGGAGATGGAGGAAAAGTAGAAGAAGGATTCGGGTTTACACCTTTGAATCTTTAGATCAAAATCTTTGAAAGGCAAGTGTTCATATCCTTTCTACTGTAAGTATCCTAAATCTTTCTCTACTATGATTTTATCTTTGCTCCTGCTTTAAATATGAAAATTTTGAATTGTTCTAGCCTTGCATTTGATTTATCTCTTATTTAGACATAATCGATCAGAGAAAAACTTTCGAGATTTTGACTTTTCTACCTTGTTATAACTATAACCTTCTACATCGATCTCTGATTTAGGCAAAGCAAAGTTCATTCAAAAATATACTCATAGATCTTTCTTTTGATATTGAATTGAAAGGTTTAAAGTCCAAATGCCTACCCAGTTATCTAATGAAGCTGACCCTTCTACAAAATAGAGATTTTTGTTCTCCGACCTTTAGTTACCAAATTATTTGTAACTCTTTGTTAGAATGTTTAATTCATATGAAACTTATTTTATTTAAAAGTAGATTGAAATATATTTCCAATGATATAATTTCTAAGTAAATTAGAGTACAATTGATAGTTTGAATTATTTATTCAATATTCCTCTCAAATTCTACCAAAATCATGCTTTGGATGATTTCGCCTATTCTTATTTCATCTCTTTGGACATTGAATTCATCTAGCATTCTGGCTTCCATTGAGCTATATGTGATTGTGTGGAAATCCTTGTATGCTCTTACTTTTATTTCCTTCTAAACTTGAATGCTTTTGTGAAATATTATATTTGCATCATATTGACTCATAAAGGCACATGTACATTTTGTTGTTCCGCATGTGCTTCCGATATTACCAATTTTATTATTCACACTATCCTTTTGTACTTAGGTAATTGTGGGATTATTTGAACCTTTGCCAAAAATAGTAAAGGGATTATTTGGACCTTTGCCAGAAATAGAAAAGGGATTATTTGGACCTTTACCAGAAATGGTAAAGGGATTATCTGGATCTTTGCCAGAAATTGGAAAGGGTATGTGCCTAGAGCCCACAATGCTCTAGATTATATTTGGGATCTCACTTCACCTTTTATTTATTTGATATGATATCCAAAGCTTTGGTTATGTGCTTCTATGTGTGCTTTGGATAAGAATGATATGAATACAATGTCAAAAACAATGTTTGAGTTGTTAGGATCGGAGCGGCACTAAGAGGGGAGGGTGAATTAGTGCAGCGGATTAAAACGTTGGTTTCAACAAATCTTTCGTACGATAAAAATCGGAATCGGAAGTGTTTAACTTGAAAGCGTGTTCGCAAAGTTGTGCAGCAAAGGTAATGATGAAATAAAGCAAGTAAGAAGGTTTGCAGTAATGTAAATAATAGCAATGAAATGCAAACCAGAGATTATGCTGTTTTTGAAGTGGTTCGGTCAAGTGACCTACATCCACTTGCGAGGCCCCTCTTCGATGAGGCTCCCACCTTCCACTAGCAAATCTCTTGAAAGGGAAGGGTGAATACCCCTCTTACAACTCTTTTACAAGCGGTTCACTCTCTTACAGATTTTCAGCAAGAAAGAAGGAGGTGAACACTAGCAAATTGAAAACAAGACTATCTAAGACTTTTCTAGGGCCTTTCTCTCAAACAATTGCTGCTCAAAAAGTTGTTATCTCAGTTGAGATTTGAGGGGTATTTATAGGCCTCAAGAGGATTCAAATTTGGGCTCCAAAATTTGAATTCTCTTGGAGTTTACGATGCTGGCGGTGCCACCGCCTGTCAGTTTCTGACCCTAACAGTGCTACCGCCTAGCCCAAGCGGTGCCACCACCTACAGTGTTTTCAGCCCACTTGTTGAGCTTCAATCTTGGCCCAAACTAGTCCGAACACCGGCCCAATCGGCCCCTACTTGGGTTATAGGATTAATACCTAATCATAACCCTAATTAACATGATAACTAAGAATTTAAATATATTTTATAAGCTATTACAAAGTCCATAAGTCAAGACTTCTTCCGGCGAGCTTCCGGCGAACTTTCGACGGTCTTCCGATAAACTCTCGAAAACCATTCTGCGGACTCCCAACAAGCTCTTAAACTTCACGATTTGATCTTGGCGAGTTCCAATGAGCTTCTTCGGCAAGCTCCAATCTCTCTCGGCGAGCTCCGCGAACTTCCCACGAACCTTTTGGTGAGCTTCCAAAAAACCCTTCGGCAAACTCCCTACTCATTCTTGGCTAGTTCCGGCAGCATTCCCGACGAACCTTCGGACTTCCATCGAACTCTCGAACTCCCAATGAATCCTTCACGCTTGACTCCGCACTTTGTTTCGCTTTATGTCTTTCTCATTTTCATAGTTATTCCTGCACACACAAACTAAAACTCTACTCCGATCTAGACAATTATTACAACGCGAATCGACATTCCGTTGCCCGGCACGTCATTAGTTGGCTCTTCGTCCAATTCTTCAGTGCATCGTCCTCTCTTGCGGCTTGTTGCCCAATCGGCGGTTGACCTCCGCAACCCCGATATCCTTGGCGCAATTCCGCTCTCCTTGGCCCGATGCCCGACGTCCGAAGTCTTCTATCGTCCAATATCCTGACGTTATCTCCTCCGGCGCAACGTCAATTCCTCCTACATTAACTCTCTAATCCTGATCGAGTAGACCTGCATCACTCAAAATGCAGTTTAAATTATAAACACATATCAAGTGGTTTCATCATCAAAATACGAGATTCAACATGAGCTTCTATTTCATATTTATTTTTTGATTTATTCCGAAATGCTTCTTATGCCTCTGAGATATTCATACACCATTAATACACTTTGAAATATTCTATATGTCATTGGTATGCTCCGAAACATTTTATATGTCATTGATATACTCTGAAATATTTTATTTGCTATTGGTATGCTTCAAAATGTTCCATATGCCATTGATATGCTCCGGAATATTTTATACGCTATTGATATGCTCTAATTACTTTTTACTCCATTTGTTAAGAATCAAATATATTTTGAATGAAATGATATTTATGAATTTGTATCTAATGAGATGGTATCCTTGAATCTATTGTATTCTACCTTGTATTGTGATACAAAGTTTGCTTGTAGCTATGCCATTTCTTATTTTGGATATGTTTATCAATTGCTGAGCTTTTTAGCTCACTCTATTGCTATATAAATCTTTCAGGTTAGCTTGTCACTCTTTGAGATGTTTGAATTGGGCTGAGGCAATAAAAGGCTATTCAAATTATGGGCAAATTTTGTCGGTTGATATATTATAGTTGTTGTATAAGTATATTTTGTATGTAATGAAAATATTATCGATATGTTTGAATTAATATATCATGTAAATATTTTAACAGACCTATCTCGTTTGGAATTTTGGAATGTTATGTTTAGTTTATGATGATACGAATTTATGAAAAATGGTTAGAGTCTTGATTGTATAAATTCTTATGCTTGTGGATTTATAAGTGAGGTTAATATTTTATTAATTGGTGTGGGCTTTTATAAATATGAATGATCGAGTAATTTGGTATATGATTATAAACTGCACAAGTTTTATAGATGTGAATTTGATTGAATGTTTCTTAGTGTCCTCAAATATTAGTTTGGATCTTGGATTAGTTTGTTGATGAAATATTTAATATTATTGATTTGAGATAAGGTCACACCTCTTAAATTTGTGATAATTTGGGGGGCGGAGGGCGTGATAGGGGTGGCATTAGAGCCAACCTAGTATTTGGGCATAGTGAGAGAGCTTGAGTAGGAAAAGGCTACCCGTAGATGAAGTTAAAGAACTCGTCACGACGAGGAGCCACCATTGGGCTATGCCTCACATGCACTATGCTAAGGTATGATCTGGGATATGTTAGGCCTTGAAGAGGATGTCAAGCCAAATTGAGTGGGGGAGATTGTAACACCCCCAATTAGTCTCACATCGGAAGTGGGCAATAGACTAAAATTGGCTTATAAGGGTCTCATGAGTGTACTATGATAATTCCAACTTAAGCATTTTGGTCAGTGGTTGGGACCAAATGAAAGTTATTGGCCAATTAGCTAATTAGGTCCGGGTCGTGACATTTGGTATCAAAGACAACCTAGTATTTAGGTATGGTGAGGGAGCTTGAGTAAGAAAAGGCTACCCGTGGATGAAGTTAGAGAACTCATCACAGCCTGGAGCTACCATTGGGGGCTATGCCTTATGTGTACTATACTAGGATTTGATCTGGGTTATATTGGGCTTTGAAGAGGACGTCAAGCCAAACTGAGTAGAGGAGATTGTAACACCCTCAATTAGTCTCATATCGTAAGTGGGCAAAAGACTAAGATTGACTTATAAGGGTTTGATAAGTGTACTATGATAACTCTAACTTAAGCATTTTGATTAGTGGTTAGGACCAAACGAGAGTTATTGGCCAATTAGCCCATCAGGCTCGAGTCGTGACATTTGGTATAAGAGCCAACTTAGTATTTGGATATGGTGAGCACCCTTTCCTATCCTATTGGGTAGCAACAGTTGATGCTCTCTCTCGTCTTTTGTAACAATGGTATATATCAGACATGGTGTTGTCAGACCTATACTAGATCTGGAATTTTCATACCTATAAGTACGGTATCAAAGAGTGGAGTACTCATACAAGACATTCTTAGTATTTCAAGTCTAACGACTAAGTACCATCCAATATTTTGTGAGCAGATTAACTCATTCTCCAATGGGCATCTGCACTATAGCCCTAGTGTCCCCACACAAGCAACTATGAGACAAATTGCCTCCATCATATGGATATGGACAAGTATACAGCATACCAGTTTCTCCGATTATCTCAATGTCTCTTTCGATAAACCTATGACCAGGATTATTTAGGGTCTATGTTTAAAGGTGAATCAGTCTCATTATCATGATCTTATTATGATCTGATTCTCATTGCACAAATCCATAAACATCATAATATATATGCATATATGTAACAAGCAATATAAAGTGATAAATTACTAAAATATAATAAACAAAAAGAATATATATCATGTCACGTATGTCATCACTAACGTGATTAGTTTGCAGGGCACCTATGACTAGCATAAAATACATTGAGGTCTAGTAAACTATAGTGATCAATGAAAAAATTTCTTTGATGTCTTTTAGGAATCTAAGATGACAAGGACATTTAGTCAAAGTGGTACAACGGAAGCGTGATGGGCCCATAACCAATAGGTCTTAGGATTGAAACTTGGCTTTGATACCAAATGTCACGACATTGGCCTGATGGACTAATTGGCCAATAACTCTCATTTGGTCCCAACCACTGACTAGAATTCTTAAGCTGGAGTTATCATAAAACATTTATCAGACCCTTATAAGCCAATCTTTGTCTTTTGCCGACATCTGATGTGGGACTCATTGAGGGTGTTATAATCTCCCCCACTCAATTTGGCCTGACATTCTCATAAATGCCCCACATAACCCAGATCATACCCTTGCATAGTGCATCTAAGGCATAGCCCAATGGTGGTTTCACACTGTGACGAGTACTTTGACTTTATCCATAGGTAGCCCTTTCATACTTGAGCCCCCTCACCATGCCCAAATACTAGGTTGGCTCTAATATCAAATGTCACAACCTAGGCCTGATGGGCTAACTAGCCAATAACTCTTGTTTGGTCCTAACCACTTGCTAGTCATAAGTGCCCTAAAAACCAATCACGTGAGTGGCACATGTGACTTGACACGCAGTCTTTTTTACTTATTATATTTTGACATTTATCACATTATATTGATTGTTTCATATATGCATATATATATATTATGATATCCTTGGATCTGTGCAATGGGAATCAGATCATGATGAGATCATGACAATGAGATCGATGCACCTTTAAACATAGATCCTAAATAATCCTGGTCATAGGTTACTCGAGAGGGACATCGAGATAACCAGACAGACTGGTGTGTTGTATACTCATCCATATGATGGATACATTTGGTTTCATAGCTGCTCGTGTGGGGACATTAGGGATACAATACATGTGCTCTTTAGGGAATGAGTTTATAGATTGATCTGCTTACAGAATATTGAATGGATGATGATGCCTTATTATCAGACATCGATTTTGTAGTCCTAGTGGTGTATCTAGTCCTTAGACTTGAGACACAAAGGATATCTTGTATGAGTGTTCCACACTTTGATACCAGACTTATAGGTTTGGATGTCCTAGATCTAGCATAGCTGGTCATCGGGAATAGTAGTCAACCTTACGAGGGCTATTGAGTGTCGATAGAGGATCATTCACTCTTAGTGTCATAAGAGGAATATCTCATGTGTTCTTGCTCAAACAAATCCCTAGTCAGGGTCATTCAGATTAAGAGAGAAAGAGTTCTTTGGGAGAATCCGATTAGAGAAAGACTTGAGTAGAAATCGTATAGATCTAACAGTACTATGCCCGGTATACAGTCTCTGGGATTTTAGATGGATGAGGGACTATAGGTACATGATAACTAAGGATAGACAAGTACAATAGATTAGATTCCTATGTATCGTTTGGGGACTGCGGCGTAGTGGCCTAGTACGTCTATAGTCGATGAATAATTTATTGAGCCAGAAGGAGTTCTTATAGGTATGAGTCATAGCTAGCACGATATTGAGCCTAGAGGGTCACACACATATAGTAGGCATTGCGATGAGTAGAGGTTCAGATATGAGATATCTACCAGAGCCCCTATCTTATTGGATATCCAAGAAGCCCCTGAATTATTAGATCTCATGGATGAGATCCAATAAGAGCCCATGAGAGATTATTGGATAGAGATCCACTAATTTAAGAGGCTTGAGTAGTTGGATGAAGATCCAATACCCAATAAGGGAGGATCCATTAGGGTTAAGTTAATAAGGGACCTCTATAAATAGGAGTGATTTAATAGTTTGTAGGCTACAGCTTTTTGCTTCCTCTCTTATTCTCCTCCCCCTCTCCACCTCAAAGTAGGCTTAGAGTTTTGAGGAACGTCATCGTAGCCTTGCTGTGTGGATCACCATTAAAGAGGATGCGCTTAATCTCCTTCACCCTCTCCTAGAGATATATAAGGATTCGGGGATATACAGTCTCCCTAGGTAACACAATCTATCTCACACGTGGTTTCTATTTCGCAGATTTTTACGCACAAATCTTCGCACGATGACGAATATATCTTTGAAAATTATGGATTTTGTTTTATATTCTACTATGCATGTGATGTTGCCTCCAAGATTTTCTAACAGTGGTATTAGAGCCAGGTTCTTCGTGCAAAAATTGATTTTAAACTACGTGTGTTATGTTTTGGAAACGCTTTTGACGTCAAAATCATTGATGCAAAAGCGAGAAAGGGCAGCAATTGTTGCTGCCCTTGCTGCCCTCACAGATGGCAGCACTGCCATCTGCATGCAGGCTCTCGGCTGGTGATCGATGGGCTGCTATAGTGGCAGCCACCTACGCGAGCAAGCACGGTTGCCTACAGTGGCACCTGCAGGTAGGGCCGTGAGCACGACGACCACCTGTGCAAGGGAATTGTGCTAACGCACAAGGCCGGCACCTATGGGTGCTGGACCCATAGGTACAAGCAGCACCTACCGCCGCTAAGCCCGCGCATGAGCCACTAGCAGCGGCTGCAGCGAGCCCCAACGGACGGCGCTAGATTGCTGGTGCGGCGCTACGACCGCGGGTTGAGGCGCCACTGCCACGAGCGCCCGACCGCAAGGGTGACACCGTCTGTAGTCACAGCGCCCATGGGCGAGCTGCCCGCGGGCAGAGGCAGCATTCCCCCACACCCACCCACCACACTAGCTATCGTCGGTAGGGTGGCGACGACCGTAGCAAGCAGGGAGAAGAGAGGGGTTAGGGTTTTCTAACCAAAAGATAGTTTTTCCCCTTGGATTTTATAAATTCTAAGTTCTATCCTTTGTCCAAATTATTAAAATGCCGCTTAGAATTTAGAAAGTTTCCTTCATATCCCTGATTTCAAAAAATATTAATTAATTAAAAGTTTAATTTATTATTATTTATTATTATTATCTAGTAGCCCTACATGATGATTTTTATATGTGATGTATGATGTGTGGACGGATGATCTTGGACCATGTGATGTGTGTACTTATGATTATTATTATTGGGGCCTATGAGCCTCCATTGTATTTCTGGTTTATTGTCGAGCCTGCATGCTTATGATTAAGTTATAATCATATGATGAGGCGCAGTGGGAGCGTGGAAGCGATAGTAGAATCCACGAGACAAACGATCGCGATGCATGGATATGCGTCAATATGCCGACGAGGACGAGATGGATGATTATACGGCATGGAGATGCACCGCTGCACACATAGATCTTGATGTGAGTGATTAGGCCCACTAGCTCGGGCCTGATCACATTAGACTATGATTCATGATCATATGGTGTAATTGCTTATGTGTGATTGTTTATATACATACTATATATATATATATATATATATATATATATATATATATATATATATATATATATATATATATATATATATATATATATATATATATTTTTTTTTTCATGCGTTGTAGATATATATTAAATATGTATATGTGTGACATATCATATTAGGAGACCAAATCAAAGAAACCCCTCTCTCGACAATATTAAGTCGGTAAACGTGAGGCAATTAGATTAACCCACGTGGCCTTCTATCGTTATAGATAGGGACTAATTCTCGGTGTAGGTTGAGTTAGTCGAGTCCCTCAAGGCTTACCTATATCGCGATTCACTATCTTGTTTACGATATAGAGATGCCACCGATGACTTGAGGACATGGTATGCTTGGTCGAATCCCTCGAGGGTATATCATCGAATCAGACTCATCTTATAACGATGGTGTTAACTTAACTAAACATCATGGTTGGTCGAGTCCCTCGAGACCATGATGATTTGGAGGCCGAATAGGACGGAAATCACATGGAGTTGTGATCGGTAAGAGTTGCCTACCTTTCGAGCTTAGTGTGATTGGTCGAGTCCCTCGAGATTACACTACGATGCTAATTGGATTCTGATCCCCAGTAGAAGTCTGCTGGAGACTTTTGTTTCACATATTGAGGGTGTCATATGACTTGCTAGTAAAATAGTAGGAGAATATTAACAATTGGTATCAGAGCAAGGTTCACTCTCGTTTGGTTTAAAACCCAAGAGAGATGGCATTTGTCGGCAACCAAGAGGGTCATTCAATTACACGTCCACCCATGTTCAATGGGACGAATTACACATATTGAAAGACTAGAATGAGGATCTTCCAAATTTTAATGGATTTCGAATTATGAAATATTATAGAAAATGAGTTTCAAAAGTCTTCTCTTCTAATGAACGATTGGAATGAGTTAGAGAATAAGACTTTCGCTTTAAACGCAAAGGCTATGAATGCATTGTTTTATACCTTAGATAAAAACGAGTTTAATCATATGTCTATTTGTGAAACTGCTTTTGATATTTGGTATACACTCGAAGTAACTCATGAAGGCACTAGTAGAGTGAATGAGTCAAAAATTAATCTTTTAGTGCATACTTATGAGTTATTTCGAATGAAACCGAGTGAGACCATTGGAGACATATACACCCAATTTATGGATATCGTCAATGGTCTAAAAGGACTTGGTAAAGGTTTCTCAGATTTTGAAGTTGTTAATAAAATTTTAAGATCATTTCTAAAGAGTTGGGACCCTAAAGTCATATCCATTCAAGAGGCCAAAGACCTAAATAATTTTCCTCTTGAAGAACTAATTGGGTCACTAATGACCTATGAGATGACTTGTAAAGCTTATGAAGAGCTTGAGGATACCCTTCCAAAGAACAGGAAGGATATGACACTAAAAACCCAAGAAGATCACTTGAAAGAAAACTCTAGTGATGAAGACTTGGCACTCTTAACAAGGAAATTCATAAAAAAGAATAAATTTAAAAATAATACTAAAAATAAATTTGAACTCAAGAAAGTTCAAGTAATATGCTATGAATATAAGATGCCGGGACATTACAAGAGCGAATGCCCCCTAGCCAAGAAGAGGCAACCAAAGAAATGGCTCTTAACGCAACATGGGATAACTCAAGTGCATCCGAAGAAGATGAGCCTATCAATACCGAGCAAGTTGCTCACTATGCACTAATGGCCATTGGAGATGAGGTGAGTAGTTCATTTAATGCAAATATATCCTTTGATGAGCTATTAAATACTTTTTATAATTTATTTGATGAATGTAAATTAATTAGTAAAAAATATGAATTATTAAAAAAGGAGCATGTTTCTCTTGTTAGTGATTTCAATAGATTAAAAGTTGAGCATAATGACAGTTTAGCTCCATGTACGAAATGTGATAAACTAGAAATACTTAGAAAGGAAAACTTGCTACTCAAAGAAACCTTAGAAAAATTTGAGATTGGTAGCAAGTTCTTGAACATAATCCTTGCCAATAAGGGTCACATTTATAGAAAAGGTAGAATCGGATTTGTGAGTAGCTCTCACCAAAATCCAACCACCTTTGTTAAAGGCCCTACTTTGTATGTTTCATCCCGAAACAAACGCAACTTTTGTTGCAAATTTGGGCATGTAGCTTATCATTGTCAAATCAAGAAATGTAGTCCACATAAATTGATTTGGGTTCCTAAAAGAACATCAAATGACTCAATGCAATATGATAAACTATATAGATCGATTTTTGAGGCACCCAAGGTCAAATGAGTACCTAAAAATCATCCTTTTTTGTAGAAAAATGTACCATCACAAGTTGGGAGCAAGAGATGGTACCTTGATAGTGGATGCTCAAGGCATATGACCGGAGATCCATCTCAATTCTCTAAGCTCACTAGCATAGATGAAGGATATGTCACCTTCGGAGACAACAACAAGAGTAAAATAATTGGCAAAGGAACCATAGACAACAAATCCAACTTCTTTATTGAAGATGTGTTAGTGGTTGATGGCTTAAACCATAATCTCTTATGCATTAGTCAATTGTGTGATAAAGGATATATCATTAAATTTAAATCCAATACTTGTATTATTGAAAAATCACACAAAAACACATCTATGATTGCCTTCAAACAAAATAATGTATACACTATCGATATTAATGATCTATGTAATGAAATGTGCTTTTCGGTTTTGAATGACGATGCTTGGCTTTGGCATCGGAGATTAGGTCATGCTAGTATGAAACTAATCTCTCAAATTTTATCTAATGAACTTGTAAGAGGAATTCATCATATCAAGTTTGTTAAAGATAATGTGTGTGATGCATGTCAACTAGGAAAACAAATAAAATATAACTTCAAATCTAAGAACCAAATAAGCACCTCTAGACCTTTGTAATTGATCCATATGGACTTGTTCAGACCAATTGCTACATAAGCCTAAGAGGTAGCAAAATACGCATTTGTCATTATGGATGATTTTAGTATATACAGATGGACTTACTTTTTGGCACACAAAAGTGATTACTTTAGGTATTTCTCTATGTTTTTTAAACTAGTTCAAAATGAAAAGGGTTTTATGATTTCATCAATACGAAGTGATCATGATGATGAATTTAAAAACCATGATTTCCAAGAATTGTGTGAATCTAATGGATACAATCATAACTTCTTTACTCTAAGAAATCCTTAACAAAATAGAGTAGTAGAAAGAAAGAATAGAAATTTACAAGAAATGGTTAGAACCATGTTAAACGAACATAGCCTACCCAAATATTTTTGGGCTGAAGCCGTAAATACGGCATGCTATGTCATGAATAGGGTTCTAGTAAGATCACTACTTTCTAAAACTTCTTATGAGTTGTGGAACAACAAAAAACCCAATGTTTCATTTTTTAAAGTTTTCGGATATAAATGCTTTATATAGAATGAAAAAGATACCTTAGGAAAGTTTGATGCAAAATCCGATGAAGGAATTTTTCTTAGTTATTCTTCCATTTCTAAAGCTTTTTGTATATTTAACAAAAGAACTTTGGTTATAGAAGAATCAATTCATGTGGTTTGTAATGAAGTTTCCGAAGTTAAGAAAAATGATTTCGATAATAATCTTAATTTTGATACCTTGAATTTAAACGAATCTCCTTCTCCACCTAGCAACTTGGATGCATCTTCTTTCGAAACATTCTTACATAAGGAATGAAAGTATGTAGATGCTCATCCCAATGAGCTAATCATAGGAGACACATCTAAAGTGGTTCAAACTCATTCCTCTCTTAAGAATTTTTATGTAAACACCACTTTTCTTTCTCAAATTGGACCTAAATGCATTGACAAGACCTTGAAAGATGATTCATGGGTCATCGCAATGCAAGATAAGTTAAATCAATTTAAGAGACATGAGGTGTGAAAGCTTGTTCCGAGGCCAAATGACCATTTAGTTATTGGTACTAAATGAGTCTTTAGAAACAAGTAATATGAACTTGGTATCGTGGTTAGAAACAAGACTAGGTTAGTGGCCAAAGGTTTTAACCAAGAAGAAGGTATCGACTATGAAGAGACCTTCGCTCCTATGGCACGATTAGAAGTCATAAGGATACTCCTTGCTTATGCTAGTAATAATAATTTTAAGTTATTTCAAATGGATATTAAAAGTGCTTTTCTTAATGGCTTTATTTCCTAAGAAGTTTATGTCGAACAACCTCCCAAATTTGAGAATGATAATCTCCCTAATCATATGTTTAAATTGACTAAGCTCTCTATGGTTTAAAACAAGCCCCAAGGGCTTGGTACGAGAGACTTGGCTCTTTTCTTATTCTAAATAATTTCTCTAAAGGCAAGGTCGATGCTACATTGTTTATCAAAAATTTTGAAAATAATTTTTTTATTATTCAAATTTATATTGATGACTTTATTTTTTACTCTACAAATGAATCCTTATGTGAATCATTTGCTAAAATCATGAGTCTAGAGTTTGAAATGAACCTAATGGGGGAACTAACCTTCTTTTTAGGCTTACAAATCAAACAACTTAATGATGGTATTTTTATTGGTCAAACAAAATATGCATTAGACTTGCTAAAACGATTTAATATGGATAGTTCAAAGGCCATCAATACTCCTATGAGTACCTCCACTAAGTTAGACATTGATGAAGGTGGAGAAAGCTTTGATCAAAAAGCCTATAGGGGTATGATAGGTAGTTTGTTATACCTCATTACAACTATATCGGATATTATATTTAGTGTAGGACTTTGTGCTAGATTTTAGTCTATCCCCAAGCAATCTCATTTAAAAGCTATCAAAAGGATTTTTAGATACCTAAAAGGAACTCCTAAATTAGGATTATGGTATCCAAAATTAAAAAAATTTGAATTGCTTGGTTACGTCGATGCTGATTTTGCTAGGTGTCGAATAGATAGAAAAAACACATCCGGAACGTGTCAATTTTTAGGTCACACACTTGTCTCTTGGTCCTCCAAGAAACAAAATTCGATTACACTATCCACTACTGAAGCCGAATACATTGCAAAAAGTGCATGTTGTGCATAAGTTGTATAAGTTGTATGGATGAAAAATATATTAGAAGATTATAAATTTTTTCTTCAGAATATTCCTATAAAATGTGACAATACAAATGCAATATGTTTAACAAAAAATCCGATTCAACACTATAAAACTAAACACATTGACATTAGGCATCACTTCATATGAGATCTTGTTAATAATCATAATATAATATTAGAGTTTATTGATATAAAACATTAATTGACCGATATCTTTATAATACCCTTAAATGAAGAATAATTTGATTTTATTAGAAGGAAATTAGGGATGTTACACTGTCCGAATGCATGAATTTGTTAATTTTTATTTTTGGACTTTCTTGATCACTCACTCGAATCATGATCTTATAGTGTGCGCAATGATCCATATGCATATGAGTTTTTACGATGCTTGCATACAAATTTTATATGATGAATCATGAACTTATGGTATACATTTTTTAATAGGAGCTCTATACAATGTTTGAGTATGGTATGCATTTTATATGATAAATCATGAACATACAATCTTCAATACGAATCTTCTTCTCTTATGATGTGAATTTTACATGCTGATGTAAATAAGTTTGTGTGGTTCACAATAATAAAAATCTTGCAAGTTGGATTCACCCCATGACAGCTCCACACAACTATGTGAGTAATGCTCACTACTTGTAGGCGATGGCACCACCCAGCTAGCGGTAGCACCGCTAGTTGTTACAAGTGGCAAGCAGTGGCACCGCCCAGCTAGCGGTGCCATCGCCCGCAACTTGCCCCTTGTAAACACCAAGTTAGGGTCGGTGGTAGAACCAACCCTAACACATTCTATACTCCTCCAAATAGCACCAAACCTCTTGAACATCTTGCTCTCCCTCTTGCAACTCAAAAATCCCCACTTCTTAATAGATCAAGGATTAATCTCCAATAACCTTTTGAAGATCACTAGAAGGATAAACTGCTAAGGTATTCTCTAAATCAAATTGATTCCTCTTTGTATTATTTATTCTTACTCCTTATTTGTCTTCATAATTGTAGTCTCCATGGGTTCTAAAAGATCCTCTAGAGACAAAGGGAAGAGGAGATTAGATGAAAATTATGACTCTTTACTTTTCGATTATAATAAATATGCCCTAAAATTTTCATCCATATAGTCTAGACATGTTTATAAGGGTAAATATGTTGATTTAGATGAATTAAGTGATTTGGAACCTATTCAATAGTTTGCTAATCTAGACATTCTCCCAATCCTTCAAATGAGTGAACCTATCTACCTAGACTTATTAGGCTATTTTATAATAATTTATATATAAATGAAGACGAAAGGGTATCTACCTATCTCTTAGGACATCATATACCCATTACGAATAGCATAATTTGCAACATCATAGGAATTCCGGTAAAAGAAAGATGATGTTATTTTAGAGGATAATGGGATAAAGAATCAATTGGGACTACTTACGTTGATGCCTTATGAACAATTTTTGGTAATCCTAACTTAACTATTCTTCCAAAAAGCTGTAAACATTTACTACCTTTAAGTACCAAAATACTTCATCACATCCTGATAAGTATCATTCTCTCAAAACAATATCATCATGATGAAGTAAGCTAAATGGAATTAGGTACCATGTATTCGATTATGAAGGGACATAACAATTGTTTTGGTTACCTAATCCAACAAAACATAATTAAACTATCAAAAAGGAACATGATGCTTCCATATGGTGGCTTAATCACAAGACTACTCTATGCCTATGATATTACTATTTCACCTGATGAAGAAGTTATAAAACTAGATAGATTTAGTATCATAAATAGAAACCTACTTTGATAGTTGAGATTTACATCTAGAAATAGTATATGGACTAGACTGCCTAGAAGGACTAATCCCCTCCAACCTGAACCTAAACCTGAAACACCAATTTTTAGGGGTAATCAATCTCCTCCAACTGGTCCCTTTGAGGAAACACCTCTAATAGAGCAAGCACCTCCATCATCAATCGACGACATAGGGACTCGGATGGATCAATTTGAACAATGTCAAGATCGACTTGAATAATGCCAAGATCAAATTTTGACTGAGTTGTAGTAGATTCATCAACAACTCAATACTTTGTTTAGACATTTTGACTGGCCACCACCTGAATAATTGACTATGCCTTTTTGCTGATGACAAAGGGGGAGAAATGGATGAAAGCCCTCTCTTTTATTCTACTTAGTTTGATGTTATAATCCTCTATTGTTTACCTTGATATGGTAAACATAAAATTCTGCTTACTTTGATGTTGTAATCCTATGTTGTTTATGTTGGGAAATCTGGGGGCGACATCACATGCGCAATGGAAGTACTTAAAACTGCATATAGAGTAGATTTTGTTATCTAGGGAGATCATATATCCATGATTCCTTACAGATCTTTAGGAGAGGGTGAAGGAGGTCAAGCGTCCTCCTCTCTAGAAGTGATCCACATAGCAGGGCTGCGACAACGCTCTTCAAAACTCCAGGCCTGCTCTGAGGTGGAGAGGAGGAGGAGAATAGGAGAGGCAAGCAAAAGCTCTAGCCTATGAGGCTCTGAATCCCTCTTATTTATAAAAGCCCCCTATCAAAACCTAATGGATCCTCCCCTAGTGGATATTCGATCTGCATCCAATTACCAAAGCCTTTTAGATTAGTGGATCTCTATCCAATAATCTCTCATGGGCTCTTATTGGATCTCGTCTATAGGATCCAATAATTCAGGGGCTTATTGGATATCTAATGAGATAGGGGCTCTAGCGGATATCTCATATCCAAACCTCTACTCATCGCAATGCCTACCATATGTGTGTGACTCTGTAGGTCCAACATCGAGCTGGCCATGAGTCATACCTGTCAGAACTCCTTCTAACTTAGTGAATTATTATCACTGTAATAATTCACTTGACTCATCGACTACGGACGTGATAGGCCACTACCCCGTAGTCCCCAGACGATACAGGGGAATCCAATCCATTGGACTTGTTTGTCCTTAGTTACCATGTACCTATAGTCCCTCATCCATCTAATATCCTAAAGACCGTATATCGAGCATGGTGCTATCAGACCCATACGGTTTCTACTCGAGTCTCGCTCTAATCGGATTCTGCCGGAGAACTCTTTCTCTCTCAACCCGAATGACCCTAGCCAGGGATTTGTCTGAGCAAGAACACATGGGATATTCCTCTTATGACGCCGAGAGTGCATGATCCTCTATCGATACTCAATAGCCCTCGTAAGGTCGACTGCCACTCCCAATGACCAACTGTACTAGATCTCGGACTTCCAAACCTATAAGTTTAGTATTAAAGAGTGGAGCACTCATATAGGACATCCTTGGTGTCTCAAGTCTAAGGACCAAATACACCACTAGGACTATTGAAACACTCTTTGACAATTAGGCATCATCAACCATCTAGCATTCGAAAAGCGGATCAATCAGTGAACTCATTCTCCAATGAGCACTTGTATTGTATCCCTAGTATCCCTACACAAGCATCTATAAGACCAGCTGCATCCATCATATGAATAGGTATACCAGTCTATTCGGTTATCATGATGTCCCTCTCGAGTAACCTATGACCGGGATTATTTATGATCTATGTTTACAGGTGAATCGGTTTCATTATTGTGATCTCATCACAATCCGATTCCCATTGCATGGATCCAAGGACATTACAACATATACATGCATATATGCAATAATCAATATAAAGTGATAAATGTCAAAATATAATAAGTAAAAAGATTCCGTATCAAGTCATACGTGCCATCACTCACGTGATTGCCTTGTTAGTCACCTATGACTAGCAATCTCTCACTTGACCTAAAGCCAATCACCTATGTGTCTGATCCCCATCAGACCCCTGTGACGCTCAAAGACAATATGATACAATGGCTTTGTTAGTGGATCTGCAATGTTATCTTCGGATGAAACTCTTTCCACAACTATATCTCCTCCGGTCACGATCTCTCTGATCAGGTGGAACCTTCTCAGAACATGTTTAGATTTCTGATAAGACCTGGGTTCCTTTGCTTGAGCAATTGCCCCATTGTTGTCGTAATATAAGGAAATTGACTCTTCACTACCCGGTACGATTCCCAGATCTATAATGAACTTTTTCATCTAGACTCCCTCCTTTGTTGCATTTGATGCAGCAATGCACTCCGCCTTTGTGGTCAAGTCAGTAGTAGTATCTTACTTGGAACTCTTTCAGCACACTGCTCTTCCATTCAAGGTATACACATACCCCGAATTCGACTTGCTATCATCGACATCAAACTAAAAACTCGAGTCTGTGTAGCCTTCAACCTTGAGGTTACTACCTCCATATACTAGTAAAAGATCCTTAGTCCTTCCCAAGTATTTAATGATACACTTTACGACTTTCCAATGCTCCAAGCCTGGATCCACCTGATACTTGCTCGTGACACTCATAGCATGCACTATATCAGGTCTAGTACATAAGATGGTATACATGATAGACCTTATTGCTGAGTTATAAGGTATCATATCCATATTCGCTCTTTCTTCTGGAGTCTTTGGGGACATACTCCTAGAAAGCGATATCCCATGTCTTATCGATATGAGACATTTCTTAGAGTTTTTCATGCCAAACATTTTGATAATGGTTTCTATGTACCTGGACTGGGACAAGCCAAACATCCTCTTGGATCTGTCTCTATATATCTGAATCCTCAAGATATAGGATGCTTCCCCTAAGTCCTTCATAGAGAAGTGTCTAGATAACCAAGCCTTTACTGTGGATAGTATTCCTACGTCATTCTTAATGATCAAAATCTCATCCACATATAACACCAAAAAGGTGATAGCGCTCCCAATTACCTTCCTGTACACACAAGGCTCATCTTCGTTCTTAATGAAGTCATAAGATTTGATTACCTCATCAAATCTTATGTTCCAACTTTGGGAAGCTTACTTTAGTCAATAAATGGATCTAAGCAACCTGCACACCTTATCTGGGTAGTTCTTGGACACGAATCCCTCAGGTTGTATCATATACACCTCCTCCTTAAGGTTCCCATTGAGGAATACAGTTTTCACATCCATCTGTCAGATATCATAATCATAGTGTGCTGCAATAGCCAATAAAATTCTGATGGATTTTAGCATTTCTACGGGTGAGAAGGTTTCGTCATAGTCAACACCTTGCCTTTGACGATACCCCTTAGCCTCTAGCATTGCTTTATAGGTCTCTACCGTTCCATCTACTCTGATCCTTTTTCCTAAAGATTCACTTACAACCGATGGGTACAATACCCTCGGGTGCATCAACTAGGTTTCAAACCTTGTTGGAGTATATGGAATCCATCTCGGAATTCATGGCTTCTTGCCACTTCCCGGAGTCTATACTCATAATAGCCTCCTCGTAGGTCTGATGATCAATATCCTCAACATCCTCTCCTCTAATATGTCCCACATATCTCTCAGGAGGATGGGATACTCTGCCAGACCTACGTAAAGTTGAAACTTGTGTATTAGGTACCTGAACAAACTCAGTCTATAGAGTAGTACTTGAGCTTGGTTCTCCAACCTCGCTCAACTCTGTCATGCTCCCACTATCTCCGCCAAGAATGTGTTTCTTCTCAAGGAGCACTGCTCTCTTGGCTACAAAGACCTTTTGGTCCTCGAGATGATAGAAATAATACCCAAAAGTTTCCTTGGGGTATCCCATAAATTTGCATCGCTCTATCCTTGATTCTAACTTATCAGGGTTGTGTCATTTAACGTGGGCAAGGTAGCCCCAAATCTTAACAACCTTATGATCGAGCTTCTTCTCTTTCCATATCTTATATGGTGTAGACACTACCGACTTAGTTGGAACTCTGTTCAGAAGGTAAGTTACGATCTATAGGCCATATCCCTAGAATGAGATGGGTAGGTCAGCGAAACTCATCATGGACCGTACCATGTCTAGTAGTGTACAATTTCTCTTTTCAGAGATACTATTGAGCTGAGATGTATAAGGAGATATCCATTGGGATGATATCACATGGTCCTTGAGGAACTGAGTAAACTCTATACTTAAGTACTCACCTCCTCGATCTGATCGAAGAGTCTTGATACTCTTTCTAATCTGGTTCTCCACCTCATTCTTATACTCTCTGAATTTCTCAAATGCCTCGGACTTGTACTTCATTAAGTACACATATCCATACCTTGAGAAATCATCAGTAAAGGTAATAAAGTAGGAGTAACCACCAATGGCATGAGTTGACATGGGTCCATATACATCATTATGTATGAGTTCCAACAGCTCAATGGCTCTCTCTCCAGTTCCACTAAATGGAGAGTTAATTAGTTTTCCACGAAGGCAAGGCTCGCAAGTTGCATATGACTCATAATCGAATGGATCTAGATATCCATCATTTAGCAACTTTTGAATCCTTTCTCTATGGATGTGACCTAGCCTACAATGCCATAGGTATGCATTGTTCATCTCATCTCGTTTCCTCTTAGACACACTTACATTCATGATATGTGGAGTAGTGTGTAGCATTAATAAACCATTATGCAATGTTCCTTTCATGATGATCTCATCATCTAATAATATCGAACAACTATTGTTCTCAAAAACTAATTTATATCCACTAACTATCAAACATGAAATTGAGATAATGTTTTTGATAAAAGAAGGAACAAAATAACATGCATCTAATGCAATAAAAGCTCCACCAGGCAGATGTAGGGTGACCTCACCAACAGCTACTACAGCAACTTTTGCTCCATTACCCATCTTGAGGTCCATCTCACCTCTCTCTAGTCTCCTAGGTATTGCTAGAACCTATAATGAATTGCATATGTGATAAGCACTACTGGTATCCAATACCTATGTGTTATCATAAGAGTTTGACAAATGGAGACTGATCATGAATATACTTGAAGCTTCTCCAAGCTTCGGTTTCACCCTCTCTGCAAGGTATTCTTTGTAGTTCCTCTTCCAGTGCCCATCTTTGCCACAGTGGAAGTAGTGGCCTTTGTCCTTTGTTGGGTCTTTCTTAGCAACCTTTGCTTTACCTAGTCTGCCCTTGCCCCTGCCCTTTTTAAGGGACTTTTCTGCTTTCCTTTTCTTTCTGGTCTCACTAGTGTAGAGAATTGGCTTCTCATTCTTAATAGTACTCTCTGCCTCCCTCAATATATTGAGGAGCTCTGGGAGAGTCACCTAAAGCTTGTTCATATTAAAATTCATTATGAACTGTGAAAAGGAATCTGGTAGGGATTGAAGCACAATGTCCACACATAAGTTATCCTCTAGGACCATTCCTAGACCTGAGTTTCTCCATCCACTCAATCATCTTTAGGACATAGTTTTGAACTGGTGTCCCTTCAGTCATCCTAGCGTAGAGGAGGCTCTTGGATATCTCATATCGCTGAGTCCTTCCTTGTTCCTCAAACAATTTGCGGACATGTAGGAGAATGGATCTAGCACTCATCTTTTCATGTTATCATTGTAACTCAGGAGTCATAGAGCTCAACATATAGCACTGAGCAAGAGTGGAGTCATCAATGTACTTTATGTAGCGAGCGATCTCATCCTCGCTTGCCCCTTCCTCGAGCGTAGGCATCACTGTACAAGGACGTACATGATTTTCTCTGTCGTGAGAATAATTCTCAAGTTACGGAGCCAATCCATATAATTTGGACTAGTGAGGCGGTTGACATCAAGAATGCCACGTAAGGGATTTAAAAGTGACATTTTCTGAAAATAAATATGCAACAAAAATGAATAACATGCAGATTTTGCAAGAAATAAACTATCAAGATATGAACTTCTATCTTAATATGCTCCCACTATTTTACTAGCGAATCACGCGACACCCTCAGCACGTGAAACGGAAGTCTCTGGTAGACTTCTAGTGGGGATCAGGATTCAATCAGCATCTAGTAAAACCTCGAGGGACTCGACCAATCACACTAAGCCGAAAAAGTAGGAAACTTTTGCTGATCACAACTCCTTGTGATTCTCGTCCTGTTCGGCCTCCAAATCATCATGGTCTCGAAGGACTCGACCAACCATAATGCTCGGTTAAGTCAACACCTTCGTTATAAGATGAGTCTGATTTGATTATATACCCTCGAGGGACTCGACCAAGCATACCATGTCCTCAGGTCACTGGTGACATCTCTATGTCGTAAGTAAGATAGCGAGTCGCGATATAGGTGAACCTCGAGGGACTCGACCAACTCAACCTACACCGAGAATCGGTTCCTACCTATAACGATGGAAGGCCATGTGAGTCAAACTAATTGCCTCATATTTACCGACTTAATGTTATCGAGAGAGATGTTTGTATAATTTGGTCTCCTAATATGACATGTCACACATATACATATTTAATATATATCTACATTGCATGCAAATATATATACATATCTAGTATGTGTATAAGCAATCACAGCAGATGATCATGGACCATAACCTAATGTACTCAGACCCGAGCCAGTAGGCCTGATCACTCACATCAAGATCTATATGCGCAATAATGCATCTTCATGCCTTGTGATCGTTCATCTTATTCTCGTCGGTTCCGTCGATATTTCGATGCATCTCCATGCATCGCAATCATCCGTCTCATGGGTCCCGTTATCGCATCCATGCTCTCGCTATGCCTTCTTATACGATTACAACTTAATCATAGGCACGCAGGCCTGACAATAAATGAGAAATATAATGAAGGCACGCAAACCCCAATAACAATAATTACAAGTACACACATCACACGGTTCATGATCATCCGTCCACACATCATACATCACATGTATAAATAATCATCATCATGTAGGACTACTAGATAATGATAAAAATAATAATTAACTAAACTTTTTAATTAATTAATATTTTTTGAAATTAGGGACATATAGGGAGTTTTTGAATTGTTAGGGTTATTTTTATAATTTGGACAAAAGATAGAAGTTGGAATTTCTCAAATTCACAGGGGCAAAACTATCTTTTTGCCCAAAACCCTAAGCCCATCTTCCTCTCCCCTTCTGCTGCCGCCGTCGCCACCACACTACCAACGATGGCCTATGCGGCGGGGGGCGGGGCGCTGCCCTCGCCTGCAGGTGACACGCCCGCTGGTGGCGCTGCCCTTGCAAGCGTCGCCTCCACGGACGGTTCTGCTCGCGGGGCAACACCCGTAGTCGTCGCTTCCCCGCCGGGTGGTCGCCCTTGCGAAGGGGTTTTGCCCGCGGGTCCAACACCCGCAGGAGCCGCCCTTGCAAGCTGCCTGCGGGCAAGCGTCGCTGCGGGCATTGTGCCCTCAAGTGGCAATTGTGGGTGCCGACGCCGCCCCTTGCGCGCGGGCACAGTGCCTGCGTAGTTGGCCACCATGCCTACGGCCCTGCTTGCGGGCACCGTTACAGGGGGCCTGGTTGCACGCAGGTGCTCTTGCGGTTGCCGCTGCAGGCTCCTTGCTTGCACGCAGATGGCAGCGCTACCATATGCGATGGCAGCAAGGGTAGCAACGGTTCCTACCCTTTGTCGCTTTACTGGCAACAATTTTGACATCAAAATTCTTCCTAAACACAACACACACAGTTCAAAATCAATCATTCGCACGAACAACCTAGCTATGATACCATTGTTGGGAAATCTGGGGGAGACATCACATGCACAGCGGAATTACAAGAAAATAAAATCCCCTATTCCCAAATAGATGTTTGTCATCATGCAAAGATTGGTGCGCAAAATTCACGAAACTTAAAACTGCGTATAGAGTAGATTATGTTACCTAAGGAGATCGTATATCTCTGTTTCCTTACACATCGTTAGGAGAGGGTGAAGGAGGTTAAGCGTCCTCCTCTCTAGCGGTGATCCACATAGCAGGGCTACGACGACGCACCTCAAAACTCTAGGCTTGCTCTAAGGTGGAGAGGGGGAGGAGAATATGAGAGACAAGAAAAGGCTCTAGCCTATGAGGCTCTGAATCCCTCCTATTTATAGAGGCCCCCTATCAAAACCTAATGGATCCTCTCCTAGTGGGTATTTGATCTACATCCAATTACCCAAGCCTTTTAGATTAGTGGATATCTATCCAATAATCTCTTATGGGCTCTTATTGGATCTCGTCCATGGGATCCAATAATTCAGGGGCTTATTGGATATCTAATAAGACAAGGGCTCTAGCGGATATCTCATATCCGAACCTCTACTCATCGCAATGCCTATCATATGTGTGTGACCCTCTAGACCCAAAATCGAGTTGGCCGTGAGTCATACCTATCAGAACTCCTTCTAACTTAGTGAATTATTATCTTTGTAATAATTTACTCGACTCATCGACTACAGATATACTAGGCCACTATGACGTAGTCCCCAGATGATACAGGGGAATCCAATCCATTGGACCTGTCTGTCCTCAGTTATCGTGTACCTATAGTCCCTCATCTATCTAATATCCCAAAGACCGTATATCTAGCATGGTGCTGTCAAACCCATATGGTTTCTACTCGAGTCTCGCTCTAATCGAATTCTGCCGGAGAACTCTTTCTCTTAACCCGAATGACCCTAGCTAGGGATTTGTCTGAGCAAGAATACATGGGATATTCCTCTCATGACACCGAGAGTGAATGATCCTCTATCAACACTAAATAGTCCTTGTAAGGTCGACTGTCACTTCCAATGACCAACTGTACTAGATCTAGGACATCCAACCATTTAAGTCTGGTATCAAAGAGTGGAGCACTCATACAGGACATCCTTGGTGTCTCAAGTCTAAGGACCAAATACACCACTAGGACTATGGAATCGTTGTTTGACAATTAGGCATCATCAAACATCCAGCATTCCAAAAGTGGATCAATCAGTGAACTCATTCTCTAATGAGCATCTGTACTGTATCCCTAGTGTCCCTACATGAACAACTATAAGACCAGCTACATCCATCATATGGATGGGTATACAGCACACCAATCTGTCTGGTTATCACGATGTCCCTCTCGAGTAACCTATGACCGAGATTATTTAGGATTTGTGTTTAAAGGTGAATCAGTCTCATTATTGTGATCTCATCACGATCCGATTCCCATTGCATCCAAGGACATCACAATATATATATATATGCATATATACAATAATCAATATAAAGTGATAAATACTATAATATAATAAATAAAAAGATTTCGTGTCAAGTTACACGTGCCATCACTCACGTGATTGGCTTGTTGGGCACCTATGACTAGCAGTTTACCTTGATATGGTAAACTTAAAATGTTGCTTACTTTGATGATTAAAAATTCTGTGCTTTGATTTTCCAATATCGTGCTTAATTTGATGCTGAAAATTTCTATAATTTGGACTTGAAATGGATGTCATACCTTGATATCATTTCTATCAACAAATACATGGTATCGTCTTTAGATTTGGTAAATCATGATGTGCATGATGATAATTAGTCTAATTTATCAATTTGATGCTTGAATTCAAAGTCCTTAAATTCAAGAATTTCTTTTCTCAATTATGGCATATAGATAGGGGGAGTTAAGATTAACTCCTTTACCAATTGGTTGTCATTATCAAAAAGGGGGAGATGGTTGAATCTCAAATTTTAATAATGAAATCAATTAATAAATTATTTAATATAATCTATGTGTTAAGATAAGTTATGTAGGATTAACTATGATAGTAGCAAGGTGTAAAGTAGATGATGGGTCGGAGTCGAAGATTTGGACGATATATTAGGAGCTCACTGTGATTTCATTGTGAGATCACCGAAAGCACCCTAGAAGACTCATCGAAAGCTCATTGGAATATCGCCGGAAGCATGCCGGAAGACTAGCCGAGAGTTCGTCGGGAGTTTGCCGGAAGTACGCTGGAAGATTCGCCAGGAAGTTGGCCGGAGGATCGCTGAAAGAGAAATCGAAGTACCGAACTAATTACTTATCTTAATCATAGTTAGAATCATAAATTAAGTTATGATTGGGAGGTGATCCCACTAACTTAATTAGGGGCCAATTGAGCCCTTAACAAGGTTGAATTGGATTGGATTGAATAGCTCATTCAACCCCAGAAAATATGGCCAGCGGTGGCACCGCCTCGTGACCTAGTCCCTCAGGTGATCTGGGCGGTAGTATCGCTGGTAGTTATTACTTGCCAACGGTGGTACTGCCCTTGTCAAGCGGTGATACCGCTAGAGCTCGATCTCCGAGCTCTATCAGGTGGTAGTACCGCTCAGATTGAGTGATAGTACAACCTAGTGTTAGGTATCAGGTAGTGGTACCACCCAATAATGGTGATGGTACCACCAGTTGTAACATCCCCCATTTTTAAATATTTAATAAATGCATGTTTCTAAATATGAGGATTATTTAATAATATTTTTATATTAAATAATATTATATTAAAAGTTTATGGCTAGGGACTTACGAGTGAATATTATAACTTTGATATGATTTATGAAAGATTCAGATTTAAGTTACAGAAAAAAAATGATGGATATGTGTCAAGCTAACTTAAGGTTGGTGCCACTTATATTTGCTCTAAAGATGACACCTAGCCCCTTTCATGCATACATAGCACCTTGCAACACTTGTATTAGCCAAACCCAAGTAATTAGAGTAATTAGATGAGAGATTAAAGAAAGAAAACTTAAGTTTCTACATCCAACATTAGTTTGAGAAGAGTAGGGCAAAAGAAGAAGAAGAAGAAGAAGAAGAAGAAGAAGAAGAAGAAGAAGAAGAAGAAGAAGAAGAAGAAGAAGAAGAAGAAGAAGAAGAGGAAAAGGAAGCTTTGCTTGAGGTTTTGCATCAACTCCCCACATTTGGGAATCAAACTCTTCTAAGGCAAGTGTTCTAACGTTATCACACAATAATCCTAATCTCTGTTTTCATTTTAATTCTATATAATTTGAAAATTTTCAGCTTAGCACCAAACCTTTCTTTCGTTTTGAAACAAAGTCATAAATCTATAATTTTTTGATAATCTAATCTCTATGTACTGTTTCAGACCTAACTTTTAGCACTAAACTCTAATTTAGGTAAAGTCTAATTCATTTGAAAGTAGACTTAAAGATCTTTATTTTGATACTAAGATTAAATAATTTGGAGTTTAAATGCCTACTCAGGCTTCTATTTCAATTAACCCTACAGATTCTGTAAAATAGAGACTGTAATTTCTGACCTCTTATTGCTTAACAGCTTATAACTTCCTACTGGGAACTCAAATTCATGCAAAATATAATTTATTGAAAAGTAGAATTAAATATATTTATGTGCTTCTCTGATTTGAAATTTTTTGAATACAAATGCAAACTAAAAACATCTATTTTTATTGACCCTATGGATTCAGTAAAATAGAGCTAATGCTTTTAGACCTTTCACTATGAAATTATTTGTACCTCCCTATTGTAAATTAAATTCTAGTAAAACTTGATTTATCTAAAAATAGATTAAACATCTTTTGAATGACACCTATTTTATATAAATTGGAGTATAATTTGTTATCTAAATAATTTATGCAATCTGCCTCTTAAATTATGTCAGAATCGAGCTTTGGTCGATTTTGACTCCTCTTGTTTCTTCTTTTTGGAAATTGATTTCAGAAAAAACCCTTACTTAAGTTGAGCTTTACATTATTGCCTTGAATTCATATATATTTTTGTCCTTCAATTATTTATATACCTGTATTTATTATGAATGAATGCAATGTCATATGACATTTTAGCTTCTATTCATGTTTTATTCTTTAATATGTTTCCAAAATATTTATATGTCTTTGTTATGCCTTGAAATATACCATATGCCATGGATATACTCCTTATACCAATGATATGCTCTAGTTATCTTTTCTTGATTATATGAACAAAACATGCTTCGAACGAAACGATATCGTAATTCTACATTCAAACAAAGCATCCCTCTATTTTCATCTTGTATCTTTGCTTTGTATTTTTTATTTCTTATTTGTTTAAAAACTATCCACTTTGCTATGGATATGTTAGTCACTTGCTGAGCTGTATATGCTCACCCCGTTGCTATATAAAATTTTCACGATAGCTTATTGCACGCTAAAATATGTAAATTGGGTTAAGGCAGTGGAAAGCTAGAAGATTTTGGGACAAATATTTCATACTTGTTAGGTTGATGTTGTATATGTTCCTTTTGTATGTAATAAAATATCAATGACAAATCTAGATCAATGTATCTTATAAATATTTGGAAAGTACCTCTCATGTCGGAATTTTGGAAATGTTAAGTTTAAGATATGTAATGATCTAAACTTATGGCATATATTGCCATGCTTTTGGATTTATGATGTGGTTATGGTTTAGTTAAGTTGGCTTTGGATTTTGTGAATCATTTTGTGATATGATGGCATAATTATAAACTGCACAGGTTTTATGGATTATAGATTATATAAGTGAATTTTGACTTGAGTGTTTTCTTAGTGGCCTCAAATGTGTATTTGGATCCTAGTATGTTTGTGAAATTATAATATAATAAATTCAAGGGGGCGTGACACTACTACACCGAAAATCCGAGATGAGATATTTTTGGCTCCATTTTTGAAGCCATTGGGGCCTATAAATACCCCACCCTTTTCTGCATGAAAGGGCATGAAAAAATTGGCATAATATTAAGTTCTCGAGTCTTAAAGTATTGTAAAAGTGAGAAGAGTTCTCCTCCTTCATCTCTTAGCCTTGTAACCATCTAAGAAAGAGGAGTAAGACTTGTAAGGGTTTTCTCCTAAACCCGGCAAAAGGAGAAAGAGCTATAAAAGGTGGTTGGCCTTCGTCTATTGAAGGAAGGCCTTTAGTGGATGCCGGTGACCTCGACTGAGGAGGAATCTGAAAGTGGATGTAGGTCATTTTGACCGAACTACTCTAAATTCTGATTTGCCTTTCTATTTGTGCAATTTACATTACTGTAAACTTCCTTAACATTCTCTTTGCACTTTTACGAAAGCTTTCAAGTTCAATTTATTTCTGAAACGGATTGAATCGAAATGAACATTTTTTCAAAATCGAAGAATTTTTCGCTGCACTAATTCACCCCCCCCCCCTCTTAGTACCGCTCTTGATCCTAACACTTTTGGGTCACTAAATGGGCCTACTAATGAGCCCAAATCAATCCCAATTAAGGCCCAATTGGCCCCTAATTGAGTTAGCATTATTACACTAAAATATAACCCAATTAGCCCTTAAAACTACTTCGATCTTGGATAAATGACTACAAAGCATAAATCCTTTGTTTCGCATGTCATTAGTTCCTCCGACAGTTGTCCGATCCTTTGACGCATTGTCCTCTCCTTCGGAGTATTGCTCGATAGGCATGTTGACTCCCGCAAGTTTTGATCTCATTGGCGTAATGCCCACTCCTTCAGCCCGATGATCGAATTCACGGCACGAGCCTTCTGCCAACATGTTGACCGATCCTCCGGTTCGACGTCCAATCTTTTAACATGTTCACTCTGGCTCAATGTCTGATTCCTCCTGCTTTAATCAATTTGTCTCTCCTTGATCGAAGCTAGTCCTATGTTACTCAAAATACAGATTAGATCACAAACTCATCAATTGATTTCATCATCAAAATCTAAGATTCAACAGGAAGGACTTCATTTCATGAGTTTAAGCATCAGATCGAAGGATCGAACAATATACCAAGGAGATCGGAAGTTGCAAGAGTCAACATACCGATTGGATAATACACCGAAGGATAGGACGATGCACCTAAGGATCGGACAAAGCGCCGGATGAACCAATGACATGTTGGATAACATAAGATTCATGTTTATAATCAATTGTGTCTAGATCAAGTTATTTTAGGTCTAATTGAGTCGGTATTAATCTGAAATAATGTCAACTCAATTATGGACCAAATAGACCCGAATTGGAGTTATTTTGGGCAAAGTGGAAGGATTATTCAATGACCCATTACTAGCCCAAGCGGTGGCACCATCAGATTGGGTGGTGGTACTTGCTAGTCAAAGGTGCTCAGCAAGCCAATCATGTGAGTGATGGCACGTGTGACTTGATACGGAATCTTTTTGCTTATTATATATTAGAATTTATCATTTTATATTGACTATATATATTTATTTGGATCTGTACAATAAGAATCGGATCATGATTAGATTACGATAATGAGACCGATTCACCTTTAAACATAGATCCTAAATAATCCCGGTCATAGGATACTCAAGAGGGACATCGAGATAACCAGACAGAATTGTGTGCTATATACCCATCCATACAATGGATGCAGCTGGTCTCATAGCTGCTTGTATGGGGACACTAGGGATATAGTACAGGTGCTCATTAGAGAATGAGTTCACAAATTGATCTGCTTATTGAATGCTGGATGGTTGATAATGCCTTATTGTCAGAAAATAATTTAGTAGTCTTAGTGGTGTATCTAGTCCATAGACTTGAGACACCAAGGATGTCCTGTATGAGTGCTCCATTCTTTGATACCGAACTTATAGGTTTTAATGTCCTAGATCTAGTACAACCGGTCATTGGGAGTGATAGTCAACCTGTTAGAACTCTAGCTAGGAGAGTCCTAATTGAGAGGGACATTCATGTAAAACCTACATAAGCAAACCCCTATTAAAGAGATGAAGAGGCCAGCTAGAGTTAGGGGTTTTTTTCTTAGAAAAGAATTAGGAGTTGTAAAGGAATAGGAGTCCTATTAGGAGTTGGTTAGAAGTAAGAGTCTTAAGTAGGAGTCCTATTAGGAGTTAGGGTTTAGAATCCCTATAAATAGCCATATATTCTTTCTCTTTTCATAAGCAATAGATGAATCTTTTCTGCAACCTTTGAGTAGCAACTTGGAGGGAGGAACCCCTATAGAGTTCCAAGGAGGCCGATCCCCTAAAGAGATCAACCCCAAGTTTAGAATTTGTAAGAGTTCTAACACCTGGTATCAGAGCAGTGTTCTTGGCATCTCGCTGCCCTTCCACAGCCATCCATCAACCCTCCACAACTGCCCAAAGCAATTCCCACAATTGCTTAAGAGATCGTTGCCAAATTCTGCTATCATTCCACCACCACGAATCATCCTTTGATCTCCCCGTGAATTGCAACAGGTTCTGGTTTTCTACCTTACTACTGCTGCAATTTAATTATCCCTATCCGAAAATCCAAAAAAAAAAAATCCTATATTGCTGCATAAACCTTTAGTCACAAAGTTTTTATCTCTACAACGAAAGATACATTGCAGAATTTCAGTCGTATAGCACTGTTTATTTGATCTTGATACTATATTTCCTCTGTCCAAACCTCTACAAAATTTTCTTGATTAAATTGGACATCCTTGATTTGATATAAACAAAGATATTACTATTAATTCCCTCCTCAAATCTCTCAAATTTTTGGTGGAGATTTCGTCAAGAAACCGCTGTTTCTTCTACGATAATTCTGCTCTTACAAGACAACACAATTCTGCAGCAAACTTTCACTGATTTCTATCAAACCTTTGCTGCCATCCACCATAGATCGAAAACTTTCATCTACAGCCCTAAAACTCCACCAAACCACACCCTCAAATTGCACCCAAAAAAGCCACAAAACAAACCTAAATCGCAGCCTACATCTACCAATCCACCAACCCTTTCAACCATCACTTCTCTCAACCTATACATGCCTTTAACCCATCAACAAAAGAGAGATCTTAACATTACAGATTTGGAGTCATATACTATGGCATCTGAGGAGGCAATCAATGCTAAATTTGATGCATTCGAGGCACGAATGGAGGATAAGATTCGGACTCTCCTTACCGAATTCAGTTTGGGCCAACCACCAAGCCCAAAGAAATCACATCAAGGAGAGAGCTCTAACCAATCACATCATGCCCAAAGAGATGACTTCCAAGAGAGGGGAGGCTCTATGACTGACCCCAACTATTCACACATGACAGTGGACTTCCCTAGATGGGAAGAAGGAGACCCAATTGGTTGGATCTCGCGTGCGGAGCGATATTTTCGGTACCATAAAAACTGCGGATGCATCCATGGTGGAAATTGCAGCTATACATCTTGAAGGGGATGCCATACAGTGGTTTGACTAGTTTGAACACACATATGGAGTACTTTCATGGCGACAATTCAAAGAAGGACTGCTGAACCGCTTCGGACCAACTTATTACGAGAACATTGACGGACAACTAGCAAAGATCCGACAAACCTCCACCATTCAGGAGTACCAAACCAGGTTTGAAAGGTTATCTAATCAAACTTATGATTGGTCTGAAAAACAGCTATTGGGGACCTTTATTGAGGGCTTAAAGCCAGAGATCCAGGGAGAAGTTAAGATGCGACGACTATACACGCTTATGGCAACCATCTCTTTCGCATAACTTCAAGAGGAGCGATTGAACCATGAAGCCCGGAGGACTAGAATCACTCCTCAACCTACAGTACTAAAGCCCTCAGCTCCCCCTACTATCAACCGAGTCCCTGCACCGAAAAGGTTAACAAGAGAAGAACTTCGGGAGCGATCTGCGAAGGGGTTATGTTGGCATTGCGACGAGCTGTGGAGCCACGAGCATCGCTGTAGAAAAGGAAGACTTCTTATGATTGAACCAGTAGAAGAAGAGGTCATTAAACAACCAAAAGAGAGTCTTGAATATGAAATAGAAGATATGGAAGAAGAGCCACAACTGACCGACTTTTTGGTACACGCACTAGCCGGCTACTCAAACCCGCAAACGATGAAAGTTGGAGGCCTTCTCAAACAACAGTCGATTACTATTCTCATCGACACGGGCAGTACTAATAACTTCTTGAATAGTAAGGTTGCTGCTTGGATAGCACCGCATATTGAAGGTTGCAGCAAGTTCGATGTAAAGGTGGCCGATGGCAGAATCCTAAAGTGCGACCAAAGACGCCCACAGGTGAAACTATTACTGCAAGACCAAGAAATTATCACCGATTTCTTCCTCCTACCACTTGATGACTATGAGGCAGTGCTTGGTATAGAATGGCTGACTACACTAGATGATGTCTCTTGGAACTTTTCTAAATTAATTATGAAATTCTACTGTAAAGGCAAACAGATCATCCTACGCGGGAAGCGCGAAAGCAACGTTACCATTGTTTCGACCCAACGAATGGAAAAGGTTTTACACAAGGTAAATGGTGGCTTTTTGATGTACCTCCAGCAGCAACCAGAGGGGAAGAAAATAGAAATTGAAGATCAAAATCTTGCCCAATTGCTTACTGAATTTGCCGACATTTTTACTGAACCATGCGGTCTTCCTCCTTCTCGACAACATGACCATCGAATTCCAATCCTTCCGGGCAAGCCACCAGCGAACACTCGATCGTACCAATATCCTCACCTCCAAAAAGATGAAATTAAAAGTATCGTAAAGGAGATACTTGAAACAGGGGTGATTCGGCCAAGTTGCAGCCCCTATTCCTCACCAGTGCTACTTGTACGCAAGAAGGACGGAACTTGGCGGATGTGCATCGATTACCGAGCTTTAAATGACATCACCGTCAAGGAAAAGTACTCAATACCAGTGGTGGATGAACTTCTAGATGAATTAAAAGGAGCTCGAGTCTTCACGAAGTTGGACCTCCGATCCGGTTACCACCAAATTCGGGTATGTGAAGATGACATTCCAAAAACTGCATTCCGCACACATGATGGTCATTATGAATTCTTGGTAATGCCTTTTGGACTCACTAATGCTCCTTCAACCTTTCAAAGTCTCATGAACGATATTTTTCGGAGCTTTCTTCGCAAATTTGTGCTGGTATTTTTCGATGATATTCTCATTTACAACCCTTCTCTTGAGACTCACTTTCAACATTTACGGATTGTTCTAACGATCCTTCGGGAGAATACTCTTTTTTGTTAAGCAACCAAAGTGTAGATTTCTCCAGCAAAAAGTAGAGTATCTTGGGCACATAATATCAGAAGAAGGAGTGGCGGTATACCCAACAAAAATTGAGATAATGCAAGGCTGGCCGAAACCTACAAACATGAAATTACTACGTGGGTTTCTTGGACTAACTGGCTACTACCGAAAATTTGTTAAGGACTATGGGAAAATAAGTGCACCACTCACTTCTCTACGTAGAAAAGATGCTTTCCAATGGTCGGACAAAGCCTCTACTGCCTTCGACAAACTTAAGGTAGCCATGACAACGATGCCGATGCTAGCGCTACCAGATTTCAACCGACCCTTCATCATTGAGACCGATGCATCTGGAGTCGAAATTGGAGCTGTTCTCATGCAAGATGGTCGACCACTCGCATACACTAACAAGGCATTATCTTCCTCCCATCAAAACATGTTAGTATATGATAAGGAGGTGCTCACCATTGTACACGCAGTAATTAGGTGGAGACCCTACTTGATCGGCCGGCGATTTCAAATTAAAAACGACCATAAAAGCCTCAAGTATTTTTTGGAGCAAAAGATATCATCCCCTGAGCAACAAAAATGGGTAACCAAACTTCTTGGATTTTATTATGAAATTATTTACAAAAAATGGAAAGAAAATGTTGTTGCAGATGCACTCTCACGGCTACCTGAGCAAGCTAAGGTTTCAGCCATCTCCCTTCCTACCACTAGTCTCCTCGTGGACATTAGGGAAGAATGGAAGAAGGATCCAGAGATCAGCAACATTATAAAAAAATTGGAGGAGGATCCAAGTGCAATAGCCCACTACACTTGGGATTTGAGGGATCTACGCTACAAAGGTCATATTGTGCTTATACCTGACTCCCCTTGTATCACAATCATCCCGCATGAAATGCACTCCATACCTTCAGCAGGGCACTCTGGATTCCTAAGAACCTACAAAAGAGTGAAGCAAAATTTTTATTGGAGAGGGATGAAAATAATTATTGCTGAATATGTGGCACAATGTGATGTATGTCAACAGCACAAGGGAGAAACTATGGCAAATCCAGGGAAACTACAACCACTACCAATACCGGACTTGGTGTGGAGTAACATCTCCATGGACTTCATTGAAGGGCTGCCACCTGCCAAAGGTAAAAGCACAATTCTCATGGTGGTTGATCGACTTACCAAATATGCTCATTTCTGTGCTGTGAGAAGTCCCTACACTACTGCTAGTATTGCCCAAGTTTTCATAGAAAATATTGTTAAACTGCATGGGATGCCAAGGTCCATTGTAAGTGATCGTGATAGGATCTTCACTAGTAAATTTTGGACCGAGTTATTCCAGTTACAAGGCACCAAACTCAAGATGAGCACAACGTATCATCCACAAACTGACGGCCAAACAGAGGTGGTAAACAGGTGTTTAGAGACGTACCTTCGGTGTTTCGCTAGCGACCGACCAAAAGAGTGGGCAAAATGTGCCCCTTATGAAGCATGTTAGGATCAAGAGATCAAGAGCACTAAGAGGGGGGGGGGTGAATTAGTGCAGCGGAAAACTTTCTGCGATTAAAATCGAAAGCTGCGTTCGAACGACAAAAACAATTTCGATGTAAAATCCGATTCTAAGACTACTTTAGCTTAAGATTAAGCGAGATGAAGTTAAAGTAGATCTACAGAGGTAGCTTGTAGTTTATGATAAAAATCAGAATGCAAGCGCAAACTGAAATCCGACATTCGTACGATAAAACTGGTTTACGTCTAAACGTCAACTTTGAAGATACTGAACTATGAGATATGTTTTGTAAATGCACAGAAGGCAGTTTGCAGTTATAATTGGAGTCAAAACATAAACGTAAACTGAAATGTAATGATCGTATGAAAACGCCGATTTACGTCTAAACGCAGATTCGGAAAGTTCTGAACTTAGAAACTCGTTCGTAAAAGCGCAGAACACAGTAGCTATTTAGGAGGTTTGCAGTAAAGATAAAATGCTCAAAAGTAAATGCAAACCGAGATTTAGAGTGGTTCGGTCAATCTTGACCTACTCCGCTTTTGGCTTCCTCCACCGACGAGGTCACTGACGTCAACTATGGGCCTTCCTTCAATAGGTGAAGGCCAACTGCCCTTTTACAGTTTTACTCCTTTTGACGGGCTCAGGAGACAACCCTTACAGGACTTTTCTCTCCTTTCTTTACAACTCAAAACTTTGAAGAACAGAAGGAGGAGAACTTTTAGCCTTTACAAAAATTTTGAGCTCTAAGAATCATAGAAAAGATCAAGATTTAGGTGTAGGTCTATGTGTTTTCAGTGCTGAATGGGTGGGGTATTTATAGGCCCCAACTCTATTCAAATTTGGAGCTCAAAACAATCAAATCCCGGAATTCCGGGATCAGGCGGTTGCACCTCCTGACTAGAGCGGTTGCACCGCCTGGCAGAGCTCGAAGACTGAGCCCAGGCGGTTGCACCTCTCTATCAGGGGCGATTGCACCGCCTCAGTCTGGCTCGGAGACTGAGCCCAGGCGGTTGCACCTCCTGATTGAGGCGGTTGCACCGCATGGCAGAGCTCGAAGACTGAGCCCAAGCGGTTGCACCTCTCTGTCAAGGGCGGTTGCACCGCCTCAGTCTGGCTCGGAGACTGAGCCCAGGCGGTGCCACCTCCTGGCTGGGGCGGTTGCACCGCTCTGTCTCCCTGGGAGACTTAGTCCAGGCGGTGCTACCTCTTGGCTTGGGCGGTTGCACCTCCTACAGCAATCAGGATCCGAATGGTTAGCTCCATTCGGCCCAATTTCAGTTTTTCAAGGGCCCTATTGCCCCAAGATTAAGATAATGGGATCACCTCCCATTTCCAACTTAATCAATGTGCTAACTACGATAAATCCTAAGACAATCTCTGCAGCTTGCTCCGGTGCGTCAATCGCTTCTTCCGGCGAGCTTCCGTCGATCATCCGATGAACTCTCGGTGATGCTCCTGCGGACTTCCAGCAAACTCTTGGACTTGCGACGATCCACTTGGCGAGTTCCGACGAGCTTCGCTTGGCAAGCTCCTGGACTTCTCGGATTTGTTCCCGCAGAACCTCCGACGACTGTCCGAACTTCCGTCAAACTCCCAACGTGATCATTGACTTGACTCCGGCACAACTCCTGCTGCATGTCTTTCTTCCATCGTAGTTAATCCTGCACACTTATCTCAACACATAGATTAGACAACAAATGACAATTGACTTCATCATCAAAATCCGAGATTCAACAATCTCCCTGTTTTTTATGATGACAATCAATTGATAATGGAGTTAACCTTAACTCCCCTTGTCTATATGCCATAATTGAGATAAGTCAATCTTGAATTCAAGACCTAAGAATTCAAGCGATATATTGATAAGTTAAATCATTTGAACTCATCAATACTCCCATCATGATTCCCATCATGATGTATCTCTCTAAAGATGATGTCAATGCTTGACATCCATCATCAGATTTTATATAACAAGTTTGAATGATGGTAATTGTCACAATTCATCATATAGTTGGATATCAACATGTAAAGCTGTGAAGTAAGATTTTGATATCATTACATGATGTACACATTTCAAATATCTTAGCAAGTGTTGCATTTCTTCACATGGTAAGGTATCAACTCAAGGCATAATGCAAACTATAGCATCTGTTCGTATATCTCTTGGTGATGCAAGGATGGCATAATCATAGCATCAATTCATATATTTCTCAGTGATGCAAGCATGGCATAATCATTTATAGCATCAATTCATATATTTCTCCCCCTTTGTCATCAACAAAAAGCATGGTAGTTGTGATACCAGGAAAATAATATATGCAAGCATATAGAGGAAGGCATTATACATAGATTACTTTGAATACTTCTTCCCTTTTTGTTATAATCCTTTGTGTAAGTAAAGATATTATCATCCATATTTCAAGATAGAATTTATACGCAGGAATCATTTCATCAAATCTATTTCAGAAAAATATTTTTCATAAGAGTGTACGAGAAAATCCGATTTATAGCATTCGGACAATGAGATGCATTCGGTCAAAATTATGCTACTGATTTTCAAACACATGTTATGTAATGGCAATCAAGTGATTTTATCATTCAATAAAGTCCGAAAAATAATTTTAACTAATTTATCTATTCGGACACATCAACATTCCTAATTCTCTTCTTATGAAATCAAATTGTTCTTCACTTAGAAGTTTTGTAAAAATATCAGCTAGTTGATGTTTAGTATCAATGAACTCTATGGCTACGTCATGATTAGTAACATGATCTCGTATAAAGTGATGTCTAATATCAATATGTTTTGTTCTTGAGTGTTGTATAGGATTCTTAGTTAAGCATATTGCACTTATATTATCACATTTAATGGGAATATTTTTAAGATTAACTTTGTAATCTTCTAAGGTGTTTTTTATCCATACAACTTGTGCACAGCATGCACTAGCTGCAATATATTCAGCTTCGGTTGTTGATAGTGCAACCGAGTTTTGTTTCTTAGATGACCAGGAAACAAGGGCATTTCCTAAAAATTGACATGATCCTGATGTGCTTTTTCTATCTAGTCTACAGCCAGCAAAGTCAGCATCAGCATAAGCAATTAACTCAAAATTATCTGATTTTGGGTACCATAATCCTAGATTTGTGGTACCATTAAGATATCTAAGTATTCTTTTAATTACTTTGAGATGAGATATCTTAGGGTTTGATTGAAATCTAGCACAAAGTTCTACACTGAACATGATGTCTGGTCTGGTTGCAGTGAGATAAAGTAAACTTCCTCTTATACCCCTCTAAGTTTTTTGATTGAAGCTTTCTCCACTTTCATCAATTTCTAACTTAGTGGAGGTGCTCATAGGAGTGTTAATAGCCTTTGAGTTGTTCATATTAAATTTTTTCAATAAATTCATAGCATATTTAGTTTGACTAATAAAGATGACATTGCTTAGTTGTTTGATTTGTAAGCCTAAAAAGAATGTTAATTCTCCCATTAAGCTCATTTCGAATTCAAGACTCATAGTTTTAGCAAAAGATTCACAGAGAGATTCATTTGTAGAGCCAAAGATAATGTCATCAACATAAATCTGAACAATGAGAAAATTATTTTCAAAATTCTTGATGAACAATGTAGTATCAACCTTGCCTTTTGTGAAATTATTTTCGATAAGAAAAGAACTAAGTCTCTCACACCAAGCCCTTGGGGCTTGTTTTAAACCATAGAGAGCTTTAGTTAATCTAAACACATGATTAGGGAGGCTATCATTTTCAAATCCAGGAGGTTGTTCAACATAAACTTCTTCGGAAATAAAGCCATTTAGAAAAGCGCTTTTAACATCCATTTGAAACAACTTAAAATTATTACAACTAGCGTAGGCAAGGAGCATCCTTATGGCTTCCAATCGAGCCACATGAGCGAAGGTTTCTTCATAATCGATACCTTCTTCTTGGTTGAAACCTTTGGCCACTAATCTAGCCTTGTTTCTAACCACGATACCATTTTCATCTTGCTTGTTTCTGAAGACCCATTTAGTACCAATAACTAAATGGTCAGTTAGCCTAGGAACAAGCTTCCACACCTCATTTCTCTCAAATTGATTCAATTCATCTTGCATTGTGATAATCCATGAATCATCTTTCATGGCTTCATCAACACATTTGGGTTCAATTTGGGAGAAAAAGGCGGCGTTCGCACAAAAATTTTTAAGAGAAGATCGTGTTTGAACCCCCTTTGACGTGTCTCCTAAGATTAGCTCCTTGGGATGAGCATCTACATACTTCCAATCCTTGGGTAAGGATGTTTCGGAAGTGGATGCATCCAAGTTGCTAGTTGGAGAAGGGGTTTCATTTAAATTTAAGGAATCAAAATTAAGCTCATCATCAAAATCATTTTTCCTGATTTCGGAAATCTCATTGAAAACAACATGAATGGATTCTTCGATAATTAGAGTTCTTTTATTGAAGATACGAAAGGCTTTAGAAACTGAAGAATAACCAAGAAAGATTCCTTCATCGGATTTAGCATCAAATTTTCCTAAGTTATCCTTTTAATTCAAGATAAAACACTTACACCCAAAGACTTTAAAATATGAAACATTGGGTATTTTGTTGTTCCATAACTCATAGGGAGTTTTGGTTAGTAGGGGTCTTATTAGAACTTTATTCAAAATGTAGCATGCAGTATTTACGGCTTCGGCCCAAAAATATTTGGGTAGGTTGTGTTCATTCAACATGGTTCTTGCCATTTCTTGTAAATTTCGATTTTTTCTTTCTACTACTCCATTTTGTTGAGGATTTCTAGGAGTAGAGAAATTATGGTTGTATCCATTGAGCTCACAAAATTCCTAGAAATCATGGTTTTGAAATTCACCACCATGATCACTTCTAATTGACGAAATCATAGAACCTTTCTCATTCTGAACAAGTTTACAAAACTTGGTAAAATATCTAAGGCATTCACTTTTCTGTTTTAAGAAGTAAGTCCATGTGTATCTGCTATAGTCATCCACAATGACGAAGGCGTATTTGCTACCTCCTAGGCTTGATGTGGAGATTGGTCCGAACAAGTCCATATGGATCAATTGTAAGGGCCTAGAGGTGCTTATTTGATTCTTAGGTTTGAAACTACTCTTAATTTGTTTACCTAATTGGCAAGCATCACATACATTATCTTTGATGAACTTGATATGAGGAATTCCTCTTACAAGTTCTTTAGATGATATTTGAGTGATTAGTTTCATGCTAGCATGACCTAATCTTCTATGCCATATCCAAGCATCCTCATTCAAAACAGAAAAACACATTTCATTACATAAATCATTGATGTCAATAGTGTATACGTTATTTTGTTTCAATGCAATCATAGATATGTTTTTGTGTGATTTTTCAATGATGCAAGCATTAGATTCAAATCTGACAATATATCCTTTATAACATAATTGACTAATGCTCAAGAGGTTATGTTTTAAACCATCAACTAACAAAACATCTTCAATAAAGAACTTGGATTTGTTACCTATGGTTCCTTTGCCAATGATTTTACCCTTGTTGTTGTCTCCGAAGGTGACATAGCCTTCGTCTATGCTAGTGAGCTTAGAGAATTGAGATGGATCTCCGGTCATATGCCTTGAACATCCACTATCAAGGTACCATCTCTTGCTCCTAGCTTGTGATGGTTTAGTTTTCCACAAGAAAGGATGAGTTTTAGGTACCCATTTGCTTTTGGGTGCCTCACAAATAGATCTACATTGTCTATCGTGTTGCATAGAATTTATCATGGTTCCTTTAGGAACCCAAATCAATTTGTTTGGACTAATTTTTTTGAATGGACAATAATGCGTCTTGTGTCCAACTTTGCAACAAAAGTTGCATTTGTTTTGATGTTGAACATGTAAGATGGGGCCTTTTATGAAGGTGGTTGGATTTTGGTGAGGACTTCTCACAAATCCAATTTCACTTCTTTTGGGAACATGACCCTTATTTGTAAGGATCATGTTTAATGACTTGCTACCAACCTCGAATTTCTTCAAGGTGTCCTTAAGTAGCAAGTTTTCCTTTTGGAGAGTTTCTAAATCATGGCATTTTATGCATGAGCTTAAACTATCATGATGTTCAGCTTTTAACTTATCGAAATTACAAATAAGACTATCATGCTCCTTTTTTAGCAATTTGTATTTTCTACTAATAGTCTTACATTCATCAAATAATTCATGGAAAGCATTTAATAATTCATCAAATAATAAATCTGCATCTATTAAATTTGTTACCTCATCTCCGATGGCCATTAAGGCGTAATGAGCAACTTGCTCGATGTTGGACTCCTCTTCTTCGGATGCGCTCGAATCATCCCATGTTGCTTTGAGCACCTTCTTCTTGGATGTTCTCTTCTTGGCTTGGGGACAATCACTCTTGTAGTGTCCCGGCTCTTTGCACTCATAGCAAATAACTTGGTCCTTCTTGGGTTCAAGTTTATTTTTTGCGTCATTCTTAAACTTGTTTCTTTTAAAGAATTTTTTAAATTTTCTTGTTAAAAGTGCCAAATCATCATCACAGTCCTCATCAATTGAGTTTTCTCTCAAGTGGCATTCTGAAGTTTTAAGTGTCATATCCTTCCTGTTCTTTAGAAGGATGTCTTCTTGCTCTTCATGAGCTTTACAAGTCATTTCGTAGGTCATTAATGACCCGATTAGTTCTTCAAGAGGGAAGTTGCGCAAATCTTTTGCCTCTTGAATAGCAGTGACTTTAGGATCCCAACTCTTAGGAAGGGATCTTAGTATCTTATTTACGAGCTCAAAATCCGAAAAGCTTTTTCCGAGTCCTTTTAGACCGTTGACGACATCCGTGAAACAGGTAACCATGTCGCCAATGGTTTCACTCGGTTTCATCTGGAAAAGTTCGAAAGAATGTAATAGTAGATTGATTTTTGACTCTTTCACTCTACTTGTGCCTTCATGAGTCACTTCGAGTGTGTGCCAAATATCAAATGCGGTTTCACAAGTTGAAACACGGTTAAACTCGTTTTTATCAAGCGCACAAAATAAGGCATTCATAGCCTTTGCATTAAGAGCGAAAGCATTCTTCTCCAATTTATTCCAATCGATCATTGGAAGAGAAGACTTCGAAAATCCATTTTCGATAAGATTCCATAGTTCAAAATCCATAGAAATAAGAAAGATCCTCATTCGGGTCTTCCAGTAGGTGTAGTCCGTCCCACTGAACATGGGTGGACATGTAATAGAATGGCCCTCTTGGTTTTCAGCGTATGTCATCTCCCTTGGGTTTTAATCCGTTAGAGAGTTAACCCTGCTCTGATACCAATTGTTAGGATCAAGAGCACTAAGAGGGGGGGGTGAATTAGTGCAGCGGAAAACTTTCTGCAATTAAAATCGAAAGCTGCGTTCGAACGACAAAAACGATTTCGATGTAAAATCCGATTCTAAGACTACTTTAGCTTAAGATTAAGCAAGATGGAGTTAAAGTAGATCTACAGAGGCAGCTTGCAGTTTATGATAAAAATCAGAATGCAAGCGCAAACTGAAATCCGACGTTCGTACGATAAAACCGGTTTATGTCTAAACGTCAACTTTGAAGATACTAAACTTTGAGATATGTTTTGTAAATGCACAGAAGGCAGTTTGCAGTTATAATTGGAGTCAAAACATAAACGTAAACTGAAATGTAATGATCGTATGAAAACGCCGATTTACGTCTAAACGTAGATTCGGAAAGTTCTGAACTTAGAAACTCGTTCGTAAAAGCGCAGAAGGCAGTAGCTATTTAGGAGGTTTGCAGTAAAGATAAAATGCCCAAAAGTAAATGCAAACCAAGATTTAGAGTGGTTCGGTCAATCTTGACCTACTCCACTTTTGGCTTCCTCCACCGACGAGGTCACCAACGTCAACTAGAGGCCTTCCTTTAATAGGCGAAGGCCAACTGCCCTTTTACAGTTTCACTCCTTTTGACGGGCTCAGGAGACAACCCTTACAGGACTTTTCTCTCCTCTCTTTACAACTCAAAACCTTAAAGAACAGAAGGAGAACTTTTGGCCTTTACAACAATTTTGAGCTCTAAGAATCACAGAAAAGATCAAGATTTCGGTGTAGGTCTATGTGTTTTTAGTGCTGAATGGGTGGGGTATTTATAGGCCCCAACCCAGTTCAAATTTGGAGCTCAAAACTATCAAATCCCGGAATTCCGGGATCAGGCTGTTGCACCTCCTGACTGGAGCGGTTGCACCGCCTGGCAGAGCTCGAAGACTAAGCCCAAGCGGTTGTACCTCTCTGTCAGGGGTGGTTGCACCGCCTTAGTCTGGCTTGGAGACTGAGCCCAAGCGGTTGCACCTCCTGACTGAGGCGGTTGCACCGCCTGGCAGAGCTCGAAGACTAAGCCCAAGCGGTTGCACCTCTCTGTCAGGGGCGGTTGCACCGCCTCAGTTTGGCTCGGAGACTGAGCCCAGGCGGTGCCACCTCCTGGCTGGGGCGGTTACACCGCCCAGTCTCCCTGGGAGACTTAGCCCAGGCGGTGCTACCTCCTGGCTTGGGCGGTTGCACCTCCCACAGCAATCAGGGTCCGAATGGTTTGCTCCATTCGGCCTAATTTCGATTTTTCAGGGGCCCTATTGCCCCAAGATTAAGCTAATGGGATCACCTCCCATTTCCAACTTAATAAATATGCTAACTACGATAAATCCTAAGACAATATCTGCAGCTTGCTCCGGTGCGTCAATCGCTTCTTCCGGCGAGCTTCCGTCGATCATCCGATGAACCCTCGGTGATGCTCCTGCGGACTTCCGGCAAACTCCTGGACTTGCGACGATCCACTTGGCGAGTTCAGACGAGCTTCGCTTGGCAAGCTCCTGGACTTCTCGGATCTGTTCCCGCAGAACCTCCGACGACTGTCCGTACTTCTGTCGAACTCTCGAACTCCCAACGTGATCATTGACTTGACTCCGACACAACTCCTGCTGCATGTCTTTCTTCCATCATAGTTAGTCCTGCACACTTATCTCAACACATAGATTAGACAACAAATGACAATTGACTTCATCATCAAAATCCGAGATTCAACAAAGCATTGTATGGTCGACCGGCCCCTGTGATTCCAAAGTATGTAATTGGCTCAGCCAAGGTAGATCAGGTTGAACAAGAATTGATTGATAGGGACAAACTCCTACAACTATTAAAAGATAATCTCTCTACAGCTCAAGCTAGAATGAATCAGCAAGCCGAGACACGACGAAGCGAAAGAGAATTTTCAATCGGAGATTAGGTTTATCTTCGCCTACAACCATACAAGCAACTCTCCATCAACACTCGAGCCTCCATGAAGCTATCTCCACGATTTTTTGGGCCCTATCAAATCACAGAGCGTATTGGAGCAGTGGCATATAGACTTAAATTACCTGATGATGCCAAAATTCACCCTGTCTTCCATGTATCATGCCTGAAGCCCAAATTGGGAGAACACGAGTCACCTCAGATCCAACTGCCCAACACCACTGATGATGGAGTTATTCAAGCTCAACCACAAGCCATCCTCGATCGCAGGATCGTGATGCATCACCGACATCCCTCTACTGAAGTACTAGTGCATTGGAATAATTTACCACTTGAAGACACCACATGGGAACCATATGAGGAGCTGAAGATCCAGTTCCCTGATTTCATGGAATCTCAGCCTTGAGGACAAGGCTGATTTGAAGAGGGCGGGTCTGTTAGGACTCTAGCTGAGAGAGTCCTAATTGAGATGGACATTCATGTAAAACCTACCTAAGCAAACCCCTATTAAAGAGATGAAGAGGCCAGCTAGAGTTAGGGGGTTTTTTCTTAGAAAAGAATTAAGAGTTGTAAAGGAATATGAGTCCTATTAGGAGTTGGTTAGAAGTAAGAGTCTTAAGCAGGAGTCCTATTAGGAGTTAGGGTTTAGAATCCCTATAAATAGCCATGTATTCTTTCTCTTTTCATAAGCAATAGATGAATCTTTTCTGCAGCCTTTGAGCAGCAATTTGGAGGGAGCAACCCCTTAGAGTTCCAAGGAGGCCGATCCCCTAAGGAGATCAACCCCAAGTTTAGAATCTGCAAGGGTTCTAACACGACCTTACGAGGGCTACTAAGTATCGATAGAGGATCATCCACTCTCGACGTCATGAGATGAATATCCCATGTGTTCTTGCTTAGATAAATCCTTGGCCAGGGTCATTCGGATTGAGAGAGAAAGAGTTCTTCAGGAGAATCCAATTAGAGTGAGACTCGAGTAGAAATCGTATGGGTCTGGCAGCACCATACCCGGTATACGGTCTTTGGGATATTAGATGGATGAGGAACTATAGGTACATGGTAAATGAGGATAGATCAGTCCAATGGATTGGATTCCCCTGTATCATCTAGGGACTACGGCGTAGTGGCCTAGTACATCCGTAGTCGATGAGTCAAGTGAATTATTATGGAGATAATAATTCACTGAGCCAAAAGGAGTTTTGATAGGTATGACTCTCAGCCAACTCGATATTGGGCCTAGAGGGTCACACACATATGGTAGGCATTACGATGAGTAGAGGTTCGGATATGAGATATCCGTCGGAGCCCCTAACTTATTGGATACCTAATAAGCCCCTGAATTATTGGATCATATGGATGAGATCCAATAAAAGCCCATAAGAGATTATTGGATAGAGATCTACGAATCTAAGAGGCTTGGGTAGTTGAATGCAGATCTAATACCCAATAGGGGAGGATCTATTAGGGTTTGATAGGGGACCTCTATAAATATGAGGGATTTAGTGATTCATAGGCTAGAGCCTTTGCTTGCCTTTCCTATTCTCCTTCCCCTCTCCACCTTAGAGCAAGCCTAGAGTTTTGAGGAGCGTTGTCACAGCCCTACTGTGTAGATCACCACTAGAGAGGAGGACGCTTGACCTACTTCACCCTCTCCTAGAGATCTGCAAGGATTCAGGGATATACGATCTCCCTATGTAACACAATCTACTCTATACACAGTTTTTGAGTTTCATGAAATTTTGTGCACCAATCTTCGCACGACGATGAACATCTATTTGGGAATAGGGGATTTTGTTTTTTGTTCTTCCGCTGTGCATGTGATGTCGCCCCCAAGATTTTCCAATAGTGGTATTAGAGCCAGGTTGTTCGTGCGATTGATTAGTTTTGAACTATGTGTGTTGTGTTTTAGAGAAACTTTTGACATCAAAATCGTTGACGCAAAAGCAAGGAAGGGTGGAAATAGTTGCTTTCCTCAATCTGCATGCCTACAGCCACCTGTAGCGGCCGGTTGACGGCCTGCTTGTGGCCGGCAGGGCAGCAACACCTGCGGCCACTACTCTCGCATGCAAAACCCCCCCCCCCCCACAAGGGCGACCGCCCGACGGGGGAGCACCGCCTACGGGCGCTACCCCACGGGTAGAACCGCCCACGGAGGCAACGACGCTCGCGGGGGCTTACAACGCCGCCAATGGGCATGCCACCCGTAGGTGAGGGTAGCCCCCCCGCCCTCCGCCGCACAGCTTGTTGGTGGTAAGGTGGCGACGGCAGCGACATCGGTTGCAGTAGGGGAAAGGGAGAAAGGGGCTTATGGTTTTCTGGGAAATAGATAGTTTTGCCCCTCAAAATTTAAGAAATTCTAGTTCTATCCTTTTATCCAAATTATGAAAATGCCCCACAAAATTTAAGTAATTCCCTACATATCCCTGATTTAAAAATATTAATTAATTAAAAGGTTTAATTTATTATTATTTTTATTATTATCTAGTAGTCCTACATTATGATGATTTATACATGTGATGTATGATGTGTGGACGGATGATCATGGACCATATGATGTATGTATTTGTGATTATTATTATTGGATCTTGCGAGCCTCCATTATATTTCTCATTTATTGTTGGGCCGACGTGCCTATGATTAAGTTGTAATCACACGAAGAGGCGTAGCGGGAGCATGGAAGCGATAGCGGGACCCACGAGACGGATGATCGTGATGCATGGAGATGCATCGAGATGCTGACGGAGCTGACGAGGATAAGATGGACGATCACAAGACATAGAGATGCACCACTACATAAGTGAGTGATTTGGTCCATTGGCTCAGGCCTGATCACATTAGACTGTGGTCCATGATCATCTGGTGTGATTGCTTATACACATACTAGATATGTATATATATTTGAATGCGATGTAGATATATATATTAAATATGTATATATATGATATATCATATTAGAAGTCTAAATCATAGAAACCCCTCTCTTGATAATATTAAGTTGGTAAACGTGAAACAATTAGATTGACCTACATGGCCTTTCATTGTTATTGGTAGGGACCGATTCCTAGTGTAGGTTGAGTTGATTGAGTCCCTCAAGACTCACCTATATTGTGATTCACTATCTTACCTACGATATAGAGATGTCACCGGTGACCTAAGGACATGGTATACTTGGTCGAGTCCCTCGAGGGTATATCATCGAATCAGACTCATCTTGTAAATATGGTGTTGACTTAATCGAGCATCATGGTTGGTCGAGTCCCTCGAGGTTACACTAAGACACTGATTGGATCATGATCCCTACTAGAAGTCTTCTGGAGACTTTTGTTTCACGTGCTGAGGGTGTCGCGTGACTCGCTAGTAAAATAGTGGGAGCATATTAAGATAGAAGTTCATATCTTGATTGTTTATTTCTTACAAAATCTGCATGTTATTAATTTCTACTACATCTTTATTTTCAGAAAATGTCGCTTTCAAATCTCTTACATGACATACTTGATGTCAACCATCTCACTGGTCCAAATTATACGGATTGACTTTGCAACTTGAGAATTGTTCTCATGGCAGAGAAAATCACATACATCCTTGGTATAGTGATGTCTACGCCCGAGTAAGGGGAAAGCAAGGATGAGATCGCTCACTATGTGAAGTGCATTGATGACTCCACTCTTACTCAATGTTGCATGTTAGACTCTTTGACTCTTGAGTTATAGAGGCAACATGAAAAGATAGATGCCAGATCCATTCTCCTACATTGGTGTAAATTGTTTAAGGAACAGGGAAGGACTCGGCGATATAAGATATCCAAGAGCCTCTTCCGCACTAGGATGACTGAGGGGACACCGGTTCAAAACCATATCTTAAAGATGATTGAGTGAATAGAGAAACTCACAGGTCTAGGAATGGTCCTAGAGGATTACTTGTGTATAGAAATTATGCTTCAGTCCCTACTAGATTCATTTTCATGGTTCATAATGAATTTTAATATGAACAAGCTTGAGGTGACTCTCCTAGAGCTCCTCAATATGTTGAGGGAGGCAGAGAGCACTATTAAGAAAAAGAAGTCAATTCTCTACACTGGTGAGACAAGAAAGAAAAGAAAAGTAGAAAAGTCCCTTAAGAAGGGCAAGGGCAAGGGCAGACCAGGTAAAGCAAAGGTTGCTAAGAAAGATCCAGCAAAGGATAAAGGCCAGTGCTTCCACTATGGCAAAGATGGGCACTAGAAGAGGAATTGCAAAGAGTACCTTATAGAGAGGGCGAAATAGAAGTTTGGAGAAGCTTCAGGTACATTCATAGTTAGTCTTCATTTGTCAGACTCTTATGATAACACATGGGTATTGGATATCGGTAGTGCTTATCATATATATAATTTGTTGCAGGTTCTAGCAAGGCCTAGGAGATTGGAGAGAGGCGAGATATATCTCAAGATGGGCAATAGAGCAAAAGTTGTTGTAGTAGTTGTTAGCGAGGTCGCCCTACATCTACCTGGTAGAGCTATTATTGCATTAGATACATGTTATTTTGTTTCTTCTATTATCAAAAATATTATCTCCATTTCATGTTTAATAGTTAGTGGATATTATTAGTTTTTTAGAACAATGGTTGTTCAATATTATTAGATGATGAGATCATCACGAAAGGAACATTGCATAATGGTTTGTTTATGCTAGACACTACTCTATATATCATGAATATAAGTGTGTCTAAGAGGAAACAAGATGAGGTGAACAGTGCATACCCGTGGCATTGTAGGCTAGGTCACATCCATGAGGGAAGGATTCAAAAGTTGCTAAAGGATAGATATCTAGATCCATTCGACTATGAGTCATATGCAACTTGCGAGCCTTGCCTTCGTGGAAAACTGACCAACTTTCTATTTAGTGGAACTGGAGAGAGAGCCACTAAGCTACTAGAACTTATACATAGTGATGAATGTGGACCCATGTCAACTCAGGCCATTGGTGGTTACTCCTACTTCATTACCTTTACTGATAATTTCTCAAGGTATGGATATATGTACTAGAAATTCAGAGAGTATAAGAATGAAGTAGAGAATCAGATTGGAAAGAGTATTAAGACTCTTCAATCAGATCGAGGAGGTGAGTACTTAAGTATAAAGTTTACTCAATTCCTCAAGGACCATGGGATATTATCCCAATAGATACCTCCTTTTACATCTCAGCTCAATGGTGTGTCTGAAAGGAGAAATCGTATGCAGTTAGACATGGTATAGTCCATGATGAGTTTCACTGACCTACCAAGCTTATTTTAGGGATATGCCCTAGAGACCGCAACTTTCCTTCTGAATAGAGTTCCAACTATGTCGGTAGTGTCTACACCATATGAGATATAGAAAGGGAAGAAGTCTGATCTTAAGGTTGTTAAGATTTCGGGCTGCCCTACCCACGTTTAAAGACACAACCCTGATAAGTTGGAATTGAGAATATAGCGGTGCAAGTTCGTGGGATACCCCAAGGAACCTTGTGAGTATTATTTCTATCATCTCGATGACTAAAAGGTCTTTGTAGCCAAGAGAGCGATGTTTCTTGAGAAGGAACATATTCCTAGTGGAGACAATCAGAGCATGATAGAGTTGAGCGAGGTTGGAGAACCTAGCTCAAGCACCATTGTACAGCCTAAGTCTGTTCAGATACCTAATACACAAGTTCCAACTTTTCATACGTCCAACAAAGCATCCCATCCTCCTGAGAGATATGTGGGACATATTAGAGGAGAGGATGTTGAGAATATTGATCCTCAGACCTACAAGGAGGCTATTATAAGTATAGACTCCAGGAAGTGGCAAGAAGCTATGAATTCTGAGATGGATTCTATGTACTCCAACAAGATTTAGAACCTAGTTAATGTGCCCAAAGATACTGTACCCATCGGTTGCAAGTGGATCTTTTAGAAAAAGATCAAAGTAGATAGAAAGGTAGATAGACCTATAAAACAAGGCTAGTGGCTAAGGGGTATCATCAAAGGTAAGGTGTTGACTATGACAAAACCTTCTTACCCATAGCAATGCTAAAATCCATCCGAATTCTATTGGCTATTGCAGTACACTATGATTATGAGATCAGATAGATGGATGTGAAAATTGTATTCCTCAATGGGAACCTCGAGGAGGAGATGTATATAATACACCCTAAGGAATTCATGTCCAAGGATTGCCCAGATAATGTGTGCAAGTTGCTTAGATCCATTTATGGACTAAAGCAAGCTTCCCGAAGTTGGAACATAAGATTTGATGAGGTAATCATATCTTATGACCTCGTTAAGAATGAAGATAAGCCTTGTGTGTACAGGAAGGTAAGTGAGAGCACTATCACCTTTTTGGTATTATATGTTGATGACATCCTAATCATTGGGAATGATGTAGGAATGCTATCTTAGATCTATAAAGATAGATCCAAAAGGATGCTTAGCTTGTCCCAATCCAGGTACATAGAAACCATTGTCAAACGGTTTGGCATGAAAAATTCCAATAGAGGTCTCGTACCGATGAGACATAGGATATCGCTTTCTAGGAGTATGTCCCCAAAGACTCCTGAAGAAAGGGCGAACATGAATATGATATCTTATGCCTCAGCGATATGGTCTATCATGTATGTCATGCTATATACTAGGCTTGATATAGCGTATGTTCTGAGTGTCATGAGCAGGTATCAAGCGGATCCAGGCTTGGAGCACTGGAAAGCAGTAAAGTATATCCTTAAGTACTTGAGAATGACTAAGGATCTTTTACTAGTATATGGAGGTAGTAGCCTCAAGGTTGAAGGCTACACAAACTCAAGTTTTTAGTCTGAATATAGGAGTAGTATGCTGGAAGAGTTTCAAGAAAGATACTATTGCTGACTCGACCACATAGGCAGAGTACATTGCTGCAATAGAGGTAATAAAGGAAGGAGTCTGAATGAAGAAGTTCATCACAAATCTAGGAGTTGGGCCAAGTAGCGAGGAGCCGATTCCTTATATTGTGACAATTACGGGGCGATTGCTCAAATAAAGGAACCCGGGTCTCATCAGAAGTGTTCTGAGGAGGTTCCAACTTATTAGAGAGATTATGATATGAGGAGATGTAATAGTGGAAAGAGTTCCATTTGAAGATAACATTGTAGATCCATTGATAAAGCCATTGTCTCAAATTATCTTTGAGCATCACAAGGGTCTGATGGTGCCCATAGGTGATTGGCTTTAGGTCAAGTGGGAGATTGCTTGTCATAGGTGCCCAGCAAGCCAATCAAATGAGTGATGGCACGTGTGACTTGACATGAAATTTTTTCGCTTATTATATATTGGCATTTATCACTTTATATTAACTATTGCATATATACATGTATATATATTGTGATATCCTTGGATCTGTGCAATGGGAATTGGATCGTAATAAAATCACGATAATGAGACCGATTCACCTTTAAACTGTTAGGACTCTAGCTAGAAGAGTCCTAATTGAGAGGGACATTTATGTAAAACCTACCTAAGTCGACTCCTATTAAAGATGTGAAGAGGGCGGCTAGGGTTATGAGGTTATTTCTTAGAGAAGAATTAGGAGTTGTAAAGGCATAGGAGTCTTGAGTAGGAGTCCTATTAGGAGTTGGTTAGAAGTAGGAGTCTTGAGTAGGAGTCCTATTAGGAGTTAGGGTTTAGAAGCCCTATAAATAACCATGTATAGATAAATCTTTTTATAAGCAATAGATAAATCTTTTCTGCAGCCTTTGAGCAGCAACTTGGAGGGAGGAACCCCTATAGAGTTCCAAGGAGGCCGATCCCCTAAAGAGATCAACCCCAAGTTTAGAATCTGTAAGGGTTCTAATATAAACACAGATCCTAAATAATCTCGGTTATAGGATACTTGAGAGAGACATCGAGATAACCAAACAGACTAGTGTGCTGTATACCCATCCATATGATGGATGCAGCTGGTCTCATAGCTACTTGTGTGAGGACACTAGGGATACAATACAGGTGCTCATTGGAGAATGAGTTCACTGATTGATCCGCTTATGAAATAATGGATGGTTGATGATGCCTTATTGTCAGATAGCGATTTCGTAGTCCAATGATGTATATGGTCCTTAGACTTGAGATACCAAGGATGTCCTGTATGAGTGCTCCATTCTTTGATACCAGACTTATAAGTTTAGATGTTCCAGATCTAGTATAGCTAGTCATTGGGAGTGGCAGTCGATCTTACGATGGCTATTGAGTGTCGATAGAGGATCATCCACTCTCAGCGTCATAAGAGGAATATCTCATGTATTCTTGCTCAAACAAATCCTTGGTCAGGGTTATTCGGATTGAGAGAGAAAGAGTTCTTCGAGAGAATCTGATTAGAGCGAGACTCGAGTAGAAACCGTGTGGGTCTAACAGCACCATACCCGGTATACGGTATTTGGGATATTAGATGGATGAGGGACTATAGGTACATGGTAACTGAGGACAAATAGGTCCAATGGATTAGATTCCCTTGTATCGTTTGGGGACTACGGTATAGTGGCCTAGTACGTCCGTAATCGATGAGTCGAGTGAATTATTATGGAGATAATAATTCACTGAGCCAGAAGGAGTTCTGATAGGTATGACTCACGACCACTTGATATTGGGCTTAGAGGGCCACACACATATGGTAGGCGTTGCGACGAGTAGAGGTTCGGATATGAGATATTCGCCAGAGCTCCTAGCTTATTAGATATCCAATAAGCCCCTGAATTATTAGATCCTATGGATGAGATCCAATAAGAGCCCATAAGAGATTATTGGATAGAGATCCACTAATCTAAGAGGCTTGGGTAGTTGGATACAGATCTAATACCTAATAGGGGAGGATCCATTAGGGTTTGATAGGGGACCTCTATAAATAGAAGGGATTCAATGGTTCATAGACTAGAGCCTTTGCTTGCCTCTCCTATTCTCCTTCCCCTCTCCATCTCAGAGTAGGCTTGGAGTTTTGAGGAGTGTCATTGCAGCCCTATTGTGTGGATCACCACTAGAGAGGAGGATGCTTGACCTACTTCACCCTCTCCTAGAGATCTGCAAGGATTCAGGGATATACGATCTCCCTAGGTAACACAATCTACTCTATACGCAGTTTTGAGTTTTGCAAAATTTTGCACACCAATCTTCACACGACGATGAACATCTATTTGGAAATAGGGGATTTTATTTTTTGTTCTTCCGCTACGCATGTGATGTCGCCCCCAAGATTTCTCAACAGTACCGCCTATACACAATCTCCCAAACTACATTAGGCGGTGGTACCGCCTAGACATAGTCTCCCAAACTATGTCAAACGATAGTACCGCTTGGGTGATGGTACTGCTTGAGTGATGGTACTGCCAGACTAGATGATGGTACCGCAGAGTGTTAGTGCTGCGGGCGGTGGTACCACCAGAACATAGGAAACCCTAGATGAGACCGTTTTGACTCCAAATTTGAATCTTTTCGGGGTCTATAAATACCCCACTTATCCTTGCTCAGTTTATACATGAAAAGTAGAATAAAACTCTATGATTCTAAGGTTGCAAACCCTATTAGAAAATTATGTTCCCTCCTCCATATGCTTAGAGGTTATTCTAAGGGAGAGTGTGAGGGAATACTTATAATAGAGGTGTATAAAAGTTCTCTTCTAAACTTATAAAAAGTCATGACGATCGAACCACTATAAATTCGATGTGCTCTTTTCCTTTACTGTTTACCTTTATTGCTTACTAATTTTACACTCTCTTTTACACTTGCTTTAAGTTAAAACATACTTTCTATGTCAGTTTTCATCGAACTTCAATTTTTGAATCGTCGAGGTTTTAACGAAAGCACTATTTCACCTCCCCTCTTAGTATCAAATGTGGTCTTTAACACTTATTAGTTAATGAACTAAGTAAGAAAATATTATATTATGTCACCTAATAACTTAGGATAAGATATATTAAAAATTTAATTATCAACCAATAGAAAAAAAACATAATCTTGGAAGGTTACTATAAACTATCTCAAGTTAACTCTGTCTAAACCCTTAATTCTGTTAGGACTCTAGCTAGGAGAGTCCTAATTGAGAGGGACACTCTGTTAGGACTCTAACTAGGAGAGTCCTAATTTAGAGGGACATTCTGTTATGAGGTTTTTTCTTAGAGAAGAATTAGGAGTTGTAAGGGAATAGGAGTCTTGAGTATGAGTCATATTAGGAGTTGGTTAGAAGTAAGAGTCTTAAGTAGGAGTCCTATTAGGAGTTAGGGTTTAGAAGCCCTCTAAATAGCCATGTATTCCTTCTCTTTTCATAAGCAATAGATGAATCTTTTCTGCAGCCTTTGAGCAGCAACTTGGAGGGAGGAACCCCTATATAGTTCCAAAGAGGCCGATCCCCTAAAGAGATCAACCTTAAGTTTAGAATCTGCAAGGGTTCTAACACCTGGTATCAGAGCAGCGTTCTTGGTGTCTTGCTGCCCTTCCATAGCCATCCATCAACCCTCCACAACCATCCAAAGCAATTCCCACAATTGCTTAAAAGATCGTCGCCGAATTCCGCCATCATCTCCACCAACGCAGATCATCCTTTGATCTCCCCGTGAATTGCAACAGGTTCTGGTTTCCTACCTTACTGCTGCAGCAATTTATTTATTCCTACCCGAAAATCCAAAAAAAAAAAAAAATTCGTTCCTATATTGCTGTAAATTTTCATCGTAAGTTGCTGAAATTTTTCGACGAGAATTCTGCTATCATAACTTACACCAATTTTCTTGCTGTTACTACCAAAATTTTCTTGATGGACATCCTTGCTGTCATATAAACTGAGATATTGCTGTCAACTCTCTCCTCAAATCTCTCAAATTTTTTGTGGAGATTTCGTCGAGAAACCGTTGTTTCTTCGACGATAATTCTGCTCTTATAAGACAACACAATTCTACAGCAAACTTTCATTGATTTCTATCAAACCTATACATGCCTTTAACTCGTCAACAAAAGAGAGATCTTAACATCACAGATTTGGAGTCATATACGATGGCATCTGAGGAGGCAATCAATGCTAAATTTGAAGCCTTTGAGGCACAAGTGGAGGATAAGATTCGGACTCTCCTTACCGAATTCAGTTTGGGCCGACCACTAAGCCCGAAGAAATCACATCAAGGAGAGAGCTCTAACCAATCACATCATGCCCAAAGAGATGACTTCCAAGAGAGGGGAGGCTCTATGACCGACCCCAACTATTCATGCATGAGAGTGGACTTCCCTAGATGGGAAGAAGGAGACCCAATTGGTTGGATCTCGCGCACGGAGCGATATTTTCGGTACCATAAAACTGTGGATGCATCCATGGTGGAAATTGCATCTATACATCTTGAAGGGGATGCCATACAATGGTTTGACTGGTTTGAACATACTTATGGAGTCCTTTCATGGCGACAATTCAAAGAAGGACTACTGATCCGCTTCAGACCAACTTATTACGAGAACATTGATGGACAACTAGCAAAGATCCGACAAACCTCCACCATTCAGGAGTACCAAACCAGGTTTGAAAGGTTATCTAATCAAACTCATGATTGGTCTGAAAAATAGTTATTGGGGACTTTTATTGAGGGCCTAAAGCCGGAGATCCGGGGAGAAGTTAAGGCGCGACAACCATACACGCTTATGGCAGCCATCTCTTTCGCACGACTTCAAGAGGAGCGATTGAACCATGAAGCCCGGAGGACTAGGATCACTCCATGACCTACAATACTAAAGCCCTCAGCCCCCGCTACTATCAACAGAGTCCCTGCACCGAAAATGTTAACAAGAGAAGAACTTCGGGAGCGATCTGCGAAGGGGTTATATTGGCATTGCGACGAGCCGTGGAGCCGCGAGCATCGCTGTAAAAAAGGTAGACTTCTTATGATTGAACCAGTAGAAGAAGAGGTCATTGAACATCTAGAAGAGAGCCTTAAACATGAAGAAGAAGATATGGAAGAAGAGCCACAGCCGACTGACATTACGGTACACGCACTAGCCGGCTACTCAAATCCGCAAACAATGAAAGTTGGAGGCCTTCTCAAACAACAACCGATCACTATTCTCATCGACACGGGTAGCACTAATAACTTCCTGAATAGTAAGGTTGTTGCTCGGATGGCACTGCATATTGAAGGTTGCAGCAAGTTCGACGTAAAAGGTTGCCGACGGCAGAATCCTAAAGTCACGACCAAAGATGCCCACAAAGTTAAACTATTACGCAAGACCAAGAAATTATCACCCGATTTCTTCCTCCTCCTACCTATCGATGACTATGAGGCAGTGCTTGGTATAGAATGGCTGACTACACTAGGTGATGTCTCTTGGAACTTTTCTAAATTAATTATGAAATTCTCTTGTAAGGGCAAAACAGATCATCCCTCGCGGGAAGCGAAGGAACGTCGCTACCTTACCAATTTTTCACCCAACGAATGGAGAAAGTTTTACATAAGGTAAATGGTACCTTTTTGATGCACCTCCAACAGCAACCAAAGGGGAAAAAAATAGAATTTGAAGATCAAAATCTTGCCCAATTGCTTCTGAATTTGTCGACATATTTTTTATTTGGAACCACATTCCTTCCTCCTTCTAAACATGACCATCGAATTCCAATCCTTCCGGACAAGCCACCAGCGAACACTCGACCATACCAATATCCTCACATCCAGAAAGATGAAATTAAAAAAGATCGTAAAGGAGATGCTTGAAACAGGGGTGATTCGACCAAGTTGCAGCCGTATTCCTCACCGGTGCTACTTATGCATAAAGAAGGATGAACTTGGCGGATGTGCATCGACTACCGAGCTTTAAATGGCTTCACCGTCAAGAAAAAATACCCAATACCAGTGGTGGATGAACTTCTTGATGAATTGAAAGGAGCTCGAGTCTTCACGAAGTTGGACCTCCGATCCGGTTACCACCAAATTCGGGTATATGACGATGACATTCCAAAAACTGCATTTCGCACACATGATGGCCATTATGAATTCTTGGTAATGCCTTTTGGACTCAGTAATGCTCCTTCAACCTTTTAAAGTCTTATGAATGATATATTTCGGAGCTTTCTTCATAAATTTGTGCTGGTATTTTTCGATGATATTCTCGTTTATAGCCCTTCTCTTGAGACTCACTTTCAGCATTTACGGATTGTTTTGACGATCCTTCAGGAGAATACTCTTTTTGTTAAGTAACCAAAGTGCAGCTTTCTCCAGCAAAAAGTAGAGTACCTTGGGCATATAATATCAGAAGAAGGAGTGGCGGTAGACCCAACAAAAATTGAGGCAATGCAAGGCTGGCCGAAACCTACAAACGTGAAATTACTGCGTGGGTTCCTTGGACTAACGGGCTACTACCGAAAATTTGTTAAGGACTATGGGAAGATCAGTGCACCACTCACTTCTTTACTGAAAAAAGATGCTTTCCAATGGTCGGACAAAGCCTTTGCTACCTTCGACAAACTTAAAGCAGCCATGACAACGACGCCGGTATTTGCGCTACTAGATTTCAATAGACCCTTCATCATTGAGGCTGACGCATCTGGAGTCGGAATTGGAGCCATTCTCATACAAAATGGTCGACCACTCGCATATACTAGCAAGGCATTATCTCCCTCCCATCAAAATATGTCAGTATATGATAAGGAGATGCTTACCATTGTACACGCAATAACGAGGTGGAGACCCTACCTGATCGGCCGGTGATTTCAAATTAAAACTGACCATAAAAGCCTAAGTACTTTTTGGAGCAAAAGATATCATCCCCTGAGCAGCAAAAATGGGTAACCAAACTTCTTGGATTTGATTATGAAATTATTTACAAAAAGGGGAAAGAAAACGTTGTTGCAGATGCACTCTCACGGCTACCTGAACAAGCTAAGGTTTCAGCCATCTCCCTTCCTACCACCGGTCTCCTCGAGGACATTAGGGAAGAATGGAAGAAGGATCCAGAGATCAGCAAGATTATAAAATAATTGGAGGAGGATCCAAGTGCAATAGCCCACTACACCTGGGATTCGAGGGATTTGCGCTACAAAGGTCGCATTGTGCTTATACCTGACTCCCCTTGCATCGTAATCATCTTGCATGAAATGCACTCTATACCTTTAGCAGGGCACTCTGGATTCCTAAGAACCTACAAAAGAGTGAAGCAAAATTTTTATTGGAGAGGGATGAAAAAAATTATTGCTGAATATGTGGCACAATGTGATATATGTCAACAACACAAGGGTGAAACTATGGCAAATCCAGGGAAGCTACAACCACTACCCGTACCAAACTCGGTGTGGACTGACATCTCCATGGACTTTATTGAAGGGCTGCCATCTTCCAAAGGTAAAAGCACGATTCTCGTGGTGGTTGATCGACTTACAAAATATGCTCATTTTTGTGCTGTGAGAAATCCCTACACTACTGCTAGTATTACCCAGATTTTCATAGAAAATATTGTTAAACTGCATGGGATGCCAAGGTCCATCGTAAGTGATCGTGATAGGATCTTCACTAGTAAATTTTGGACCGAGTTATTTCAATTACAAGGCACCAAACTCAAGATGAGCACAGCGTATCATCCATAAACTGACGGCCAAACAGAGGTGGAAAATAGGTGCTTAGAGACGTACCTCCGGTGTTTCGCTAGCGACCGACCAAAAGAGTGGGCGAAATGGCTTCCCTGGGCCGAATGGTGGTATAGTACTACATATCATTCATCTACAAAATGTGCCCCTTATGAAGCATTGTATGGTCGACCAGCACTTGTGATTCCAAAGTATGTAATTGGCTCGGCCAAGGTAGATCAAGTTGACCAAGAATTGATTGATAGGGATAAACTCTTACAACTGTTAAAAGATAATCTCTCTACCGCTCAAGCCAGAATGAAGCAGCAAGCCGACACACGACGAAGTGAAAGAGAATTTTCAGTGGGAGATTGGGTTTATCTTCGCCTACAACCATACAAGCAACTCTCTATCAACACTCGAGCCTCCATGAAGCTATCCCCGCGTTTTTATGGGCCCTATCAGATCACAGAGCGTATTGGAGCTGTAGCATATAGACTTAAATTACCTGAGGATGCCAAAATTCATCCTGTCTTCCACTTATCATGCCTAAAGCCCAAGTTGGGAGAACACGAGTCACCCCAGATCCAACTGCCCAACACAACTGAGGATGGAGTTATTCAAGCCCAACCACAGGCTATCCTCGATCGCAGGATCGTGATGCGTCGCCGACATCCCTCTACTGAAGTACTAGTGCATTGGAATAATCTACCACTTGAAGACGCCACATGGGAACCATATGAGGAGCTGAAAACCCGGTTCCCTGAGTTCATGGAATCTCAGCCTCGAGGACAAGGCTGATTTGAAGAGGGCGGGTCTGTTAGGACTCTAGCTAGGAGAGTCCTAATTGAGAGGGACACTCTGTTAGGACTCTAACTAGGAGAGTCCTAATTGAGAGGGACATTCTGTTCGGAGGTTTTTTCTTAGAGAAGAATTAGGAGTTGTAAGGGAATAGGAGTCTTGAGTATGAGTCATATTAGGAGTTGGTTAGAAGTAAGAGTCTTAAGTAGGAGTCCTATTAGGAGTTAAGGTTTAGAAGCCCTATAAATAGCCATGTATTCCTTCTCTTTTCATAAGCAATAGATGAATCTTTTCTGCAGCCTTTTAGCAGTAACTTGGAGGGAGGAACCCCTATATAGTTCCAAGGAGGCCGATCCCCTAAAAAGATCAACCCCAAGTTTAGAATCTGCAAGGGTTCTAACAAATTCTCACTGTATAAGGACAGAAGCTCTTCAGTTTCTCTCATCGGACTCTAATATCATCGTTAATTGAGTCCAATGGAAAGTAGAAAGAGAGAAGGGCCTATCTTCTTTCTGTGTAGTTTTGCATAGGGTTTATGATGTTCCAAATATCCAATTTGGTGATGACAGTTTAATTGTAGTTTAATTGTATTCCACAAGATAGTTTAATTTTTCACTATGATCTATGATAATTTTAATTTCAATCCTAGTTTAATTGTATTCCACAAGATAGTTTAATTTTGCACTTGAGTTCGCCGAAGATTTTAAGACTTATATAGCTTTCAAGGTATGGATCCTACGAGTTAGGCAATATATGGACTTCCATCGATCGCAATCTCCACATATTTAATAAGATCTCTACATATTTAATAAGCGATGAGCCATGGAATCATGCAAACAACCATCTTTAGTCGACATAAACATCAAGTTGGGTGGAAGTCTAACGTGATGAACCTGTGTATGTCCCTATGAGCCCAAGGGATCAAAACCTCAATTGGAAAATTATTCATAAAAACACAAACTCCCTATTACTGATGATAGACTAAATAGAATGGATATTATTATTCAATTGATTTGCCCCTCATGTGACACTAAACCTGTAATGCCCCTAGCCTAGCGAAAAATGGTACAATGCCGCAATCTCTACAAGCTTCCTTATGTGGAAAGCAATGCCGCAATCTCTACAAATCACTTACCATTCTAAATTTGCACCCTTAAATAAAACTCTATCACTTATCTTACATATTCACAGCATATTCAATAAATTTGATTCAATTCCATTGAGTACGTAATATTCAAATCCATATAACATTATTATTGGAACAAAATCCAAACTTCATAAAAAATTAAAATATTTCAATAACTCCAAGCATATCCATGTATGATATGGTCCTTGACATTTGAAAATTTTGAGTAACAAAATTTATAAGCCTAAACAATATTTATTATTATTTATTTCTTTCTCTCTCTCTCTATTCGTTACCGTGGGAAATATATGAGTCTAAACAATAAATTGTATACGGCAACAGCTCCAAGTAGAAAAAAATTCAATCTAATCCTAACTCAAAAGTCCCGAAATCAAATCAAACTCAAAGTCTTCAGTATTATATTTAAATTATATCTGCGACAGATTTGATGTTTGACTAAGCAAGACATGAGAAACAGCTTTATTCGTTTAATATTATTTTTTTAAAAATGCAGATACCATTTTCATTTAATATGCTGTTTCCTAAGTGAGAAAGGTTATACAATTTTTTGGTTTAGATGACATGCCTTACATGAGTTCTCTAATCTTGAATTAAATTTACGAATTGTTGATCGGATGTTTGACTAAGTAGGCATGAGAAACACTTTGGTTAATTCAATATGTGCTAAACGTATGCAAGGTTGAATGTGAGAAATTCTTTTTTTAAGTGGAAGCCCTTCCATCCATCTCTGTATATTGAAATGGCAGCATTCCCTTTCTTCCGTCGCTAACAAACCATGTTAAAATGGGTAGATTATAATAGGATTGGAACATGGTGTTGTGCCTGAATTATTTTATCTAAGATGGCATAACCAAGTTATAGCAATTCAAGTGAAATGTGTTAGAGAGGATGCTCATTGGCTAATATATTCCATTTGTATCGATCGGTGATGCAAATTTGGGGTGCAAGAGCAAATACAAAAATATATGTGGAACATTTCTTTTCTGTTTTTCTTGGATCCACGGCGGCGACGTTAAATATATCTCCTCTTTGATGCATAGAGAGATTTACATACGCAGCCACTTTTACCGTCACATCTACACTGAAGAGAGAGACGGCGTTCGTTTGTGTGAAGGAGATGCTTCGAAGCTGTTTCAGAGAACATGATCCCATAGGAATATGCTTGAGAACTTGTCATTTCATATGCTTCCAGGTCAAGTCTTCCCAACGTTATCATCTCCAAGGTGTTAGTTTTGGTTGGATGGGCCCTCCTTCCGCGGAGAGTGGTAAGCTTGCACCGACCGCATTGATGATGATGCAACCTGGCGTGCTTCTGTCTCTATCTGACACCTGAGACATCACTTAGCGCATATAGTTTCCACCAAGAAAACAAAAAGAACACAAGAGTATCTTCGTATATCTCTGTAGCAACAAGGTCACATGGTATATATATTAGTATTCTTTCTCATCAGTGACCGCAATATATTCTCTCTATCTGACAGCTGAAACATCACTTAGGGCATATAATTTCCACCCAGCAAATAAATAGAATACAAGAGTATTTTCGTATATCTTTGTAGCAGCAAGGTCACATGGTATATATATTAGTATTCTTTCTCATCAGTGAATGCAATATATTCTTTCTCTATCTGACAGCTGAAACATCACTTAGCGCATATAGTTTCCAGCAAGAAAACAAATAGAATACAAGAGTATCTTCATATATCTTTGTAGCAGCAAGGTCACATGGTATATATATATGAGTATTCTTTCTTATCAGTGAGCGCAATATATTAACTTTAAACTAAAGTGCCCTGATTAAGTTAAAAACACAGTTGCAGCAGAAGACGAAGACATTCATAGAATCCCATGACCTAAAGCAAACTAAAAGATCTGATTAGGCGATGTTTCAACTAAGTATAAATTCTCTGGAAGATAATATAATGGCAATCATTTAAGACGAGTCGAAAGAAAATGATTAGAAGACGTGCATAGGAAGAGGATAGAAAGTATAGAAAACTGTGATTTCTAATAGTAATAATAACATGGTTGATTCATTTAACTACAAATATTATCCTACACAAAAGATCAATGAGAGGAAAAAATTATTCGGACCATTATTGAGTTATCATAAGTTAGTTGCAAAGATCTTCATTTTCTATTTTTGATCTGAGAAAATGATAAGATAATTACACTTTTTTTTTTCGCTGTGGGGATTATATAAGACTACAAGTTTAAGTAAACCTTAAAAGTTTCATGAATTTATGGGGAAGAGAAGTTTAGAACACTGAAAAAAGAGGGTTCTTTTTTTACGTTTCAACTTTTAACGAAAGATAAAATTTATAAATAAATTACGATTTAAAAATTATTTTCCACCTCCGATATCTTAATATTAAAGAAGAAGGTATAGATCTTTAAATTTTTATCCGAAAAAATATGGTACGATTATTGTGCTACCACGTCAATTATTCAGGCAAAATTAAATAGAAAACATCATGTTATTGAAATATCGAGTGGCATGTTATTGAAATATTCAACCAACTTGCATGACTTGAATATCATATAAAGACATGCATGGTTGAATTATTTGTTCATTCTATCGATCTAATTCAAATTACTAAATCAGTTTAACGAAAATCCAGAAAGAGTTGGGCACAAAACAACCTTTCAGGAACAGTTGTCTGTGAGACTTTTCTTCCAGTTTTTTTTTCTAAATGTAACCATCTAATTGAAATGGCTAAACTTGCTGTATTCTAGTGCACCAAGTTTCCCCAATTAATTACCAGACATACTAGTGTGAAATCAATGATTGTTCATCCATTATGAAGACTTTCCAAATTAAATTAAATCTCTCGATGTGGCATGGTGGTTCGATTGTAATGGTATAGCGACATCATGTCTTCTAAAACATTAATAGGATAGAAAAATTAGTCATTCAAGTATATTTGCTTGTTTTCCTTTCAGTTCGAATGACAGATAAAAAAAAAGAGAAACATATATTAAACCAGCGTGCATCAGATGATCCAATGTATTGGATGACTTCACACTTCCAACAACTATTTGATTAAGAAAACAAGTGTTAGGTGAAGGAAAACCCCATCTGCATCCCGGCCCTCCGCCAACTGCTTTAAATCAGCCGGTACAACACATTCTGCTTAAACACTTTGTCCACCATTTTCCTAACACCGAGTAAAGATCGATCGGATGGAAGCCTTTGCTATGGGGTTCGCGGAGGGCGTCACTACGTCCCTCTTAGGGAAGCTAGGAAACATCCTGGCAGAAGAAGCAGGATTGCTTGCAGGCGTCGAAGATGACATACAGTACATAATGGAAGAGCTCAAGAGCATGGACTCCTTCCTGGCCGTCCTGTCTTCCTCGTTGGATCATAACAAGCAAGTGAAAACATGGATGGATCAAGTTAGAGATTTGGCTTACGATGCCGAGGATTGCGTTGACGTGTTCCGACATCGTCTCCGGAGGCCTCGCCACCAGCATCCACTGGCAGGCGTGCTCCTCCGTACTGTTCGCCTGCTGAGGACACTCGAAGCACGTCACTCTATCGCAACTGACCTGCGCAAGCTAAAGCTCCGCGCTCGCGATGTGAGCGAGAGGCGTGCACGCTACGCCCTCGGAATTGGCCCTTCTCCGGGAGGCGCAAGAAGTTTCAGCTCAAGTACTGCCTCCAGCTCTTCTGGCCTTCTTCGACGTTGTGCTTCTTTTGTGAAGGAAGTTGGACCCATGGGCATGGATCATTACAAGCGTGAGATTGTTGGGCGGCTAATGGAGGAGAACGATCCCCAACTCAAGGTAATTTCTATCGTCGGCATTGGTGGATTGGGCAAGACGACTCTGGCAAAGATGGTATATCAAAGCTCGGCCGTCACCGGCGGCTACTTCCAAGCCCGCGCATGGATTGAGATGCCACGATGTTTCAAGATCGAGCCACTTCTCCGAAACATGATTCGACAATTCTCCTCCAGGGGTCAGCAGATCCTAGATATCTTGGGGGTTGATCCCATGAATCCGGGAGCGAAAATGGAGCGAGTTCTGGAGCAACATCTGGACAAGATGGGAGAGACGCAACTGGTGACGGCGATGGTGGATTATCTAAAGGACAAGAGGTATGTGATTGTTCTTGATGACATGTGGACTGTCCATGCATGGGATCATATCAAGTCTGCATTACCTTCCAGTACTAACGGTAGTTGGATCATCGTGACAACCCGCAATGAGGCGGTGCCAAACGCCTGTGGCTCTTCTTCCCATTGTTTCATCTATAACATCTCACCCCTCACGCCTAAGCTGTCAAACAAGCTGTTCTGCAAAAGAGCATTTCCTGGCCCCATCGCTACTTGTCCTCGAGGTATGGAAAATCTTACGGAAGATATGGTGAAAAAATGTAGTGGAATTCCATTGTCCATTGTCACTGTAGCTGGTCTTATAGCTGCTAAGCCTGATATGACGCCGGTGGACTGGCAAAACTTGCAAAACCATCTTCCTTTCCGTTTGAAGACCAATATCATTCCGGAGAAAATAAAACGTATGCTGCTTCTATGTTACATCGATTTGCCTCATCATCTCAGGCCCTGCTTCTTGTACCTCACTGTTTTTCCCAAAGATTATGACGTTGAACGGAAGCGTTTGGTGAGAAGATGGGTGGCTGAAGGTCTCGTGAGTGGAAGCCGTGGCATGTCCGCCGAGGAGGCTGCGGAGGGCTACTTTATCGAGTTGATCAGCCGCAGGTTAATCCAGCCATCAAAGATCACCGGTGACGGGAAGGTGAAAACTTGTCGAGTCCATGACATCATGCTGGAGGTAATCGACTCCATAACTTCCGAGGAGAACTTCGTTACGGTCCTTCACGAGCATTCCACGCCGATGCTACATGGTAAGATTAGGCGGTTGTCACTCCACGGCATGATCACCCAAATACATGGTGTCCGCGTATCCCACGTCCGGTCGCTCACCGTGTTTGGTGACGGCATACCATTCCACAACTATGGAAAGATGAGACTACTGAGGGTGTTGGACTTGCAAGGATGCAAGGGTCTCCGTCACAATCACCTCAAGAACATCTCCCAGTTGTTTCTTTTGAGCTTCCTATCTCTGAGAAACACTTCTGTAGAGAAGCTGCCAGATTCGATCGGAGATCTGCAGAACCTGCAGACTCTGGACATCAGAGGAACAGGCATCAAGAAGTTCCCCGGTGCGGCTGTCAAACTCAAGAAGTTGGCCTATCTTCTGGCGGGCACCAAATTCCATTTTGAAGCTAACAGAGTCGAGCTTTCCGGCAGTTGGTCCTATGAGAGTTTGACGATGCCGACAGGTGTAGGGAAGATGAAAGGGCTGCGAAAGTTGGGACTAATAACTGTTACCAACTCGATTGTGCTGCGGCAGATAGGTAAGTTAACACAGCTTCAGAAGCTAAGTATCGATTTTACTGTGAGAAACGGACGTACGGACGTTCATATCTTTCCTGAAGACACCCGAAGAACAGAGCACTTCGTCGAATTGCTTTCGAAGCTCGACAGTTGCCTTCGTTCCTTAACCATTCTCGACAATAGCAATGGCCTGGGTCAGATTCTAAACAACCTACATAGACCACCCGTGCTCCTCCATAACATATATCTCGTGGGCTTTATCCAAACTTTGCCGGACTGGTTCGCATCACTTAACCGGATTGTGAAAATAACACTACGGTTCACATTCCTATTGCGAGATGCTGTCCAAGTCTTGAAAATTCTTCCGGCACTTACCCAGCTAGTACTTGGATTTAATTCACTCGACGAATGCGACGAACAACTTGTCTTCGACTGCAATGGATTTAAAGGCTTGAAGTTACTGCACTTGGAATCTGTGGACGTGAGATTCGAAGAAGGGGCACTGCCAAATATCCAGTGGTTGAAATTAATCGGCTACTTCGGTAACCAAAGTATCTCAGGGATGCAACATCTCCATAGTCTCAAGGAAATTTACCTTGATATCCGTAATCAGCAACTCCAGGAAATGCTTAGAACAACGGCAAGAGTACATCTGAACCGCTCCAAATTTGTGATAGCGTAAAAAATCATTGGAGAAGTCTCTTCTTTTTAATCTTCCCTGCGTTCATATCATTACATTGTCTCTTGTAATCTTCTTCAGCCCCTCACCCTCTTCAACATTATTATGTAGTGATTAGCATCTCGACATTATTTTGTAATGCTTAGCATCTCCCAAGTGTCACTATAAAAGTAGCAGCTTGCTTCAAGTTTGATTAATAAATAATGGTCACCAAAAAAATATTGATTTCACTCGTATGTTGTTTCTCAACTTACGCAAACAGGATGATCCAGTTTATATTAGAATTGTGGTGGAGTTGTAGAAGAAGAATGATGAAGGAAGAAGATAAAAGTCTAACTTTTTCTGTTTTAAATATTCAAGTTTATATTTATAATCACATCTTTAAGATTAATAAATAATGATATCTATTTATAAGAGATGAGAGTTTAAGACTATATTCACAAAAGATAAAAACTAAGTATTTTCTCAACATGATGCTTTTTCTCTTCATAAGATATCTTTATAATTTTCTAGATCTATCAACTTTTGAGAGATTACATCTTCCAAGAGGATTTTGTATTCTACCAAAATATTTAAAATATTTTTTATCTTTACAAAAGATCCATATACTTGCTCAAATTTTGTTTTCATCCAAGATAATCAAATAAGATTAAGCTTATTTTCAATACTCTCCCTTAAGTTTAATTTTTTATCTACCCACCATGCAAAGAAATGACTTGAACTTGGTAAATAGGTGGACTCCATGTGGTTATGTGAAAATATTGACTACTTGATCCTGAGTCTTGACGTGAATGAGTTCAACTTATTTGTCTTCATATACTATCGAATGAAGTGAAAATTTAAGTTATTAGCTCCTTTCATGATACACTGGGTGCTTTACTAGTGCAACAGTGGATTTGTTGTCAATGCAAACTTATGTTCCTTTTTGTTTGATATGCATTTTCTTTAGTAAGCTTCTTAACTTGATCATATAGCATAACACATCCATAAAGATGTTGTAATATATTCGGCTTCATAAGTTGTGAGTATCATAATAGGTTACTTTTTGAATATTCAAGTAATTGTGGTATCTCTTATATACAATGTAAATTTGAACGTGCTCTTTTGATCATCAATGTATCTGTTCAAGAAATAAAAATTGTTAGAATTTGAATAGCATAAATCATAAGAGAAATTACCTTCAATACAATGCAAAATCCTTTTAGTAGCCTTCCAATGAGTTGATTTAGGCTCCTTCATAAATCGGCTCATCAATCCGATGCAATATAGAATATATGATCTTGAACATATCAAATATCTTAAGCTTCCAACTAAACATTTATAAAGAGTTACATCTATTACTTTGCCTTTATCATTATTTGATAGACAATCCATGATGTGCTAATTAGATTATAATTTTTTATCTTAAACCTCACAGAAACTTGGCTTGCATATGCCTCTTGTGAAATAAAGATGGCTTCTTTGCTTTGTTTCACTTTTATGCCAATGAATTAGGATATCAATCCCATGTTAGTCATATCAACCTCCTCCATCATAATTTGCTTGAAGTCTTGGAACATATAAGGATCGTTTCGGGTCAAGATTAGATAATATACTTAAAAACAAATATATAACATGCTTCCATCGTTTTCTTTAAAGTATAATGAGTATAAGGGCATTGTGTAAAATTACTAGCTTTAAAATAAACATTAATTCTAGCATTCAAAACCCTCGGAGCTTGTTTTAATACATACATATGAAGTCTTCTTAAATCTTATAACTTTGTATTTATATCCTTTCTCAATATATACTATAGGTTATTTAATATAAACTTCTTCTTCAAGAAAATCATCTCCAAATCTGGATTTCAAATCTAATTAATAAATTTACTTTTTTTTGAATGACTAAAGAGATAAATAATCTAATGGTTTCCATTCGAGCAATGGGAGCATATACCTCATCATAGTTAATATCGACTTTTTACTTGTATCATTTTATCACTAGTCTTGTTTTATATTTTTTAATTTCTTCCTAAGCATTCTTCTTTATTTTGAAAATCCATTTGACTCCAATGGGTTTATAACCTTTACATAAAATTGTAATATCTCATCTTGTTCTTCTTTATGTCATTATTACTTTCCTCTACTTCTTATCTTTGATTGTATTTTCAAAAGATATAACTTCTTTATTAGTATAAAGACAAATAAGATTGAGTTGGTTTGTTACGACAGTATACAATCATTGTTCTTTTCTATTTTGAACTTTCTTTCAAAGATGAGCTTGATATAGGATATGATGGTGGCATAGACTCTTCATTTATTACTTTGTCTTTGTCTTTATATTGCACCTCTTTCATATTTGTGCTCAAATTCCCTACACCATCTTCATGAAACTCCAAATCTCTACTTATATGTACTTTGTGTTCTTTCAGATCAAATAACTTGTAGGCTTTAGATGGAGTATTGTAGCCAATAAAAATATATTTTGAGCTTTTGTCATCCAATTTTATTCTTCTTTGATACGAAACATGAGCATAAGCAATGTATCAAAAAAAAACTCTTGAAGTGAGAGATGTTAGGCTTCTTATCACTCTGAACTTCATGTGATGTTATTTCTTCCAAGCTCATTGTTAGACATGTATTGAGTAGGTAAATCACAAATGAAATGACTTCACCTCAAAGCTCCTTTGACATCTTCTTGTTTCATAGTATCCTTCTAGCCATATTACTACTTTGTTGAGGGAATAGGATGCCATCAATAGTCTTTGAATCCCATATGCTTCATAAAAGCATTCAGACACGTGAATTCTCTTAAAAGGTCCGATCATAAGATTTTAATGGTGTAATCACTTTGGTTCTCCACTTATTCTTTCAACTTCTTGAATGATTTAAAAGCCTCTGATTTTTCCTTTAGAAAATAGACCCATGTTTTTCTATTAAAATCATCAATAAATGTTAGAAAATAATGATGCTCACCATAAGATGTTGAAAATATTTTGGTATGGATTAGCTCAAGAGGTCTCTTTGCATGATAGATTAATTCTTTTAAAAAGCTTTTACAAGGTTGCTTGCTAAAAATACATACTTCATAAAATTGATTTGGAGAGTTAATGTGTGATAGTCCTTTTACCCTTTTTTGTTTGACAATAACTTTGAGTGCACTAAAGTGCCATATCCAAGAGCTATCTTTCAAGCTAGCGTTTAAACATTTGTCATCAATATGCTTTATGTTTAATATAAATAACTTGTTCTTGGTTATTTGTACTTGTGCAATATCCTTTCTTCAAAAGTTGTCCCAATCTTAAAATATTTGTCTTCATGTTTGGCACACAATAGACATTAGAAATAAAATGATGATATCTATTTTTAGCTTAAACAAATATTTTACCTTTTCCCTTTACATTAACCTCTTTTCTATAAATATGTGCTTATGCCCACTCATATGATTGCTTGCTCAACTATCAAAGTATGAAAGATTTTCATTATGAATTTCTCATTTCTTTTGTGCTAGCAATAAGATGGAATTTTTTTTTTTCTTTCTTTTTCACATGGTTAATATTAACTTGGTTAGAATCATCATACCAATATTTGGATGAATAATGACCAATCTTATTGTAAGTATAACAACAAACATTAAGTTTATCATACTTTCTTCCTCCTTTCTTGAAGCATTCTTGTTGTATCATGCTTGTCCTCGACCTTTTCTAAGGCCTCTACCATGGTCTCAGACCATGGCCACAACCACAATCTATTTAGATTTTTTCTCCTTTAACTTCTTTATTCTTATATTTAAGAGAAAGTTTGTTTTGAAAAGCTTGCTCCATTTATTCTTCTTCGTTTGTATTCTCTATTCATGAGTTTGTAATGAGCCCATAATGTAACATCCCTTATTTCTAAAATTTTGAATAAGTTTCTATTTTCAATCTAATATAATTTGATATCCCTGCTTCATCATTTCTTTCTTGTTGGACTTATTGTTGCATCACATGAGTCATAGTCATAAGAGTTTGCATAATCCCACTTAACTGATCAGCAACAGATGCAATAAGAGAACTCGATAATCTCGTCATCCTTGCTTCCTGAAAATATCAAAAGAAAAATTTTTGTTAATCACTCTACAAAAGTTGCTAAACCTCAAAATATATTATATATCTAGTATATCAACAAAAAGATCTTAGTCATTCTCAAATCAGGCTCTAATACCCTCTGTCATGCCCCCCTAAATTATTACATTCAGGATATATAATCCTATCTTAAATCAATAATATTAGAATTTCATCAACAATCTAATCCAGGATCCAAACTAATATTTGAGAATACTAAAGATATTTAAACATCTAGCAATCCATAAAACCTATATGTTAGGATCGGAGCGGCACTAAGAGGGGGGGGTGAATTAGTGCAGCGGATTAAAACGTTGGTTTCAACAAATCTTTCGTACGATAAAAATCGGAATCGAAAGTGCTTAACTTGAAAGCGTATTCGCAAAGTTGTGTAGCAAAGGTAATGATGAAGTAACGCAAGTAAGAAGGTTTGTAGTAATGTAAATAGCAGTAATGAAATGCAAACCAGAGATTACGCTGTTTTTGAAGTGGTTCGGTCAAGTGACCTACATCCACTTGCGAGGCCCCTCTTCGATGAGGCTCCCACCTTCCACTAGCAAATCTCTTGAAAGGGAAGGGTGAATGCCCCTCTTACAACTCTTTTACAAGCGGTTCACTCTCTTACAAATTTTCAGCAAGAAAGAAGGAGGTGAACACTAGCAAATTGAAAACAAGACTAGCTAAGACTTTTCTAAGGCCTTTCTCTTAAACAATTGCTGCTCAAAAAGTTGTAATCTCAGTTGAGATTTTGGGGGTATTTATAGGCCTCAAGAGGATTCAAATTTAGGCTCCAAATTTGAATTCTCGTTAGGTTCCCGATGCTGGCGGTGCCACCGCCTGTCAGTGTCAGACGCTGACAGTGCTGGGCGGTGCCACCGCCCAGCTCTCGGGTGCTGGGCGGTGCAATCGCCCAGTCTGGCAGTGCCACCACCAGACCCTTCGGTTCACTTGTTTGGGCTTCAAATTTTGCCCAAACCAAGTCTAATTTTGGGCCCAGTTGGCCCCTAACCGGGATATAGGATTATCTCTTAATCCTAATCCTAATTACAAGTGAACTACATAACAAAACACATCCTAAGCAATTTTTCAACCGCGAACGTCGAGTCTTGTTCCGACGAGCTTTCCGACGAACTTCTTCCGACGGGCTCCCAACAAGCTCCCTAACTTGTGATGACTTTAATGAGTAGCCGAGCCTTCTCGGTGATCTCCGTGAACCTCTGACGATCTCTTCAGCGAACTTTCAAAAATTCCGACAGGTTCCCGATTTCTTCTCGGTTAGTTCCGGTAGCATCTTCGACGATTCTTCGGACTCTTAAACGTCCATCGAACTTGACTCTGGTATCCTTGCTTTGTGTTTTCTAGTTATCGTAGTTAATTCTGCACACTTAACTCAATAATATGGATTAGATCAATTAACCCATTAATTGATTTTATCATCAAAATCTGAGATTCAACAATCTCCCCCTTTTTGATGATGACAATCAATTGATGACGGAGTTAAACATAACTCCCCCTATCTATATGCCATATTATGAGAAGATAAAAACACTTGAATTCCATCCCATTGAATTCAAGCATAAACCGATAAGTTCTAACCGTAGAACTTATCGTTATTCTCATTAAGCATAATGTAAATGCGAAACTTCGTTGAAAATCCTTTTCAAGTCGAAAGATAAGAGACAAATTTTACTATGACAGGAGATAAAGATCTTCAACATGAATTTCATGATATACATGTTAGACATGCTTTCAATATGATCAATTGATCTTGTGATATTCTCAAAGATTTTGCAAGGCATATAAGACATTCATCGATCGATCACTTTTCTCAAATATTTTGCAAGGCATATTCTCAAAGATTTTGAAAAGCTTTTGCAATTCATATAAGTCCTGCTATTAAAATGATACAAGTCATCACTTTTCTCTCCCTTTGTCATCAACAAAAAGGGAATGAGACTTGAAGCACATAGTTTGTCATACAAAGATTTTATCATTCAAAATTAAGTATGCTAAAATATTTACGCAGAGTTCATCTTAAATGAAAATTCAGCATTCATCCATATTATCAAATCTCTTCGTTCTATAAGTTGTAGATGCACAAGGAAGAGATTGGGATAATACAAAAAAAATATTTCAAGTAGTAACTCCAATAAGTTAAGATCATAATTCGAATATAAATTCATTCAAATTCAATTCGTCAACTTGAAACTTATAATCAAGCCATCAAAATCAATTTCGAGATTCAAAATATCATAAAATCATTAATCTTGATCAGATGGGAGCGGTGTTTGACTCAAGATAGGATAAGAAAATTTAACATGTCATTAGAATCGAAAGAGAAGGATCAGTTCATTGAGGAACGGAGAGAGAATGAAAAACTTTACGGAAACTCTATTCAAACAAGTTTATTGTTTAGGGACAATTTAACATACCTAATTCCCTTCTAATGAATTCAAATTGGTCTTCATTCAAGGCTTTTGTAAATATATCTGCTAACTAATGCTTTGTGTCAATGAATTCTAGAATAACATCATTGTTAAGGACATGGTCACGTATGAAATCATGCCTAACGTCGATGTGCTTAGTTCTAGAGTGCTGAATTGGATTTTTAGTAAAACATATGACACTAGTATTATCACATTTTATGGGAATGTTTTTAAAGTGAATTTCATAGTCTTCTAATGTATTTTTCATCCAAACAACTTGTGCACAACATGCACTTGCAGTAATGTATTCGGCTTCCGCCATAGATAGTGCAACTGAATTTTGTTTCTTGGAAGTCCAAGAAACAAGTGCATGTCCTAAAAATTAGCATGTTCCAGATGTACTTTTTCTATCTATCCTGCATCCGCCAAAATCGACATCTACATAAGCTATTAAATCAAATTTTTCAGATTTTGGATACCACAGTCCTAGATTTGGAGTTCCTTTAAGATACCTAAATATTCTTTTAACACTTTTAAGATAAGATAATTTAGGATTTGATTGAAACCTAGCGCAAAGTCCTACACTAAACATAATATCCGGTCTAGTCGCGGTAAGGTAGAGTAGACTACCTATCATTCCCCTATATGTTTTTTGATCGAAATTTTTACTATTTTCATCCATATCTAACTTACTCGCAGTACTCATAGGGGTGTTTATTGCTTTTGAATTATCCGTGTTAAATCGTTTTAACAATTCTAATGTATATTTAGATTGGTTAAGAAATATACCATCCCTAAGTTGTTTGATTTGTAATCCTAAAAAGAAGGTTAATTCATCCATTAAACTCATTTCAAATTCATGACTCATACATTTGGAAAATGATTCACATAGTGATTCATCCAAAGAGCCAAAAATAATATCGTCAACATAAATTTGCACAATAAGAAAATTATTTTCAAAATGTTTAATAAACAATGTAGTATCAACCTTGCCTTTGGTAAAATTATTTAAAATAAGAAAGGAACTAAGCCTTTCATACCAAGCTCTAGGAGCTTGTTTCAAGCCATAGAGAGCCTTAGTCAATTTGAATACATGATTAGGAAGAAGAGAATTTTCAAATCCGGGAGGTTGTTTGACATATACTTCTTCGGAAATAAAACCATTCAAGAAGGCACTTTTGACATCCATTTGAAATAGTTTAAAATTATTACTACTAGTATAGGCAAGGAGCATCCTTATGGCTTCTAATTGAGCTACGGGAGCGAAGGTTTCTTCGTAATCGATACCTTCTTCTTGGTTGAAACCTTTGGCCATTAATCTAGCCTTGTTTCTAACCACGATACCATTTTCGTCTTGCTTGTTTCTAAAGACCCATTTAATACCAATGAATAAATGGTCACTAGGTCTAGGAACAAGCTTCCATACCTTATTCCTCTCAAATTGATTCAATTCCTCTTGCATTGCGATAACCCAAAAATCATCTTTTATGGCCTCGTCAATGCATTTAGGTTCGATTTGAGAAAGGAAGGCTGTTAACAAAAATTCTTGAAAGAGGAACAAGTTTGAACCCCTTTTGATGTATCCCCATAATTAGCTCCTTTGGATGAGCATCTATATACTTCCATTCCTTAGGTAAGGAAATTTCTAAGAAGAAGGTGCATCCAAGTTGCTATTTTGAGGAGGGGTTCATTTAAATTCAAATTATCAAAACCAAGATCATCATCAAAATCATTTTTTTTTTAAATTTGAAACTTCATTAAAAACTACATGAATAGACTCTTCTATTACTAAGGTTCTTTTGTTGAAAACCCTAAAAAAGCTTAGAAACGAAGAGTAACCAAGAAAGATGCCTTCATCGGTTTAGCATCAAATTTTCCTAAGGCATCCCTTTCATTTAAAATAAAGCATTTACAACCGAAAAACTTTAAAATAGGAAATATTTGGATTTTTGTTATTCCATAATTCATAGGAGTTTTTGATAAGGATGGTCTTATTAGGACTCTATTCATGATGTAGCAAGTCAGATTTACTTCTTGGCCCAAAATACTTAGGTAAACTATGTTTATTTAACATAGTTCTTGTCATTTCTTGTAGGTTTCTATTTTTCTTTCAACTACTCCATTTTGTTGGGGATTCCTCGAGTGGAGAAGTTGTGATTGTATCCATTAACTTCACAAAAATTTTGAAAGTCACGGTTTTGAAATTCATGCACCGTGATCACTCCGAATTGATGAAATCATGAAACCTTTTTCGTTTTGAGTGAGTTTACAAAATCTAGAGAAACACTTGAAATAATCACTTTTGTGAGCTAAGAAATAGGTCCAAGTGTATCTAGTATAGTCATCCACAATTACAAATGCATATTTGCTTCCTCCTAGACTTGTCGTATCAATTGGTCCAAATAAGTCCAAATGAATCAATTGTAATGGTCTAGTGGTGCTAATTTGAGTTTTTGATTTGAAACTAGTTTTTATTTGTTTACCTAGTTGACATGCATCACATACTTTGTCCTTAATAAACTCTACATTTGGAATTCCTCGCACTAATTCTCTAGATGAGATCTTAGATATTAGTTTCATGCTTGCATGGCCTAGTCTCCTATGCCAAAGCCAAGCATCATCATTTAAAGCAGAGAAGCACATTTTATTACTTAGTTCATCAAGGTTGATGGTGTAGACATTATTTTGTTTTAATGCAATCATAGTCATGTTATGGTTTGGTTTTTTAATAATACATACATTTGATTCAAATCTAACGATATAACCTTTATCACATAATTGACTAACACTCAAGAGATTATGTTTCAATCCATCAACTAGTAAGATATCATCAATAGAAAATTTTAATTTGTTACCTATGGTTCCCTTGCCAATGATTTTCCCTTGGTTGTTGTCTCCGAAGGTGACGTATCCTTCTTCTTTGCTAGTGAGCATAGAGAAATGAGATGGATCTCTAGTCATATGTCTTGAGCATCCACTATCTAGATACCTTCTCTTGCTCCTAGCTTGTGATGGTGTATGTTTCTACAAGAAGGGATTATTTTTAGGTACCCATTTTCTTTTGGGTGCCTTAAAAACTTGTTCATCATATTGCATAGAATTGATCATGGTTCCTTTAGGAACCTAAATTAGTTTGTTCGGACTAATTTTCTTGAATGGATATTTATAAGTTTTATGTCCATATTTGCAACAAAAGTTGCAATGGCTTTGGTGCCGAACATGTAAGACGGAGCCTTTAATAAAGGTAGTTGGATTTTGGTGAGGACTTCTCACAAATCCGATTCCACTTCTTTTAGGAATGTGACCCTTATTTGTAAGGATCATGTTCAAAGATTTGCTACCAACCTCTAATTTCTTCAAGGTGTCCTTAAGTAGCAAGTTCTCCTTTTGGAGAGATTCTAGATCATGACATTTTATACATAGAGCTAAACTATCATGATATTCAGTTTTTAATTTATTGATATCACAAGTGAGACTATCATGCTCCTTTTTTAGCAATTTATATTTTCTACTAATTGTCTTACATTCATCAAATAACTCATGGAAAGCATTTAATAATTCATGATAAGGTAAATCTGCATCAATTAAATCCGTTACCTCTTCTCCGATGGCCATTAGGGCGTAATGAGCAACTTGCTCGGTGTTGGACTCTTCTTCTTCGGACGCGCTTGAATCATCCCACTTTGCTTTGAGCGCCTTCTTCTTCGATGTTCTCTTTTTGGCTTGAGGACAATCGTTCTTGTAGTATCCCGGTTTTTTGCATTCATAGCAAATCACTTGGTCCTTCTTTTGTTCAAATTTATTTTTTGTATTATTTTTAAATTTGTTCTTCCTTAAATTTTTTTAAATTTTTGAGTCAAAAGTGCAATATCATTGTCACTGTCCTCATCACTTGATGTTCCTTTCAAGTGGTCTTCTTGTAATTTGAGTGTCATATCCTTCCTGTTCTTTGGAAGGGGGTTCTCGAGCTCGTCATGAGCTTGAGATGTCATTTCGTAGGTTATTAGAGACCAAATGAGTTCTTCAAGAGGGAATGTTTTAAGGTCTTTGGCCTCTTGAATGACCGTAACTTTTGGATCCCAACTTTTAGGGAGGGATCTTAAGATTTTACTAACTTTAAACTAGTAACTAAAATCTTTACCAAGAGCTTTGAGTCCATTGATGACATTCGTAAACCGGGTGTATATGTCTCCGATGGACTCACTTGGTTTCATTCGAAAAAGTTCGTAAGAGTGCACAAGGATATTGATTTTGGACTCTTTCACTCGGTTAGTGCCTTCATGAGTGACCTCAAGAGTTCTCCAAATATCAAAAGCCGAATCCCAAATTGAAACACGATTAAATTCATTTTTGTCTAGTGCACAAAACAAGGCATTCATAGCCTTGCATTTAAAGCAAAAACCTTCTTCTCCGATTCATTCCATTCGCTCATCGGAAGAGAAGATTTTTGAAATCCATTTTCAACAATAGTCCAAAGCTCGAAATCCATAGAAATGAGGAAGATCCTTATCCGAGTCTTCCAATATGTGTAATCCGACCCATTAAACATAGGTGAACGTGTGATAGAGTGTCCCTCATGCATGCCGGAGTAAGCCATCTCTCTTGGGTATTAAACCAAATATGAGAGTGAGCCTTGCTCTGATACCAATTGTTAGGATCGGAGCGGCACTAAGAGGGGGGGGGTGAATTAGTGCAGCGGATTAAAACGTTGCTTTCAACAAATCTTTCATACGATAAAAATCGGAATCGGAAGTGCTTAACTTGAAAGCGTATTCACAAAGTTGTGCAGCAAAGGTAATGATGAAGTAACGCAAGTAAGAAAGTTTGCAGTAATGTAAATAGCAGTAATGAAATGCAAACCAGAGATTACACTGTTTTTGAAGTGGTTCGGTCAAGTGACCTATATCCACTTGCGAGGCCCCTCTTCGATGAGGCTCCCACCTTCCACTAGCAAATATCTTGAAAGGGAAGGGTGAATACCCCTCTTACAACTCTTTTACAAACGGTTCACAATCTTACAAATTTTCAACAAGAAAGAAGGAGGTGAACACTAGCAAATTGAAAACAAGACTAGCTAAGACTTTTCTAAGGCCTTTCTCTTAAACAATTGCTGCTCAAAAAGTTGTAATCTAAGTTGAGATTTGAGGGGTATTTATAGACCTCAAGAGGATTCAAATTTGGGCTCCAAATTTGAATTCTCGTTGGGTTCCCGATGCTGGCGGTGCCACCGCCAGTTAGTGTCAGACGCTGACAGTGCTGGGCGGTGCAACCGCCCAGTCTGGCAGTGCCACTGCTAGACCCTTCGGTTCACTTGTTTGGGCTCCAAATTTTGCCCAAACTAAGTCTAATTTTGGGCCTAGTTGGCCCCTAACCAGGATATAGGATTATCTCTTAATCCTAATCCTAATTACAAGTGAACTACATAACAAAACACATCCTAAGCAATTTTTCAACTGCGAACGTCGAGTCTTGTTCCCGCGAGCTTTCCGACGAAATTCTTCCGACGGGCTCCTCGCAAGCTCCCGAACTTGTGATGACTTTAATGAGTAGCTGAGCCTTCTCGGTGATCTCCGTGAACCTCTGACGATCTCTTCGGCGAACTTTCGAAAATTCCGACAGGTTCCCGATTTCTTCTCGGTTGGTTCCGGCAGCATCTCCGACGATTCTTCGGACTCTTAAACGTCCATCGAACTTGACTCCGGTATCCTTGCTTTGTGTTTTCTGATTATCGTAGTTAATCCTGCACACTTAACTCAATAATATGGATTAGATCAATTAACCCATCAATTGATTTTATCATCAAAATTCGAGATTCAATACTATATAGTTTATAATCATACACTACATCACTCGATGATTCATAAAATCCGAAACCAAATCACCAAAATAATAATCATATCATAAATCTACAAGTATGGGAATCTATACAATCACAAAACCAACATTTACTATAATTTCATATCATTATATAAATTAAACTTAACATTCTAAACTCCTAAATATGAGAGGTTCTTTAAACTTTTATAAAACTCATAAGTTCAGATTTACCATCAACATTTCATTAAACGCAAAGTGTACTTATACAACAAGAATATATTAACCAATAAAGATTTGCCTAAAATCTTCTAGCTTTCTACTACCTTAACCCAATTTTAAATATTTTATCGAGCGACAAGCTATCCTAAAAAATTTATATTAATAGTGAAAGATAGTTTTTAAATAAATAAGGTATCAAAATATAAGGCAGTGATACAAGAGTTCATAGATAGTCACTCATCAAATGTAGAATTACAATGTCATTTCATTCGAAGCATATTTTCTCATAACAATTGAGTAAAGATTAATTGGAGTATATCTTTGGCATAAAAGGTATTTAAGAGTATATTAAATAACATAAGAAGCATTTAGGTGCACATCAAGGGTGTAAGAAAGTTTAAGAGCATATCAATGACATACGAAATATTTCAGAGCATATCAAGTGAACAAATAACAAATATAAGCTTATATGTCATATTTGATGTCGCATATATTTCATTCTTATCCAAAGCACATATAGAAACACATAAGCAATACTTTATATATAGTGGGTAAAGTGGGATCACATGTAATATAATCCATCCATTTTTAGATGACCACCAAACATAAGTCTCCCACATTTAAGAGCTCCATCCACCTATGTCTAGGTGAAGTCATAAGGAGCCGACAGAGCATCACGGGCTCTAAGCATAACTCCTTTTATCATTTCTGATAAAAATTCACATCATCCCACAAACACTAGAGTACAAAAAAGATATTGTGAATAATAAGATTGGCACATATTTGAAGCACTTGTGAAACAACGAAACATACATATACCTATATGAAATAAGGCAATATGAATATAAACTTTACATAATAGATTTAAGAATATAAATAATTTAAGGATGAGGATTATATTAGAACCCTTGAAGATTCTAAACTTGGGGTTGATCTCTTTAGGGGATCGACTTCCTTAGAACTCTATCAGGGTTTCTCCCTCCAAGTTGCTGCTCAAAGGTTGCAGAAAAGATTCATCTATTGCTTATCAAAAGAGGTGGAATACATGGCTATTTATAGGGCTTCTAAACCCTAGCTCCTAATAGGACTCCTACTCAAGACTCCTACTTCTAAACAACTCCTAATATGACTCCTACTCAAGACTCATATTCCTTTACAACTCCTAATTCTTCTCTAAGAAATAATATCCTAACCCTAGTCGACCTCTTCACCTCTTTAATAGGGGATGGCTTAGGTAGGTTTTACATGAATGCCCCTCTCAACTAGGACTCTCCTAGCTAGAGTCCTAATGAACCCCCCCCTCTTCAAATCAGCCTTGTCATCAAGGTTGAGATTCCATGAACTCAGGGAACCGGGTCTTCAGCTCCTCATATGATTCTCATATGGCATCTTTAAGTGGTAAATTATTCCAATACACTAGTACTTTAGTAGAGGGACGTCGGCGATGCATCACGATCCTATGGTCGAGGATGGCTTGTGGTTGGGCTTGAATAACTCCATCCTCAGTGGTGTTGGGCAATTGGATCTGGGTTGACTCATGTTCTCTCAACTTGGGTTTTAAACATGACATATGAAAGACAGGGTGAATTTTGGCATCCTCAAGCAATTTAAGTCTATACGCCACGGCTCCAATACGCTCTGTGATCTGATATGGCTTATAAAAATGTGGGGATAGCTTCATTGAGGCTCGAGTGTTGATGGAGAGTTGCTTGTATGGCTATAGGCAAAGATAAACCCAATCTCCTACTAAAAATTCTCTTTCACTTCATCGTGTGTTGGCTTGCTGCTTCATTCTGGCTTGAGCGGTAAAGAGATTATCCTTTTAACAGTTGTAGGAGTTTGTTCCTATCAATTAATTCTTGGTTGACCTGATCTACCTACTAGTCATAGGTACCTAGCAAGCCAATCACGTGAGTGATGGCACGTGTGACTTGAGACAAAATTTTTTTTGCTTATTATATTTTGGTATATATCACTTTATAACTATTGCATATATGCATTTATATATTGTGATGTCCTTGGATTTTTGCAATGGGAATCAGATCGTGATGAGATCACGAAAATGAGATCGATTCACCTTTAAACACATATCTTAAATAATCTCGGTCATAGGTTACTCGAGAGGGACATCGTGATAACTGGATAGACTGGTGTGCTATATACCCATCCGTATGATGGATGCAGCGGGTCTCATGGCTGCTCGTGTAGGGACACTAGGGATATAGTACATGTGCTCATTGGAGAATGAGTTCACTGATTGATTCGCTTATGGAATGCTGGATGCTTGATGATGCCTTATTGTCAAACAGCGATTCTGTAGTCCTAGTGGTATATCTGGTCCTTAGACTCGAGACACCAAGGATGTCCTGTATGAGTGCTCCACTCTTTGATACTAGACTTATAGGTTTGGCTGTCCCAGATCTAGTACAGTTGGTCATTGAGAGTAGTAGTCGACCTTACGAGAGCTATTGAGTGTCAATAGAGGATCATCCACTCTCGGCGTCATGAGAGGAATATCCCATGTGTTCTTGCTCAGAAAAATCTCTGGCCAGGGTCATTCGGGTTGAGAGAGAAAGAGTTCTCTGGGAGAATCCGATTAGAGTGAGACTCGAGTAGAAACCATATGGGTCTGACAGCACCATGCTCGATATACGGTCTTTAGGATATTAGATGGATGAGGGACTATAAATATACGGTAACTGAGGATAGATAGGTCCAATGGATTAGATTCCCTTATATCGTCTAAGGACTACAGCGTAGTGGCCTAGTACATCCGTAGTCGATGAGTCAAGTGAATTATTCTAGAGATAATAATTCACTGAGTTAGAAGGAGTTCTGACAAGTATGACTCATGGCCAGCTCGATATTGGGCCTAGAGGGTCACACGCATATGGTAGGCATTGCGATGAGTAGAGGTTCGGATATAAGATATCCAACAGAGCCCTTGTCTTATTGGATATCCAATAAGCCCTTGAATTATTGGATCCTATGGATGAGATCCAACAAGAGCCCATGAGAGATTATTGGATAGAGATCCACTAATCTAAAAGGCTTGGGTTATTGGATGTAGATCCAATACCCACTAGGCGAGGATCTATTAGGGTTTGACAGGGGACCTCTATAAATAGGAGGGATTCAGAGCCTCATAGGCTAGAGCCTTTGCTTGCCTCTCCTATTCTCCTTCCCCTCTTCACCTCAGAGTAGGCCTGGAGTTTTGAGGAGCGTCGTCGTAGCCCTACTGTGTGGATCACCGCTAGAGAGGAGGACGCTTGACCTCCTTCACCCTCTCCTAAGGATCTGCAAGGAAATAGGGATATACGATCTCTCTAGGTAACACAATCTATTCTATACATAGTTTTTCAGTTTCGCGAATTTTGCGCACCAATCTTCGCACGACAACGAACATTTGTTTGGGAATCAGGGATTTTGTTTTCTTGTTCTTCTGCTGCGCATGTGATGTTGCCCCCAAAGATTTTTCCAACAATGGTATCAGAGCTAGGTTGTTCGTGCGATAGATTGGTTTTAACTGCGTGTGATGTATTTTGGAGAAGCTTTTGACGTCAAAATCGTTGACGCAAAAGCGGAAAAGGGCAGCAACTATTACTGCCCTCGCTACCGTCGCAGATGGCAGCACTACCATCTGCGTGCAGACAGGTAGCCTTCAGCAACAACCGCAAGGGCAGCAACGCCTGCGGCCAATGCTCTTGCGTGGTGACGCGCCGCAGGGCAATGGCGCTTGTGGCCACTGCTCCCATGAGAATACTAAAGACATTTAAACATCTAGCAATCCATAAAACCTATATAGTTTATAATCATACACTACATCACTTGATGATTCATAAAATTCGAAGCCAAATCACCAAAACAATAACCATATCATAAATCCACAAGTATGAAAATCTATACAATCACAAAACCAACATTTACTATAATTTTATATCATTATATAAATTAAACTTAACATTCTAAACTCCTAAACATGAGAGGTTCTTTAAACTTTTACAAAACCCATAAGTTCATATTTACCATCAACTTTTCATTAGACGCAAAGTGTACTTATACAACAAAAATATATCAACCAATAAAGATTTGCCTAAAATCTTCTAGCTTTCTACTACTTTAACCCAATTTTAAATATTTTATTGAGCGACAAGCTATCCTAAAAAAATTATATAGCAACGAAGTAAGCACATAAAGCTCAGCAAATGACTAACATATCAATAGTGAAAGATAGTTTTCAAACAAATAAGGTATCAAAATATAAGACAGTGACACAAGAATTCATAGATAGTCACTCATCAAATGTAGAATTACAATGCCATTTCATTGGAAGCATATTTTTTCATAACAATTGAGTAAAGATTAATTGGAGTATATCATTGGCATAAAAGGTATTTAGGCATATATTAAATAACATAAGAAGTATTTGGATGCACATCAAGGGTGTAAGAAAGTTTAAGAGCATATCAATGATATACGAAATATTTCAGAGTATATCAAGTGAACAAATAACAAATATAAGCTTATATGTCATATTTGATGTCGCATATATTTCATTCTTATCCAAAGCACATATAGAAACACATATGCAATGCTTTAAAAATCATATAAAAAATATAGAGGGTGAAGTGGGATCACACATAATATAATCCATCCATTTTTAGATACCACCAAACATAAGTCTCCCACATTTGAGAGCTCCAACCACCCATGTCTAGGTGAAGTCATAGGGGGCTGATAGAGCATCACAGGCTCTAAGCAGAACTCCTTTTACCATTTTTTATAAAAATTCACATCATCCCACAAACACCATAGTACAAAAAAGATACTATGAATAATAAGATTGGCACATATCAGAAGCACTTATGAAACAACGAAACGTACATACGGCTATATAAAATAAAGCAATATGAATATAAACTTTACATAATATATTTAAGAATATAAATAATTCAAGGATGAGGATTACAATAATTTAAAGCAATAATATACAGCTTAATTGAAAAATAATTTTAGTTGAAATCAATTTCTAAAGGGATGAAACATGAATAAGCAAAATTGAAAAAAATTAATTCAAGCAAAATTTAAGAGGCATATTTCATGAATTATTTGAATAACTAATTATACTCTAATTTACTCAAAATTAGTGTTATTTGATAGATATATCAATATAGTTTTAGATAAATTAATTTTGTACAAATTTGAGTTTCTAACAAGGAGTTACAAATAATTTAATGACAAAAGGTCATAAAATATTATCTCTATTTTACCGAATCAATAGGGTCAATTAAAATAGATGTTTTAATTGACATTTATACATTAAATCTTTCAAATTAGGTAGCAAGGAAGATTTATGAGTCTAGTTTCTAATAAATTATGTTTTGCATAAATCAAAGTTCTCAAGAGAAAGTTATAAGTAGTTTAGTATTGAAAGATTAGAAATTATAATCCATATTTTATAGAATCTATAGGGTTACTTAAAATAGAAGTTTGAGTAGAAATTTGAACTCTAAATCTTTTAATCTATATTAAAAGAAAAATCTATGAGTCTACTTTCAAATAAATTAGGTTTGTCTAAATCAGAGTTCAGTGCTAAAAGTTGGATCTGAAATAATGCATAGAGGTTATATTACAAAAAAAATTCAAATTCATGGTTTTATATCTAAACAAGAGAAATATCTGGTGCTAAGCTGAAATCTTTTAAATTATTCAGAATTAAAATAAAAATAAAAATTAAGATTATTATAGGATAGGGTTAGAACACTTCTCTTTGAGAATTTTTGATCTCAAATGAGAAGATATGAGCAAAAAAGTCCTAAAGCCCCAAATTTCTCCTCTTCTTTTTTTATTTTCTTCTTCTTTCTCTCTTCCTCTCTTCTCTAACTCAAGCTACCATCTTGTGAAATTTGTTATTTTATACATTTTATAGTTTAGTCCTTGTATTATTTATATTTATGATTAGGTCCTCATAATTTATAAATAGGTCCTCAAATTTTTACAAACAGGTTCTCAATTTTTTTTATAAATAGGTTCTTAGATTTATATTTAGACGTTTCTATAGAATTCAAAATGGGTACTTATATTATAATTAGAAACTTTTACGAAAATTTAAAAATAAAATATGTTAAACATAAACTCATCAATGATCGCTTCAAGATGAATCAAAGGCCACTATAATATAATTTAACTTTGTATCTAAAGATCTTAGGATTTTCTCCACCACATAATTGTATATCACCATTTCTACTTAGCTAATTGACAATGACCAAGACTTTTACAAAGTAATCCGAAATGGACTCCGCTTCCTTCATCTTCAATGTTTCAAACTCACACCTTACAGTTTGAAGTCATTCCTTCTTCACATTTTCTATTTCTTTATAAAAATTTTAAAGGATCTTGCATGCTTGCTTGGAGTTGGTGGTGATGGCGATCTTTTTTAATACTTCTTCGTCAAGCCCTTGATAGATCAAGAATAGAGCTTTCTTATCTCTAATTCTCATGTCCCTCAAGGAGTTATTTTGGTTTGTCATGAGTATTACTTTATTTTCGGGCTCATTATACCCCTTATCTATTTATCTTCCACAGATCTTGTGGTTAAAGTAAGGTCTTAATTTGGATACACTAATTTTATAATTGATGATGAGATGGGGAGCGGGAATAACATATTAGCAGTCATCTTGGATAACTTAACTCTCATATCACTTTGTTAGTAATTTAATAGAGTCACAGAGGAAGAAGGATTAAGGAAAAGCATAAAAAGGCTAACTTTATTTGGTTTTAAATATTCAAACTTATATTAATAATTACATCCTCTCATCTATTTAAAGAAATGAGAGTAGAAGGCTATATTTATAAAAGATAAAAACTATAAACAATGTATCTTCAAGTTTCTAAATATCTTTCTTCACAATAACTCCTATGTATATAAACTTTTGAGGGATTACAATATATTTCAAAAGGATTTGGTCTTCTTACAAAATATTCAAGATATTCTTCATCTTTCTAAAAGATCCAATACACTTTTTAAGATGCCGAAAATCTTTCTTCATTCAAGATGATCAAGTAAGACAATCTTTGATTAAATTAAGCTTAATTATAATAAATTAATTTTTTTAGCTTTTTTGTTATTTTATCAAATTAATGTCAATAAGACAATTTTGTTGGAAGATAGCTTCCAAAATGGTTTCATACAACAAGACAATATTCTAGAAAAATAATAAATTATATATTTTAATATATCCCTGCACTCGAACAATTAATTTAAAATCATATTGTAATATAATTTATGGTAGGATTTTTAATTTTAATTAAAATCTAATTTGATTCAAAGCATAATTTATCTTTCGAAATCTGGTGATAAAATTAAATCAAAAGGTTATTTAAAAAAAAATATATAATTATCAACTTTGTCACTGTTGTTATCAAATATTAAGACTTTTGAATATTTTAGAAGTACTCTTTCATGCTATTCAAAATAATCAATTGTGGACCAAATCATGGTTTACAAACATCAACTAGGGGGTTACAATTAGATTCGATTTGGATAAGGCGTATCAATTTTCTCATGTCAATCTTTAATTCACACATCAATTTGATTAAATAATACATATCAATCAATCAATCAATGAATCAAGTTTATAATCCGAATTTACAATTTGAAGTTTTTCTGTAGTTTTATCAGCTTCATGTAACTGTCTTTGGTTTGGAAATTTTTGAACCATATTGTTTGGGAACCGTTCAACAGATATAAAACTAGTGCAACTATCTTTGTTTTTACGATATGTGGTATAAGAACTTTCCAATTTATCCTAAAAGTTTCGAAGAATAAGTAGAAAAAATAGACAGGAAGAAACATCATACAGACGACTGCAACTCCGGATGTCGTAACCCAACCAGCATCCAGCATGGTATCGAATGTGCAAGTTAGACGTAAAGGTTCGTGGTGTGAGAGAAATTTCGGTCAGCTAACGTTGTCAATGCAGCAAATTTAAGGAGGTGAGGAGAGCCAGCCAATGACTAACGATAAACCTATATATATATATATATATATATATATATATATATATATATATATATATATATATATATATATATATATATATATATATATATATATATATATATATATATATATATATATATATATATATATATATATATATATATATATATATATATATATATATATATATATATATATATATATATATATATATATATATATATATATATATATATATATATATATATTATATATATATATATATATATATATATATATATTTATACATATATATATATACAAATATATGTATATATATGTATATATATATATATATATATATATATATATATATGTATATATATGTATATATATGTATATATATATATATATATATATATATATATATATATATATATATATATATATATATATATATATATATATATATATATATATATATATATATATATATACATATATAAATATACAAATATATATATATATATATATATAATATATGTATATATATGTATATATATATAAATATAAATATAAGTATATATATGTATATATATATGTATATACAAGTATATATATGTATATATACATGTATATATATATATATATATAAATTATATACAAGTATATATATATCTATTTATATTTAAATATATATGTATATATGTATATATATGTATAAGATTCACTAGCTTGCATGATGTAGAACTTGCTATATTGAATATCACCAAGAAATGATATCTTGCAGAAGCAAAAAGTTAACTTGCACATGTAGCAAAACTTATATTTCAAGAAGCAAGAGTTGCTTTCTTGAACATCTCAAAATTACTAGCTTGCGTGTCTTAAAATTATAAACTTGTCATCATACTACCATGATGATGAGCATGTCTTATCTTCATGATTGTATTTGAACGTGTTAAAATTATTTTTCGAACCTTCTTGATTGAATGATCAAATCACTTGATTGGCATAATGATTTTACACAATTACATGTTGGAAATTATGTGCTTGAATACAAAACTTCCATGATAACAAGCATGCTTTACCTTCATGATTGTAATTGAATATCTATAGCAAAACCTTGTCCGAATGCAAGAAAGAGTCAAATTTCATTTTCGGATTCTCTTGATCCTAACATATCAAGTTTACTCTCTTCCAAACTTAACAAGCATACGTCATATCAAGTTTAGTTCATATCATTGATTTTTGACATATGTAATCAACTAGCAAAGACATCTCTCATACACATATCATGTGAAAAATATTTTTTTGAGAAATGGATTTGATGAATATGGATGAAAGTGTTTTTACTTGCAAGGATTTGTTTCACATACATATCTTGATCATTGTAAAAATGAAGCATGATTTAATCTCTCATCGATTCTAACTTCACTCGAAGTAAACTCACAAATAGCATATATCATAAATAGTCTTCCTCCTTTATGCAAAAAGATAATAACAAAAAAAAAAGGGGGGGAAGAAGTTTTCAAAGCTATCTCCATGTCATGTTTTCCTTGAGATGTTTGTATAATTGATATCCTATCACTCAGTGTTGGAAAATGACATGAACTTAGTTATGACAAGCACTTATGCTTAAAATTTACTTATATCGTTCTCCGTTTTGTTGATGACAAAGGGGGAGAAATATATGAATTGATTCTATGAACACTGATGCTATGCTTGCATCATCAAGAGATATATGAATTGATGCTATGACTGCCAAACTTGTATTATGCCATGTTTGCATAATACGTTAAGATATCAAGAACTTGTATCGTAATTTTACGCGTTGATATCTTACCATGTGATGAGATGCTACAATTGATAAACACTTGAAATGTTTGTGTTATGATATCAAAAGCTTACATCGCAATTTTACATGTTGATATTTGATAATAGCAAACTTCCATGATGATAAAACTTGATATTATGTTTTTCATGCAATGAGTTGAACCAATATCACACACACTTGATTGTGGTACTTCTCCTTTTTGTTGATGACAAAGGGGGAGAAGTATGGTGATGAAATGACATGTTATGTATAAGTTTATGCATAAGTTCATGTTGACATGTTGCAAGTATTCATGATGAATATTGCAATGACTTGAATTCAGTTTGAATTCAAGATTCTATCAATATAGCATATTGATAGGAGGAGTTTGTTTAAACTCCGGAGTTAAGTTTAACTCCGTCATCAAGTGGTTGTCATCATAAAAAAGGGGGAGATTGTTGAATCTCGTATTTTGATGATGAAACCACTTGATATATATTTATGTTTTAATCTGCGTTTTGAATGACGTAGGATGCTTCGATCAGGATGAGACAATTAAAGCAGGAAAATCATGTTGTGTCGGAGGAACATGTCAGAAGATTGGACGTCCGGCCGGTGGATTGGTCGACGTATCGACAAAAGAGCAGGTATTGTGCCAAGGATATCGGAGTTGCAGAGTCAACTGGCCGATTAGGCAATAGGCTGCAGGAGAGGACGATGCGCCGAAGAATCAGACGAAGCGTCGAGGGACCAATGACATGCCAAACAACTTGGTTAATTGCTTAGGATTAATTGTCTCGATCGAAGTTTTGTTTTAAGTGTGCAGGATTAACTACGATGAAAGTTAGACATGCAGTAGGAGTTGCGCCAGAGTCAAGACAATGATCACGTTGGGAGTTCGCGAGTTCGACGGAAGTTCGGACAATCGTCGGAGGTTCTGCGGGAACAAATCCGAGAAGTCCATAAGCTTGCCAAAAGAAGCTCATCGGAACTCGCCAAGTGGATTGTCGCAAGTCCAGAAGTTTGCCGGAAGTCTGTAGGAGCATCACCGAGGGTTCATCGGATGATCGACGGAAGTTCATCGGAAACTCGCCGGAAGAAGCGATTGACGCACCGGAGCAAGCTGCAGAAATTGTCTTAAGGATTCATCGTAGTTAGCACAATGATTAAGTTGGAAATGGGAGGTGATCCCATTAGCTTAATCTTGGGGCAATTGGGCCCCCCAAAAAAACCAATTGGGCGAATGGATCTACCCATTCGGACCGACATCTGTGGGAGATGCAACCGCCCAAGCCGGAGGTAGCACCGCCTGGGCTAAGTCTCCTGGGAGATCGGCGGTGCAACCGCCCCAACTAGGAGGTAACACCGCTTTGGGCTCGATCTCCGAAGCGAGACCGGGCGGTGCAACCGCCCGACAAGAGGTAGCCGTCCCGAGCTCGGTCTTGAAGCTCACGGCGGTGTGCAACCGCCAGATCAAGAGGTGCAACCACCTGAACTCAGTCTTCGAGCTCTGGTAGAGAGGTGCAACCGCCCCTGACAAAGGTGGCACCGCCCAGAGGCTCAGTCTTCGAGCTTTGCCAAGCGGTGCAACCGCCCCAGTCAGGAGGTGCAACCGCCTGATCCCGAAATTCTGAGAATTGATAGTTTTGAGCTCCAAATTTGAACTGGGTTGGGGCCTATAAATACCCCACCCATTCAGCATTGGAAGAAGAATATACACTCGAAATCTTGATCTCTTTCTGTGATTCTTAGAGCTCAAAATTGTTGTTAAGGCCAAAAGTTCTCCTCCCTTTGTTCTTCAAAGTTTTGAGTTGTAAAGAGAGGAGAGAAAATTTCTGTAAGGGTTGTCTCCTAAGCCCGTCAAAAGGAGTGAAACTGTAAAAGGGTTGTTGGCCTTCGCCTATTAAAGGAAGGCCTCTAGTTGACGTCGGTGACCTCGTCGGTGGAGGAAGCCAAAAGTGGAGTAGGTCAAGATTGACCGAACCACTCTAAATCTCGGTTTGCATTTACTTTGAGTATATTATCTTTACTGCAAACCTCCTCTGAAGCTTACTGCCTTCTGCGCTTTTACGATCGGGTTTCAATCCTTTTACTTTCTGAATCAGCATTTAGACGTAAATCTGCTTTTTCGTACGATCATCATATTTCAGATTACGTTTACGTTTTGATTTTTACCGTAACTGCAAACTGCCTTTATACCCTTGCTTAATCAGCATCTCGCCTAATCAAGTGATTTACGAATCAGCATTTAGACGTAAATCAGTTTCTTCATATGAACGTCGTATTTCAATTTGCGCTTATATTCTGGTTTTCATCATAACTGCAAACTGCCTTCATAGATTGACTTTAACGTCATTTTGCTTGATCTTAACTTAAAGTAATCCTAGAATCGGCTTTCAAACAAAAATTGTTTTTATCGTTCGAACGCAGTTTCGTTTTAATCGCAGAAAGTTTTCCGCTGCACTAATTCACCCCCCCCCCTCTTAGTGCTCTTGATCCTAACAATAGATGGTTGTGAAAACTGTATTCCTCAATGGGAACCTTGAGGTGGAGGTGCATAAGATACAACCTAAGGGATTTGTGTCCAAGAACTACCCATATAAGGTGTGCAAGTTGCTTAGATCCATTTATGGACTAAAGCAAGCTTTCCAAAGTTGGAACATAAGATTTGATGAGGCAATCAGATCTTATGACTTCGTTAAGAATGAAGATGAGCCTTGTATGTATAGGAAGGTAAGTGGGAGTGCTATCACCTTTTTGGTTGATATCCTGATCATTAGGAATGACGTAGGAATGCTATCTACAGTAAAGACTTGGTTATCTAGACACTTCTTCATGAAAGACTTAGGGGAAGCATCATATATCTTGGGGATTCGGATCTATAGAGACAAATCCAAGAGGATGCTTAGCTTGTCCCAGTCTAGGTACATAGAAACCATTGTCAAGAGGTTTGGCATGGAAAATTCCAAAAGAGAGTGTTTGGATCAAGAGCACTAAGAGGGGGGTGAACTAGTGCAGCGGAAAACTTTCTACATTTTAAAATCGAGTTCGTACGACAAAGCCAATTTCAGCAGAAACTTTGATTCGTAAATCACTTTAACTTGTGAATAGGCAAGAGGCAGCTAAAACGAATCTATTAAGGTAGTTTGCTGTTGTGATAGAAATCAGAATGTAAGCGCAAATTGAAATATGATGTTCGTACGAGAAAATCGTTTTACGTCTAAACACGAGTCGGAAAGTATTGAGCTTGAAAACACAGACGTAAAAGCATAGAAGGCAGTAAGCTTTGAAGGAGGTTTGTAGTAAGGATAATAAGCTCAAAGTAAATGCAAACCAGAGAGCAGCGCGATTTAGAGTGGTTCGGTCAATCTTGACCTACATCCACTTTTGGCTTCCTCCACCGATGAGGTTGCCGACGTCCACTAGAGGCCTTCCTTCAATAGGCGAAGGCCAACCACCTTTTTACAGATTCACTCCTTTTGACAGGCTTAGGAGACAACCCTTACAAACTTTTCTCTCCTCTCTTGAAAGATCTGAAGTTGGAAAAAAAGAGGGAGAAGAACCTTTAGCTTATTACAACACTTTTGAGCTCAAAAATCTCAGAGTAAGATCAGGATTTTGGTGGTTTCTATTGCTCTTTCATTGCTGAAAGAGTGGGGTATTTATAGGCCCCAAACCAGTTTGAATTTGGAGCTCAAAACTGTCAATTCCCGGAATTCCGGGGTCTGGCGGTTGCACCGCCTGACTGGGGTGGTTGCACCGCTATCAGAGCTCGTAGACTGAGCTCCTGGGCGGTGCCACCGCTTGTCAAGGGCGGTTGCACCACCTGGTAGAGCTTGGAGGCCGAGCTCACGCGGTGCCACCGCCTGACTGGGGCGGTTGCACCGCCCAGCCAGAGCTCGGAGACCGAGCCCTGAGCGGTTCCACCGCTTGTCAGGGGCGGTTGCACCGCCCAACCAGAGCTCGAAGACCAAGCCTTGGGCGGTGCCACCGCCAACCCAGGCGGTGCCACCTCTGGGCAAGAGATCTGGGTCCGAATGGGTTGATACATTCGGCCCAATCTCGTTCTTTCAAGGGCCCAATTGCCCTTAGATTAAGTTAATGGGATCACCTCCCATTTCTAACTTAATCATCATGCTAATTATGATAATTCTAAGGACAGCTTGCTCCGGTGCGTCAATTGCTTCTTCCAGCGAGCTTCCGGTGAACTTCCGTCGATCATCCGATGAACCCTCAGTGATGCTCCTACGGACTTCCGGCAAACTCCTGGACTTGCGACGATCCTCTTGGCGCATTCCGATGAGCTTCTTTTGGCAAGCTCCTGGACTTCTCGGATTTGTTCCCACAGAACCTCCGACGACCGTCCGAACTTCCGTCGAGCTCTCAAACTCCCAACGTGATCATAGTCCTGACTCCGGCGTAACTCCTGCTGCATGTCTTACTTTCATCGTAGTTAATCCTGTACACTTATCTCAACATATGGATTAGATAACAAATGACAATTGATGTCATCATCAAAATCCGAGATTCAACAATCTCCCCCTTTTTGATGATGACAATCAATTGATAACGGAGTTAACCTTAACTCCCCCTGTCTATGTGCCATAATTGAGATAAGTCATTCTTGAATTCAAAGCCTTTGAATTCAAGAGACATATTGATAAGTTTAAAGTCATTTAACCTTATCAATACTCCCATCTTGATACCTATGATAATGTATCTCTTTGTATAATGTCAAGACTCGACATCCAATTTCAAATTTCAAATGTGAATTGTTGTAATGATAGCAATTCATCATATGGAAAGATATCAACATGTAAAATTGTAAAATTACAATACAAGTTCTTGATATCTTAATATGATGCAAATATGGCAATCATAGTAAACATGGCATAGCATCAATAATCATATGTCTGTTTCTTTTAACATAGTATGACATTTATAGTATCAATTCATATACTTCTCCCCCTTTGTCATCAACAAAAAGGAGAACGATATATGCATCTTTTGAATATACATGTGATGTTATAAGTGGGTTCATATCATTTATAGGATATAAACATCTCAAGAAGACCATAACATAGAGAGTATATATATAGAATGAAAACTTCTTCCTTGTTATTATTCTTTTTGCATGAAGGAGGAAGGTCATTTGTGTTGTTCAAATTGATAACATGCTTTACAAGGATCAAGATATTTATGTGAGTAAAGTCCTTGCAAAAAATATCTTCCTTAAGTAGGAATCATCAATTTTATTTTTCAAAGGCAATATTGTTGTCAAGAATTAAAAATGTGTATCAAAATCCGAAAGAGAATAATGAAATCCAATTGGAACCAAAAATTTAATTTAACACTTTCATACAAGACTATGAGGACATGCTCATTGTTTATGAAGATTTTTCCAACATGTTATTTTTGTCATGTAATTCAATCAATAAAGTTCAAATAATAATTTTAACAAGTTTATACATTCAGACATATCAACATTTCTAATTCTCTTCTTATGAAATCAAACTGTTCTTAACTTAGAGGTTTTGTAAAAATATCAGCTAGTTGATGCTTAGTATCTATGAATTCTATAATTACATCATGATTAGTAACATGATCTCGTATAAAGTGATGTCTAATATCAATATGTTTTGTTCTTGAGTGTTGAATGGGATTCTTTGTTAAGCATATTGCACTCGTGTTATCATATTTAATGGGAATGTTTTTAAGATGGACTTTATAATCTTCTAAGGTGTTTTTCATCTACACAACTTGTGCACAGCATGCACTGGCTGCAATATATTCAACTTCAGTTGTTGATAGAGCGACCGAGTTTTGTTTCTTAGATGTCCAGGAAACAAGAGAATGTTCCAAAAATTGACATGTTCCTGATGTGCTTTTTCTATCTAATCTATACCCAGCAAAATCCGCATCAGCATAAGCAATTAATTGAAAATTTTCGGATTTTGGATACCATAATCCTAGATTTGTGGTTCCTTTAAGATATCTAAGTGTTCTTTTAATTGCTTTGAGATGAGATATCTTAGGGTTCGATTGAAACCTAGCACAAAGTCCTACACTAAACATAATATCTGGTCTGGTTGCAGTTAGATAAAGTAAACTTCCTATCATACCCCTATAAGTTTTTTTATCGAAGCTTTCTCCACTTTCATCAACTTCTAACTTCGTGGAAGTGCTCATAGGAGTGTTAACCGCTTTTGAGCTATTCATATTGAATCTATTTAGCAGATCTAGGGCATATTTAGTTTGACTAATAAAGATGTCATTGCTTAGTTGCTTAATTTGTAAGCCTAAGAAAAAGGTTAACTCTCCCATCAAACTCATTTCAAATTCGAGACTCATGGTTTTAGCAAAAGATTCACAAAGAGATTCATTCGTAGAACCGAAGATAATGTCATCAACATAGATATGAACAATGAGAAAGTTATTTTCAAATTTTTTGATAAATAATGTAGTATCGACCTTGCCTTTTGTGAAATTATTTTCAATAAGAAAAGTACTTAGTCTGTCATACCAAGCCCTTGGGGCTTGTTTTAAACCATAGAGAGCTTTGGTTAATTTAAATACATGATTATGGAGGCTATTATTTTCAAATCTGGGAGGTTGTTCAACATAAACTTCTTCAGAGATAAAGCCATTTAGAAAAGCACGTTTAACATCCATTTGAAATAACTTAAAATTATTATTACTAGCATAGGCAAGGAGCATCCTTATGGCTTCTAATCTAGCCACAGGAGCAAAGGTTTCTTCGTAATCGATACCTTATTCTTGGTTGAAACCTTTGGCTACTAGTCTAGCCTTGTTTCTTACCACGATACCATATTAATCTTGCTTATTTCCAAAGACCCATTTAGTACCAATAACTAAATTGTCATTTGGCCTAGGAACAAGCTTCCACACCTCATTTCTCTCAAATTGATTTAACTTATCTTGCATTGCGATAATCTATGAATTATCTTTCATGGCTTCGTCAATACATTTAGGTTTAATTTGGGAGAGAAAAGCGACGTTGGCACAAGAATTTTTAAAAGATGAATGTGTTTGAACCCCCTTAGATGTGTCTCCTAGGATTAGCTCCTTAGGATGATCATCTACATACTTCTAGTCCTTAGGTAAGGAAGTTTTGGAAGTAGATGCATCATCATCAAAGTTGCTAGTTGGAGAAGGGGTTTCATTTAAATTCAAAGAATCGAAATTAACATCATCATCAAAGTCATTTTTCTTGATTTCGGAAATCTCATTGAAAACAACATGAATGGATTCTTCTATTATTAAAGTCCTTTTATTGAAGATACGAAAAGCTCTAGAAACCGAAGAATAACCAAGAAAAATTCCTTCATCGGATTTAGCATCAAATTTTCCTAAGGCATCTTTCTCATTCAAGATAAAACACTTACACTCAAAAACTTTAAAATATGAAACATTAGGTTTTTTATTGTTCCACAACTCATAGGGAGTTTTGGTGAGTAAGGGTCTTACTAAAAATCTATTCAAAATATAGCATGCAGTGTTTACAGCTTCGGCCCAAAAATATTTGGGTAGGCTTTGTTCATTCAACATGGTTCTTGCCATTTCTTGTAAATTTCTATTCTTTCTTTCTACTACTCCATTTTATTGAGGATTTCTTGGAGTAGAGAAGTTGTGGTTGAATCCATTAGATTCACAGAATTCTTGGAAATCATGGTTTTGAAATTCACCACCGTGATCACTTCGAATTGATGAAATCATAAACCCTTTTTCATTTTGAATAAGTTTGCAAAACTTGGTGAAATATCTAAAGCATTCATTTTTGTGTTTCAGAAAATAAGTCCATGTGTATCTACTATAGTCATCTACAATGACAAGGACGTATTTGCTACCTCCTAGGCTTGATGTAGAGATTTGTCCGAACAAGTCCATATGGATCAATTGTAAGGGCCTTGATGTGCTTATTTGATTCTTAGATTTGAAACTACTCTTAATCTGTTTTCCTAATTGACAAGCATCACACACATTATCCTTGATGAACTTGATGTGAGAAATTCCTTGTACAAGTTCTTTGGATGATATTTGAGTAATTAGTTTCATGCTAGCATGACCTAATCTTTTGTGCCATAGCCAAGCATCCTCATTTAAAACCGAAAAACACATTTCATTACACAATTCATTGATGTCAATGGTGTATACGTTATTTTGTTTTAATGCTATCATGGATGTGTTGTTGTGTGATTTTTTAAGGATGCATGCATTAGATTCGAATTTGACAATATATCCTTTATCACATAATTAACTAATGCTCAAGAGATTATGTTTTAAACCATCAACTAACAAAACATCTTCAATAAAGAAGTTGGATTTGTTACCTATGGTTCCTTTGCCAATGATTTTACCCTTGTTGTTGTCTCCGAAGGTGACATACCCTTCTTCTATGCTAGTGAGCTTAGAGAATTGAGATGGATCTCCGGTCATATACCTTGAGCATCCACTATCAAGGTACCATCTCTTGCTCCTAGTTTGTGATGGTGTATGTCTCTACAAGAAAGGATAATTTTTAGGTACCCATTTACTTTTGGGTGCCTCAAAAGTTGATCTATATTGTTTGTCATGTTGCATAGAGTTTATCATTGTTCCTTTAGGAACCCAAATTAATTTGTTCAGACTAATTTTCTTGAATGGACAATAATGCGTTTTATGTCCATGCTTGCAACAAAAGTTGCATTTGCTTTGGTGTTGAACATGTAGGATAGGGCCTTTTATGAAGGTTGTTGGATTTTGGTGAGATTTCTCACGAATCTGATTCCCCTTCTTTTGGGAACGTGACCCTTGTTTGTAAGGATCATGTTCAAAGACTTGCTACCAACCTCAAATTTCTTCAAGGTGTCCATGAGTAGCAAGTTTTGCTTTTGGATAGTTTCTAGATCATGACATTTGATACAAGAGCCTAAACTATCATGATATTCAGTCTTTAACTTATCGAAATCACAATTAAGACTATCATGCTCCTTTTTTAGCAATTTGTATTTCCTACTAATAATCTTGCATTCATCAAATAAATCATGGAAGGCATTTAATAATCCATCAAATGATAAATCTGCATCAATTAAATTTGTTACCTCCTCTCCGATAGCCATTAAGGCGTAATGAGCAATTTGCTCGGTGTTGGACTCTTCTTCGGATGCACTTGAATCATCCTATGTTGCTTTGAGCGCCTTCTTCTTTGATGTTCTCTTCTTGGCTTGGGGACAATCACTCTTGTAGTGTCCCGGCTTTTTGCACTCATAGCAAATAACTTGGTCCCTTTTGGGTTTAAGTTTATTTTTTATGTCATTTTTAAATTTGTTTCTCTTAATGAATTTTTTGAATTTCTTTGTTAGAAGTGCCAAGTCATTGTCACAGTCCTCATCACTCGAGTTTTCTCTCAAGTGGTCATCAAAAGTTCTAAGTGCCATATCCTTCCTGTTCTTTGGAAGGATGTCTTCTTGCACTTCATGAGCCTTGCATGTCATTTCATAAGTCATTAATGACCCGATTAGTTCTTCAAGAGGAAAGTTGCTTAAATCTTTAGCCTCTTGAATAACAGTGACTTTAGGGTCCCAACTCTTAGGAAGGGATCTTAGAATCTTATTTACAAGCTCAAAATCTAAAAAACTTTTGCCGAGTCCTTTTAGACCATTGACGACATCCGTGAAACGGGTGTACATGTCTCCAATAGTCTCGCTCGGTTTCATTCGGAAAAGTTCGAAAGAGTGTATCAAGAGGTTGATTTTTGACTCTTTCACTCTACTTGTGTCTTCGTGAGTCACTTCGAGTGTATACCAAATATCAAATGTGGTTTCACAAACCGAAACACAATTAAACTCATTTTTATCAAGCGCACAAAATAAGGCATTCATAGCCTTTGCATTAAGAGCGAAAGTCTTCTTCTCCAATTCATTCCATTCGATCATTGGAAGAGAAGATTTCAAAAAACCATTTTCAACAAGATTCCAAAGTTCAAAATCCATCGAAATAAGGAAGATCCTCATTCGGGTCTTCCAATAGGTGTAGTCCGTTCCATTGAACATGGGTGGACGTGTAATAGAATGGCCCTCTTGATTTCCGGCGTATGCCATCTCTCTTGGGTTTTAATCCATTTAAGAGTGAACCGAGCTCTGATACCAATTGTTAGGATCAAGAGCACTAAGAGGGGGGAATTAGTGCAGCGGAAAACTTTATACGTTTTAAAACCGAGTTCGTACGACAAAGCCAATTTCAGCAGAAACTTCGATTCGTAAATCACTTTAACTTGTGAATAGGCAAGAGGCAGCTAAAACGAATCTGTTAAGGCAGTTTGCTATTGTGAAAGAAATCAGAATGTAAGCGCAAACTGAAATACGATGTTCGTACGAGAAAATTGTTTTACGTCTAAACACGAGTCGGAAAGTATTGAGCTTGGAATCACAGACGTAAAAGCGTAGAAGGCAGTAAGCTTTGAAGGAGGTTTGCAGTAAGGATAATAAGCTCAAAGTAAATGCAAACCAGAGAGCAGCGCGATTTCGAGTGGTTCAGTCAATCTTGACCTACATCCACTTCTGGCTTCCTCCACCGATGAGGTTGCCGACGTCCACTAGAGACCTTCCTTCAATAGGCGAAGGCCAACCACCTTTTTACAGATTCACTCCTTTTGATGGGCTTAGGAGACAACCCTTACAAACTTTTGTCTCCTCTCTTGAAAGATCTAAAGTTGGAAGAAAAGAGGGAGAAGAACCTTTAGCTTATTACAACACTTTTGAGCTCAAAAATCTCAGAGTAAGATCAGGATTTTGGTGGTTTTCATTGCTCTTTCATTATTGAAAGAGTGGGGTATTTATAGGCCCCAAACCAGTTTGAATTTAGAGCTCAAAACTGTTAATTCCCGGAATTTCGGGGTCTGGCGGTTGCACCGCCTGACTGGGGCGATTGCATCGCTATCAGAGCTCGGAGAAAAAGCTCCTGGGCGGTGCCACCACTTGTCAGGGGCGGTTGCACCGCTTGCCAGAGCTCGGAGACCGAGCTCAGGCGGTGCCACTGCCTGACTGGGGCGGTTGCACCGCCCAGCCAAAGCTCGGAGATCGAGCCCTGGGTGGTTCCACCGCCTATTAGGGGTGGTTGCACCACCCAGCTAGAGCTCGAAGACCGAGCCCTGGGCGGTGCCACCGCCGACCCAAGCGGTGCCACCTCTGGGCAAGAGATCTGGGTCCGAATGGGTTGATCCATTCGGCCCAATATCGTTCTTTCAAGGGCCCAATTGCCCCTAGATTAAGTTAATGGGATCACCTCCCATTTCTAACTTAATCATCGTGCTAACTACGATAATTCTAAGGACAGCTTGCTTCGGTGTGTCAATCGCTTCTTCCAGCGAGCTTCCGGTGAACTTCCGTCGATCATCCGATGAACCCTCGGTGATGCTCCTGCGGACTTCCGGCAAACTCCTGGACTTGCGACGATCCACTTGGCGAGTTCCGACGAGCTTCTTTTGGCAAGCTCTTGGACTTCTCGGATTTGTTCCCGCAGAACCTCCGACGACCGTCCGAACTTCCGTCGAGCTCTCGAACTCCCAATGTGATCATAGTCCTGACTCCGGCACAACTCCTGCTGTATGTCTTACTTTCATCGTAGTTAATCCTGCACACTTATCTCAACATATGGATTAGATAACAAATGACAATTGATGTTATCATCAAAATACGAGATTCCATAGAGAGGTCTCATACCGATGAGACATGGGATATCACTTTTTAGGAGTATATCTTTAAAGACTCTAAAAGAAAGGGTGAACATGGATATGATACCTTATGCCTCAGCGATAGGGTCTATCATGTATGTCATGCTATGTACCAGGCCTGATATAGCACATGCTCTGAGTGTCACGAGTAGGTATCAAGCAGATCCAAGCTTGGAGTATTGGAAAGCAGTAAAGTGTCTCCTTAAGTACTTGAGAAGGACTAAGGATCTTTTATTAGTATATGGAGGTAGTAGCCTCAAGGTTGAAAGCTACATAGACTTAAGTTTTCAATCTGATGTCGATGATAGCAAGTCGAATTTGGGGTATGTGTACACCTTGAATGGAGGAGCAGTGCCAAGCAAGATACTACTATTGACTCGACCATAAGGCGGAGTACATTGCTGCAGCAGATGCAGCAAAGGAGGGAGTCTGGATTTAGAAGTTCATCACAAATTTAGAAGTTGGGCTAAGTAGCGAGGAGCTGATTCCTTATATTGCGACAACTACGGGGAGATTACTCAAATAAGGGAACCCAGGTTTCATCAAAAGTATTCTAAGAAGGTTCCAACTTATTGGAGAGATCATGACCTAGGGAGATGTAGTAGTGGAAAGAGTTCCATCCGAAGATAACATTGCAGATCCACTAACAAAGTCGTTGTCTCAGATTGTCTTTGAGTGTCACAGGGGTCTGATGGAGATCAGACACATAGATGATTGGCTTTAGGTCATGTGGGAGATTGTTAGTCATAGGTACCCAACAAGCCAATCATATGAGTTATGGCACATATGACTTGACACAGAATCTTTTTGCTTATTATATTTTGACATTTATCACTTTATATTAATTATTGTATATGTGCATATATATATATATTGTGATATCCTTGGATCCGTGCAATAGGAATCGGATCGTGATGAGATCACGATAATGAGATCGATTCACCTTTAAACACAGATCCAAAATAATCCTGGTCATAGGTTACTCGAGAGGGACATCATGATAACTAGATAGACTAGTGTGTTGTATACCTGTATATATGATGGATGCAGTTGGTCTCATAGTTGCTCATGTGGGGACACTATGGATACAGTACAAGTGCTCATTGGAGAATGAGTTCACTGATTGATCCGCTTACGGAATGCTAAATGGTTGATAATGCCTTATTGTCAAACAGTGATTCCAAGGTCCTAGTGGTGTATTTGGTCCTCAGACTTGAGATACCAAGGATGTCCTGTATGAGTGCTACACTCTTTGATACCAGACTTATAGGTTTGGATGTCCCAAATCTAGTACAACTGGTCATTGAGAGTGGCAGTCGACCTTACGAGGACTGTTGAGTGTCGATAGAGGATCATCCACTCTCGGCATCATGAGAGGAATATCCCATGTGTTCTTGCTCAGACAAATTCCTAGCTAGGGTCATTCAGATTGAGAGAGAAAGAGTTCTCCGGGAGAATCCAATTAGAGCGAGACTCGAGAAGAAATCGTATGGGTCTGACAACACCATGCTCGATATACGGTCTTTGAGATATTAGATGGATGAGAGACTATAGATATACGGTAACTAAGGACAAACAGGTCCAATGGATTGGATTCCCCTATATCGTCTAGGGACTACGACGTAGTGGAATAGTACATCCGTAGTCGATGAGTCGAGTGAATTATTATAGAGATAATAATTCATTAATTTAGAAAGAGTTCTAACAGGTATGACTCGCGGCCAGATCGATATTGGGCCTAGAGGGTCACACACATATGGTAGGCATTGCGATGAGTAAAGGTTCGAATATGAGATATCCGCCGGAGCCCCTATCTTATTGGATATCTAATAAGCCCCTGAATTATTGGATCTCATGGATGAGATCTAATAAGAGCCCATGAGAGATTATTGGATAGAGATCCACTAATCTAAAATACTTGGGTAATTGGATGCAGATCTAATATCCACTAGGGGAGGATCCATTAGGGTTTGATAGGGGACCTCTATAAATAGGAGGGATTCAATGGTTCATAGGCTAGAGCCTTTGCTTGCCTCTCCTATTCTCCTCCCCCTCTCCACCTCAGAGAAGGCCTAGAGTTTTGAGGAGCATCATCGTAGCTCTGCTGTGTGGATCACTACTAGAGAGGAGGATGCTTGACCTCCTTCACCCTCTCTTAGAGATCTGTAAGGAAACAAGGATATACGATCTCCCTAAGTAATACAATCTATTCTATACGCAATTTATTTTGTGGATTTTTGCGCACCAATCTTCGCATGATGACGAACATCTTTTCGGAAAATTGGGGATTTTGTTTTCTTGTTCTTCCACTGTGCATGTGATGTCACCCCCAAGATTTCCCAACATTGGCCTCGACGAAAGAGGAATCTGTGAAGTGAATGTAGATCACGACGACCGAACCACTCTAAAATCTGGTTTGCTTTTCCTTTTAGTAATTTACTTTAAATTACAAACCATTTTACTTGTTTACTACTTTCAATACTTTTACGAACTCACTTTCAAGTCAAGTATATTTTCGATATCGGTTTTCAACGAATGAGAAAATTTCAGAACCGACGTGATTTTTACTGCTACACTAATTCACACCCCCACTCCCCCCCCTTTTAGTGTCGATCCCGTTCCTAACAATGGAGACTAATTATAAATGTACCTGAAGCTTCTGTTTCACTCTCTCTACAAGGTACTATTTATAGTTCCTCTTCTAGTGCTCATCTTTGCTACAGTAGAAGCACTGGCCTTTGTCCTTTGCCGAGTCTTTCTTAGCAACCTTTACTTTGCCCATTTTCCCTTGCCCTTACCCTTCTTAAGGGACTTTTCTATTTTCCTTTTCTTTATGGTCTCACTAGTGTAGAGAATTGACTTCTCTTTCTTGATAGCACTCTCTGTCTCCCTTAAAATATTGAGGAGCTCGGGAAGAGTCACCTCAAGCTTGTTCATATTAAAATTTATTATAAACTGTGAAAAGGAATTAGGTAGGGATTAAAGCACAAGATCTACACACAAGTTATCTTCTATGACCATTCCTAGACCTATGAGTTTCTCTATCCACTTAATCATCTTTAAGACATGGTTCTGAACTGGTGTCCCCTCAGTCATCTTAGCGCAGAAGTGACTCTTGGATATCTCATATCATTGAGTCCTTCCCTTTTATTCAAACAATTTGTAGACATGTAGGAGAATGGATCGGACATCCATCTTTTCATACTATCTCTGTAACTTAGGAGTCATGGAGCCCAACATGTAACACTAAGTAAGAGTTAAGTCATCTATGTACTTCATGAAGCGAGCAATATCATTCTCGCTTACGTTTTTCTCGGGCGTAGGCATCACTGTATTAAAGACGTATGTGATTTTCTCTACTATGAGAAAAATTCTCAAGTTGTAGTGCCAACCTATATAATTCGGACCAGTGAGGTGATTGATATCAAGTATGACACGTAAGGGATTTGAAAGTGACATTTTCTAAAAATAAAGATGCAGCATAAATAAATAACATGCAGATTTTGTAAAAAAATAAACAATCAAGATTTGAACTTATATCTTAATATGCTCATACTATTTTACTAGAGAGTTATGCGAAACCCTTAGCACGTAAAATGAAAGTCTCCAACAGACTTCTAGTAGGGATCGGGATCCAATCATCATCTTATTGTAACCTCGATGGACTCGACCAATCACACTATGCCCAAAAGGTAGGCAACTCTTGTCGATCACAACTCCTTGTGATTTTCGTCCTATTCGGCCTCCGAACCACCAGAGTCTCATGGGACTCGACCAACCATGATGTTTGGTTAAGTCAACACCATCATTACAAGATGAGTCTGATTCGATGATATACCCTCGAGGGACTCGACCAAGCATATAATATTCTCAGGTTACCGGTGACATCTCTATGTCATAGCAAGGTAGTGAATCATGATATAGGTGAGCCTCGAGGAACTCGACCAACTCAACCTATACTGAGAATTGGTCCCTACTTATAATGATGGAAGGCCACGTGGGTCAATCTAATTGCCTCACGTTTACTGACTTAATATTATCGAGAGAGGGGATTTTGATTCGGTCTCCTAATATAACGTGTCATACATATACATATTTAATATATATCTACATCGCATTCAAATATATATACATATCTAGTAGGTGTAAAAGTAATCAAACATCACAAGAGCAATCACACCATATGATCATGGACCACAACCTAATGTGATCAAGCCTGAGTCAGTGGGCCTAATCACTCACATCAAGATCTAAGTGTGCAACGGTGCATCTCCATGCCTTATGATCGTCCATCTCGTCCTCATCGGTTTTGTCAACATCTCGACGCATCTCCATACATCACAATCGTTCGTTTCATGGATCCCGCTATCGCTTTCATGCTCTTGCTTTGTCTCATTGTGTAATTACAACTTAATCATAGGCACGCAGACTCAACAATAAATAAGAAATAAAATAGAGGCTCATAGGCCCGAATAATAACAATCACAAGTACACACATCACATGGTCCATGATCATTTGTCCACATATCATATATCACATGTACACATCATCATTATGTAGAACTACTAGATAATAAAAAAAAATAACCAATTAAACTTTTTAATTAATTAAATTTTTTTTAAATCAAGGACATGTAGGGAATTTTTTGATTTATAAGGGTTATTTTTATAATTTGGTTAAAGGATATAACTTGGAATTTCTCTTAATAACTTCATTTTATTATAAATTTCTTGGAGTACTAATATTATAGTGATACTAATTCAAATCATAAAATTCTTAAAAATTATAATTTTTAAATTCATCACAATGATTACTACAAATAGAAAATATCATAAAACCTTTTTTATTTGAAATTTATTTATAAAATTTGATAAAATATTTAAAATAAATATTTTTATGTGTCAAGAAGTATATCCAAGTATATCTACTATAGTCATCAATGATCAAAAAGACATTTATTACCTCCTAGACTTATAATATCAATAGGTCTAAATAAATCCATATGAATTAGTTATAAAGATATAGAGATACTTAGTTTTTAGGTTTAAATCTATTCTTTAAATATTTTCCTAATTGACATGCATTACAAATTTAATTGTAGGCATTTTTCTTACAAATTTGTTAGATTTAATTTATGAAATTAATTTCATACTAGCATATCTTAGTCTCCTATATCAGAGCTATATAAATTATCAAAATCATTCAAACCTAAAAAATAAGTTGCATTACAAAAATCCTCCATCTAGGCTAATAGCTTTAAGATGTTTGTAGGATCTCCGAACATATGTTTTGAGCATCTACTATCAAGATACCTATTTTGAGATATACCTATAAGAAAAAAGGTTTTGCTTTAGGTACTGATTTAACTTTAGATTTTTTATGGTTAGATGTACCTTTTTAGTCTTATGATTTTAAATCACTTATGGTTCCTTTAGGAATCCAAACTAATTTAAGATGACTATATTTCTTAAGAAAGTATATGTAAGCGTAATGACTAATTTTTTCACAAATGTTGTATTTAACTTTAGGTGTATGAATATGCAATATGGGTCCTTTTACAAACTTGATTGGCTTTAGATGCGTGATACTCCTCATGAAGTCAATGAATTCTTTTTATGATACATTTAGCAATAATCATATCAAGTGACTTGTTTCTAATTTTAAATTTTTTTTAATATTTATCACAGTAATATATTTTATTCTAAGTAATTCTATTACATCATCACTATCATTAGACTCCTTTAAGTAATGTTCTAGTTTTTCATTCATAGCAAGTGAGTTATTCTTTGTATTTTCCAAAGCATGTAATCCTAGTGATTTTTGAAGTAACTTCTTTTATAGTTCAAGATTAGATGTTTCTAAATTTTCATATTTGTACAAGATATTGACATATAGTTGTCATACTTATTTTTTAATATATCAAATTCATTGACATGTGAGACATGATCTCTTTCTAACAAACTATATTTTTACTAATATTTTTAAGTTCATTATATAAATTATGAAATGCTTCAAGTAATTCATAATGCGATAAAGAGGCTTTGGAAGAATTTGTTACATTATTATCAAAAGTCATTAATGCATAATTTGTCACTCCTCCATTAATTGAGTCTCCTACTTCCAACTCACTTGATTCATCCATGTAGCTTTGAGTACTTTCTTCTTCTTTTTGGGTTGATAACTTTTTCAATCATGAATACTCATTTTTTAAGTGTTTTAGCCTTTGCATTCATAACATATAACTGTATAGCTCACTTTTATTCTTTCCTTCTCTTCTTGATAAATTTATCTTGTTTTGTCTCATTAGCTTTTTTGAATATTTTTGTAAGAAGTATTATACCTTCATCCTCATCACTTAAGCTTTCACTCTAGTAATCTTTTTTAAATTTGAGAGCAATATCCTTTCTTTTCTTTGGAAGGCTTTCCTCTATTTTATCATATACTTTAAATGTTATTTCATATTTCATTAAAGATCCTATTATTGAATTCTAGATTTTGATTATGAAATCAATAGATAAGTTTATTAGACTAATATTCTTTTGAGATAAGTGACATAAGAAATACTTCGATCATAGACTTGGACCATCGAAGGGCCAAATATCAAGTAGGAGAATCAGATGTTCTATTGAAAAATTATTATGTTAAAAATTGGATATCAAGCCTAAGGATTGGTTGACAGGTTAGAGATCAAACTTCGTGCTATAGATTTGAGTATTGTGCCGAAAGAATTAGATATTGCATTGGAACCGTAGATATCGTAGGAAAGTTAAATTGCTAGTAGAATAAGAGATATGCCGAAGGAAATAACAATGTGTTAGAGATTCAGACAAAATGCCAAAAGATTAAATGACATATTAGATGGGTGTACAACATGCCAAAGGCTTCATAAATGTATCAGATTTGTAATTGATTTATCAAAGTCTTGATCGAGATTATTTTGAATTAAGTTGAGTTGGTATTCGAAAGTTATTGGGCTTGATGTTAGGTCAAATTGGACTAATTAGAAGGTTAAACTGATGGAGTAAATTAGGCCGAGAGTAAATTATTGCCCAAGTGATAGTACCATTTATGTGGGTAACATATTTATCCCTTCGTAAGGGTCCAAAAAAATTAATTTATGATAATACCAATGTTAAACCACTATTAATAGAGTGCACATCATCATCGTACTACTAAATATATAGCACTTGTCAAATATCAAACACTTGAGTAGTTATTTACATAGTATTTCAAATCTAGACAGAATTATATAGCATTTTCAAAACTAATTTTGCATGAGATTTTATAATATTTTAAACTATAAAAGAACTTGTAGGTTAATAAATACTTCAAAAAATATTTGCCAGATATATACATTTTCGCATATGGCAAACATATAAAATACTTTTTCAATGCTTTTTAAATAATAAAGTATTTTGTAAATAAATTAAAAATCATACAAGTCACATTTATTCGAAAATAAGCAAGACTAATTTGTTAGATACTTAATCTTGGACTATCAAAACCATCATAAAAATCAAGATCCTTCTTTTCCTAAATTCATAAAAAATATATATATTAATAATCATACATAAAATCCACTTTCCAATTCATTCATGTTTTGTTTGATATTAAATGAATTATGTTTTTCCCTGATTATTTTTTTTTCACTTTAACTTTGACACGTGACCTCACTTTTTTTTTTTTCTCCCGCTTATCTTTTGGTCTTTGTTCCCACCAAGAGGTCCGAAAGGGCCCTAAATGCTTACAACATCCAATGCACAGCAAGCCACATGCTGTGAGTAGTGTATGTGTTTTTTTTTCTTTATATACTAATCTTCTTTTTTCCCTGTTCACCAACACTTTTGTTGGATGCTTCGGCATCTCGCCACACATAGTTTTAGTTTGTTTTTTTTTCTTTGCTTTTTAATTTCTGTCCTCTCGATTTACGTATTATTATTCGAAAAATCTTATGGCTTCCAACCCACCGTGCGGCATACAACAACTGGATTGCCCCTTGTTTTGTTTTCCTCAATATCAAATCCACCGTATACCATAATACCTTAAATCATAGATAAAATAAATATTATTTTATCATCTATAATTTCTATCTTTTCACAAACATTTATCATCTATGCCACAACATACAAGATCATGATCCACAAATTGGACCCGGCGTGTAACATATACAAGATGTAGATTTTGCAATCTTCATGAACTTATTCTAAGATATAATATCTTTAACAATCTAAGATTTTACAATCTTGTGTATCTTGCTTTTGCAGCACTATTTTGTTTTAGTTCAAGCACTTGAGGCTTCATGCAGTATTAATTATTAGTGTTTTAAATAATTTAACTATCAGAAGTTTGGCTATTTTGATAGTCCAGTGTCTCAGAATTAAAGAGATATCGTCTTGCCAACTAGAGCTCTGAAGTTACAACAATGTGATGCGCATACTTTCCTGACTCGTGCTGAGTACATCCGGACATATTGGACCCACGGTGATAGTGTTTAGATGATCTACAATATTGCATAATTCGCACAACATGTTGATGATACGAGGAATATTCACTTTCTCTACATCTCCATAAGTGAGAGATAAAAATATTACTTTATGAGAAATATTTTATTAACCAGCTGACGACAAACGGTGACATTCGATGTCGGAGGAACTCCGTCCGAATCTTTAAAGCAAAGGTACGTTTTTATGAAGAGTATATAATGGAGTTCAGTCTGCCTCCAGTAATATAAAAATATTACATACTTAAGAAAAGGAAATCTTGCTTTCTTTCCAGTCTGCCTCGCTATATTGTAAAAATGGACTCTTTTCTTATAAAAATGAAGTGTATATAATGAATGCTACATGATGAATCAAAGAAAAGGTAGGTGCTTTCGTTAGACAATTACAAAGGCTCGGCTCAAGCTGAATGAACAATATAATGATGATAATAATAATAATCTTCTGTATCCTCTCATCATCTACTACGATATGAGAGGTATTGATCCCATGAAACCCTACCAAATCTATGCTTATGCCTGAAGAATTCGTCGGTTCTTCAAGCGAAAGCCTTCACAACTCCCCATTAAAACAGCGTGCGGGCTAACACTTAGAACGCGACAACCCCCGCGATCAAAGCCACCGTGATCCCACCAAAGGCGGTCCCGGCAGGAGGGCATGCCGCGCCGGTTTCGTCGCTAATTTCGCCGTCGGGACCTGGCGCCGCTGCCGGCGTGTCGCCCGTAGCCAAATCCGGAGCGACACCCACGTCCGCATCCGGCGCGGCTCCTGGTGCATCCGGAGCCGGCGGCGAATCGGCGACGGGAGCGTCAGCGGCGGCCGAGGAATCCGGAGCCGGGCCCGACGCGGAAGGGGAAATCGCCACAGCAGAATCCGGAGCCGGCCCTGACGCGGAAGGGGAAATCGCCGCAGCGGAATCCGGAGCTGGCCCCGACGCAGCAGGTGGAGTCGCTGTAGCGGAATCCTGAGACGGCCCCGACGCAGAAGGAGAAGTCGCCGGAGAGGAAGCGGTGGCGGCGAAGTCCGGAGCGGGGGCGGAGGCGGCCGTCGAGAGCTTGGGCGACGAGGCTTCGGCGGGGGATTGCGCCGTTGGTGACGTCGCGGCGGAGGATTCGGGTGTTGCCGCAGCGGCGGGGGGCTGAGAGGGGGTTACAGCCGCAGGGGACGTCCCGTCCGAGGGTTTTGGCGCTGGCGATGGTTCCTGGGCCACGGCTAAGCCGACCGCGGCAAGGAGGAGGGCGATGGCGAGAGCCGCGTGGCGTTTCATCTTTACCGGCGGAGACAGGGAGCGATCGAAAGGGGAAGTGATACGAGGGGGAAGGATTTGAGGTGTAGTAGCCGGGGAAACACACGTTATATAGGTGGCGGGAAGAGGTTGCGACCGTTGGCGTGACAGGGTAGAGGAAAAGGAGAGGGCGAGGTGACCGGTCGAGCCGGTAACGTGGCGGTCGGTTTTACAGGCAACCCGCTCGTAACGGGGTGGGTGGTTGACCGGCGACGCAGGTAGCAAAAAGACCACGCGTGGAAATGGGTGTGACGTCCTCGACGAATAAAACAAGGTAGATGATCTCCGATTTGAGTTATATACTCCAATTTTGTCTATGTTGGCTTCATTGCAGATCACTCATGCAAGAATGTTATCTTAAATTTATTGCAAGATGCAGCAGATTGTTTTCTAAGTGATGGTATTATGAGTTTCGTTGACCGATAAATAGATCTAGTTAGTTCATTATGGAAGATATAAACTCATTCAAAGTGTTTCTTTTTTATTGACATAGGAGACTTGTGAAATGAGATCATAAAGGTTATTCGGTCGGAAGTTCTATAAATGAGAACCCGATTCAAGATGGTTAGATAGGCGAACTGGGATTTTTTTAGTTGCAAGGTTCCTTCCTAAGAGTTGGATCGTTTGAGTGTCTTGAGGCGATTGACGATCCTACATGATAGGCCGACATTGGGGGTTGCTCGATGCAGCCCTTCTAATGCTTAAGTTAGCGAAGAGGAGAAGATAGTGGTGTAAGTTGTATGACTGAATTAATGTGTAGAGAGCCCCTCACTCAATGTAAGATAATGGGTATCTTTTTATACTTATCCTTGGGCCTTTTTACTAGTTGGACTAGGATAAAATTGTTGGGAAACTATAAAGAGCATCACATATAAAATAAAAACTAGTTTCCCAAAAAAATCATATTTGATCTTTGTGCGACGATTGGTAGCAAAAAACTCATAAAACCAAAAACTGTATAAGATTCATAAGATGCTCTCACTTAAGATAGATCGTATACTCCCAAAACTATGAATCTAAGTCTGTGAATGACAGAGCTCTCGCAAGCTCCTCTCTAGTAGTGATCTACACGATGGATGAAGCAGTGACGCACTTCCTCACGTAAGGCATTCCTTGGTCGCTTTTATGCACTACCACATAATAGGGGTAGCAACAAAGGGGCGACTCTCTTACTATCCTCTCACACCAAAGAGGTGGTAGATCGCTAGAGGAAGAAGAGGGGAAGTCAAAGAGGTGGCGGTTAAAGGGGTTCAGTCTTATAATCATTTTAGTTCGATATCTCTTTTATAGAGTGCTAGCGTATCCTGCAAGTCAATCATATAAGTGATGACACGTGTAACACGACACATACTCTTTTTACTTATTATTATTTATTAATATTTTATCACTTTATTTTGCATATTACATATATTGTGATGTCTATCGATCGATTTACCTTTAAACATAGACCCTAAATAATCTCAATTGTAGGTTACTCAATAGGGACATTGAGATAACCGGATAGACTGGTGTGTCATATACCCATCTATATGATGGATGCGATTAGTCTCATAGTTGCTTATGTGGGGACACTAGGGATATAGTGTAGTTGCTTATTAGAGAATGAGTTTATTGATCGATCCGCTCATGGAATGTTGGATAGTTGATGATACCTCATTGTCAAACAATGATTCCGTCGTCCTAGTGATATATTTGGTCCTTAGACTTGAGACACCAAGCATGTCCTATATGAGTACTCCACTCTTTGATATTGGACTTGTAGACCTAGAAGTTCTAACTCTAGTCGGTTATCGAGAGTGATAGCTAACCTTACGAGGGCTATTGAGTGTCGATACAAGATTATCCACTCTTAGTGTCATGAGAAAAATATCTCATATATTCTTACTCAAGCAAATCTTTGGCTAGGGTCATTCAGATTGAGAGATAAAGAGTTCTCTAGGAGAATCCAATCAGAGCGAGACTCGATTAGATTCCGTATGGGCCTAACAGCACCATGTCTAGTATACGATCTTTGAGATCTTAGATGGATGAGAGATTATAGATACTATTGAATCTTGAATTTTGATGATGAAATCAATTAATAAGTTTATGATCTAATCTGTATTTTGAGTAACGTAGGACTAACTTCGATCAGGAAAGACAAATCTATTAAAATAAGAAAAATCAAACGTTGGGTTAGAGTGAATATGTCAGAAGATTAGACGTCGGCTAGATGATTGATTGACAGGCTGGCAGAAGGACTTTATACCATGAGTTCAAGCATCGGGCCGAAGGATTGGACATTACGCCAAGGAGATCGAAAGTTACAAAGGTCAAGATACCGATTGGGCAATATGTCGAAGGAGAGGACGATGCGTCGAAGGATCGGACGAAGTATTGGATAAACCAATGTCATGTCGAACAACATAGAATTCTAGTCTTATAATCAATTGTCTTAATTGGTTGTAGTTAGGTCAAAATTGAGTTAGTTTCATGTGTAACCATGCCAACTCAATAGGGGCCCATTGGGCTTGAGTTGGTACCATTTTGGGCTAAGTGGAAAGCTTATTCGGTCACCCAAGATTAGGTGGAACCACTTATGATCTGAAAAAGTCAAGAGTAAACTTTTTTAGGCTGTTAGGCGGTGGTATTGCTAGACTAAGCGGTGGTACTGCCCAATGTCAGTGTGTCAGGCAATGATACCGCTAGACTGGGTAGTTCCAGATATAATCTCCCAAATTGTGTCAAATGGTGGTACCACCTAGTGACAATGCTACAGGCAATGGTACCACCAAGACCTAGGAAACCCAAGGTGAGACCTTTTTTTGTTCTATTTTTGAAGCCATTTGGGGTTTATAAATACCCCAATCTTTCCTGCTTAAAAGAGCATAAATTTCAGTAAAAAAAAGGGAAAGAATACTTGAGAAAAAAAATGAAAACTCTATTAGGATTTAGAGTCTCTTCCTCATAGAGTTAGAAGTTTTCTAATGGAGGAGTGGGGTCTAAAAGAGAGGTGTAAAGGTTCTCTCTTGAGCTTGTGAAAAGAAAAAGAGTTGTAAGGGTAGTTGAATTTTGCCCATTGAAAGAAGATTGGTAGTAAAGCTGGTGGCCTCGAGTGAAGAGGAATCGGGAGTGGACGTAGGTCATGACGACCAAACCACTATAAAATCTGGTTTGCATTTACTTTATGCATTTCATTTACATTGCAAACTGATTTCTTACTCTCACTACACTCGTTATGCTTTCGTATATTTTTAAGTTAAATAACTTTCTGATACGGCTTTATTGAACAAAGTTTCTAAATCAACATAAGTTTTACGAAATCACTAATTCACCCTCCCTCTTTGTGTTGTCACGGTTCTAATAGTTGGTATTAGAGCTAAGGTTTTTCTCATTAGGTTTAACACCTAAGAGAAATGACTTTTCTCAGCAATCAAGAGGGTCTTTCTATCACTCATCATCCTATGTTCAATGAAACGAACTACATATATTGGAAAACTAGAATGAAAATTTTCTTGCTTTTTATAAATTTCAACTTATGGAACATTATTGAAAACGATTTTGAAAAATCTTCCAAACCAATGAACGAATGGAATGATTTGGAGAAGAAGACTTTCTCTTTGAATGCTAAAGCGATGAATGCTTTGTTTTGTGTTTTAGATAAAAATAAATTTAATTATGTTTCTACATGCGAAACTGCACAGAAGATTTGACACACACTAGAAGTAACTTACGAAGACACGAATAGAGCAAAAGAGTCTAAAATAAATCTTTGATACATAATTTTGAATTGTTTCGAATGAAGCCAAGCTAAACTATTGTTGACATGTACACCCATTTTACGGATGTCTTCAATAGTTTAAAAGCTCTTGGTAAATGTTTTTTGAATATTGAACTTCTTAATAAAGTTTTATGGTCTCTTTCTAAAAATTATGATTCAAAAGTAATTATAATATAAGAGGAAAAGGACTTAAACAATTTTTTGCTGGAAGAACTCATCTATTCATTAATGACATATGAAATGACTTATATGACATAAGACGAACTCGAGAACAACCTTATAAAGAACAGAAAGGATTTAACACTTAGAACAAAAGAAGATCACTCAAGCGAAAGCTCAACTGATGATGACTTTAAACTCCTCACAAGTAAATTTAAAAGGTTCATAAAACAAGAATCAAAAAATAAAAATGAACTTATAAAGAAGAAGCTACCAAAGAAAAAGAAAGTATTTGATGTGGCTTGGGACAAATCGAGTATATCCGAAGACAAGGAGCAAACCAACAAAGACAAAGTAGTGAACTATGCCTTAATGACTTTCGACGACAAAGTAAATGACTCAACTGAAATGTCTTTACCTTACAATGAATTATTTGATACAATCAATGATTTGTATGATAAATTTAAATTAGTTGGTAAAAATTATAAATTGTAAAAAAAAGGATCATACTTCTCTTTCTAATTAATTTAAAAATTTTAAAAATAAGCATGATTATTGCATGTTAAACTCTTGCACTAAATATGAAGAATTAGATTCATGCAAAAAGAAAAATTTATTATTACAACAAATTTTAGATAATTTAAAAATTAGTAGTAAATATTTAAATATGATTCTTGCCAATAAGAGTTATGTTTATAGAAAGAAATAAATTGACTTTGTGAGTAACATTTAACAAAAGCCAACTATTTTCGTTATAGGACCCAAATTAATGTTTTTCATGAAAATAGATGTAATTTTTATGATAGACATGGTCATTTTACATATAAATATTCATTTGAAAGATATGACTTGCATAAATTTGTTTAGGTTCCTAAAGGAACCATAAATGACCTAATGCCAAAAATCAAGATAGATAGATCTAACCATGAGGGACCCAAAGTTAAATAAGTACCTAGAACAAACCCACCTTTCTTTTAGGAATATCTACAATCAAAAGCTAGAAACAAAAATAAAATTTTGATAGTAAATGCTCAAGGCTTATGTCCCGGAGATCCAATACACTAGCCGAAACAAAATGATTTTAAAAATACTTATATTTAATGAAATCATGCTTGATGATTTAATGATTTAATTATGCATAATGAATTGAAGTCTTGATTATTTTTGTGATGAATCTTGTTTTTCGATTTTAAATAAGATGCATGGTTTTGATATTAAAAAAAAAACTTATGCATGCTTGTATGAAATCAATCACATGAATTGAAACAACTAAAAAGAGAAAACCATTTTTCTTAAAAATTTCACAATAGCTATCTTATTGAGTTGAGATTTATGTTATTTTATGTTATTTTATAAATAAATAACTAAATTTATATTATTTTATAAATCTCTTGAACTATGAAAGTGATTTTGATGATTTAAATTTGAATGACTTTTATCCAAATCTCTAATATTTCTTTTTCACTATTTACAAAAGGAGAAGTATCTAAATGAATCATAATTTTTATTTTGAATTCTAGGAATTATAACTTGAAATTCTTAATATATAAATTATGATCTTGACAGCTTGAGATTTCTTATATATGAATCAAGATCTTTTATTCTCCTATTTTTTTTTTTACATTTTACTAAATAGAATATCTTTTTCAGAATTCATGACTTAAAATTTCCCTTACTATTCGGTCTCCTAACATTTCGTTTCATTTTTTTTTAAATAAGATCAAAATAAATTATGTCTTTTGATATTCACATGATCTTTGATATTATATCTTTCTTGACATGATTTTCAATATGTATAATTCTTTTGTATTTATGATTGTATACTTTATGTGATGCTTAAAGAATTATTGATGTAAAGGGAAATGAATTGTACTATTGTATTATTCTCCTTTTCTTCTTTCTTACAATGATAAAGGGGAGAAAAAAAATTGCTAGCATATGAAGAGAACCAAAAGTACTAGCTTGAAGGTTAAATTTAGACAAATTGTTAAATCTTCAAAATGTATAAATTCTTCTTATACATTTTTCGGATCATGATTTTGATTTCTCGATTTTTATGACTTTGAGTTTTTTTTTTGAATCAAGTTCATTTTCTATCATTTCTTCTAGTTACAAAAGAAGAGATTTGTCAAAAATGATACATGGTCTTTTCGTATTCATGACTTGATCTTTCATTTTTTATGATTGAAATATTGATGTAAATTTATCTTTCTTATTTATCTTTATCATGATTTAAAAGTTGATGTAAAGGGAAAATAATTATAACACTATATTCTTCGCTTCTTTTTGACAATAACAAAGAGGGAGAAAGTATTGCTAGCTTATACAATTTAAAGAGAAGAAAACTTACTAGCTTGCATATTACAAGGAGAAAAACTGTTAGAATCCTTATAGATTCTAAGCTTAGGATTGATCTCTTTAGGGGATTAGCCTCTTTAGAACTCTATAGGGGTTCTTTCTTCTAGGTTGCTTGTCAAAGATTGCTAAAAAGATTCATCTATTACCTTTAAAAGATGATGAATACATGACTATTTATAGGGCTTCTAAACCCCAACTCCTAATAGGACTCTTACTCAAGACTCCTACTTCTAACCAACTCCCAATGCTTCTCTAAGAAGCAACCTTCAAACTAATCCTAACCTTAGCCGGCCTATTCACCTCTTTAATAGAGGTTAGCTAGGTAGGTTTTACATGAATGCCCCTTTCAATGAAACTCAATTATGACTCTCCTGGCTAGAGTTCTAATAGACACGCCCTCTTCAAATCAGCATTGTCCTCGAGACTGATAATCCATGAATTCTAAGAATTTGATCTTCAAGTCATCATAGTTTTCCCAAGTGGCATCTTCTGCTAGTAGGTTCACCCATTGTATTAGCACTTAAGTAGTTGGTCATCGTCGTCGAGTCACGATTTGTCGATCAATAATGGCACTTGGCTAGGTCTGGAGTTCTCCTTGGATAGTCATATTTGGTAGATGGCTTTGGGTTATCTCGTTTTGTCCTAGCTTGAGCTTTAAACATGACACATGAAAGACTGGATGGATTCAAGAGCTGGTGAGTAAGTCTAATATGTATATTACCACCCCGATGTTCTCTAAAATTTGGTAGGGTCCATAGAACTAAGGTGAAAGCTTCATAGATGCCTTGGTCTCGATTGATGTTTGCTTGTATGGCTGGAGTCGTAGGATGACCCAATCTCCTACTGAAAATTCTCTTTCGCATTTGTGTTGATCATATTACTATTTCATCCTTGCTTGAGCTACAATGAGATTATCTTTTAGCAACTTCAGCATTTTATCTCTGTCCTATAGTTCCCTATCTACTTGTTCTACTTTAGAGGCACCCAACACATATTTTGGGATCATAGGGGAGGTCGGTCATACATAGCCTCATAGAAAGTATATTTTGTAGATGAATAATAAGTTGTATTATACCACCACTCAGCCCAGGGAAGCCACTTTGTCCACTCTTTTAGCCGGTCACTAGTGAGGCATCTGAGGTAGGTCTCCAAGACTTGTTCACCACTTTAGTCTGACCATTGGTTTGTGGGTGATATGTCATACTCATTTTAAATTTAGTGCCCTACATCTAGAATAACTCTATCTAAAATCTACTTATGAAGACACTATCACAATCACTTACAATAGATCTCAGCATCTTATATAATTGTACAACATTCTCCATAAAGATTCGAGCAATACTAGAAGCAGTGTAGGGATTACGAACAGCGCAAAAGTGAGCATACTTTGTAAAGTGATGAACCACAATAAGAATTGTACATATTCGTTATGATGAGGGAAGCCCTTTGATGAAGTCCATCGATATATCAGTCCATATTGAGTCCAGGACGGGTAGAGGTTGTAGTTTTTCGGGACTTGCCATTGTCTCGCCTTAATGTTGTTGACATACATCACATTGTGCCACAAATTTAGCAATAATATTTTTTATTCCTACCTAATAAAAATTTTGCTTAATTCTCTTATTGGTTCTAAGAAACCCAGAGTGCCCAGCCATAGGGGTGGAATGCATCTCTTGAAGGATGGTCTTTATGTAAGTAGAATTTGACACAAGCACACTACGCCCCTTATAGCGCAATTCTTTTGAGTCCCAACTGTAATGAGCCATGGAGCTCGGTGCTTCCTTCAATTTTTATATGATCTTACTGGTCTCTGGATCTTCTTATCATTCTCTTTTAATATACTCAAGGAAGTCACTGGTCGGAAGTAAAACGGCCGAAAATTCAGCTTGCTTGGGTAGTCACGAAAGTGCATCTGTAACAACATTCTCTTTCCTCTTTTTGTAAGTTATTTTATAATCATATCTAAGAAACTTTGTTACCCATTTTTGCTACTCAAGGGAAGATATATTCTACTCCAAGAAATATTTTATGCTTTTATGGTCGGTCTTGATTTGAAAGCATCGCCCGATCAAGTACGGTCTCCATTTGGTCACCGCATGCATAATCGTGAGCATCTCCTTATCGTACATAGTCATCTTGAGATGGGAAGGAGATATTACCTTACTAGTATAAGCAAAGGGGTGACCATATTGCATTAGTATAGTACCAATTTCGACCCCGGAGTCATCGGCTTCAATAACAAAAGTCTTATCGAAGTTGGGTAGCGCTAGTACGGGCATTGTCATCATTGCGGCTTTAAATTCGTCGAAGACGATGGTGGCTTTGTCCAACCATTGGAAAGTATCATTTTTTAGCAAGGAAGTAAGGGGTGCACTGATCTTTCTATAGTTTTTTCATGAACTTGCGGTAGTAGCCTGTTAAACCAAGAAAGCCACGTAGCGATTTTATATTCCTTGGGGTCGGCCAGTTCTGCATTGCTTCAATTTTGGAGGGGTCCACCACCACACCTTGCTCTGATATGATATGCCCAAGATATTTCACCTTCTATTGAAGAAAGTTGCACTTCGTTTTTTGACAAAAAGTACATGTTCTCGCAAAATCATCAAAACAAGTCGTAAGTGCTGAAAATGACTTTCAAGAGAAGGGCTGTAAATAAGGATATTATCAAAGAAAACCAGCATAAATTTATGAAGATAATTTTGAAAAATATTATTAATAAGGCTTTGGAAGGTGGAGGGAGCATTGGTGAGACCAAAGGGCATTACCAAAAATTCGCAGTGGTCATTGTTGTTAGGATCAAGAGCGGCACTAAGAGGGGGGGTGAATTAGTGTTTTGTTATTTCAAAAAACTTGTGTCAATTAAAACCGATTCCTACAAGAATGATTTCGATTCAATCCAATTCGGAAAGAATTTGAACTTTCGTGAAAGTGCAAGAGAAGACTAAGGTGATTTGTAGTAATGTAAATTGCATAAATAAAAAAGCATTGGTTTAGTAAAGTCTTCATACGATGAAAGCCGATCTTGGAAGATGTTTACATGAAAGCGTATGTAGATGTAGTTAAAGTACAGTAAGGAGGAGAGGCAGTTTGCTATAAAAGAAAGCTGCTCAAAGTAAATGCAAACCGAGTTTTAGAGTGGTTCGGTCAACATGACCTACATCCACTTTTGGCTTCCTCCTCCGACGAGGTCACCGGCGTCCTGTCACGGACTTAGCTGGTTTTGCCTAAGTCGTGCGGTGCCCTTGCGTGTCCGTCCGCAAAGGTCAGCCTCCCCGAAGCCTCCCATGGTCCCTTAGGTCCCACAAAAGAGAGAACAGGACAGAGAAAAGGCCTCACTCGGGATCCACAAGCAAACATCTCCGAAAAACACTTTATAGACAATGCAAATTACAAACAGACTTTACAAGCTCTGAACAGTTGCACAACAAAGGGTAAAATGGTCCATTACAGACCGACAATCTCTCACACGTGTCCACATGACACAACCTTTATTTACAAGCCTAAAGCGGCCACCGACCCAACTAAAATGGGACTATCAAGCCTTCAGTTGTCCCCTACATATTGTACAAAGCATGGACATACCAAAAGACACGGACATACATAAGCATTACATCAAACACCCTGTTTAGAAGTTTGTCCGTGACATTCTCCCCCACTTATTCCTTCGACGTCCTCGTCGAAGCCTTTGTCGACACTGCAACTCCTTGCCTCTGCTGAGTCTTCAATCTTCTGCTCCAGCTGCAATGCGTCCCTTGGCTCCCAACTGCTCTCCACTATTGTTTTCGAGTCGTCGAACCTTTTGATCCGTCATGCTGCTTCAACTCACCAATGACTCTGACTCCGGTGTGGGGTTGGCTGAGTTGTGTTGATCCTTGTTGATTCCTACGGATCCTTCAAATGAAGGAAAAGACCATCCTTACTGCGCTAGTCTCTCAAATGCCTCATGCTGCTTGAATTGGGTGGATGCTTGTTGGAGCTTTTAACGAGCATTGTCTCGGAAACTTCTGAAGATTTGGGTCCTTCCTCCACAAAATTTGCTCATTGACTCTTCTTTCACTTAGTTGTCACATCCAAGTAGGTTCGCATCACTTCCGCTTTCGATTGGCATTTCGTTGGGGAATGAAGCGGACAATCTACTCTTAGTAACACTGATCACCATTTGGTGAGGATTTGACAACTATTGTTTTCCATTATCTTCGAAGGGTCTTTGAACTTTTGCAGAGCTCCTCTGCTGGATAGATAAGAGAATTGGGGTACTCGGTTTCGCCCATTCTCTTAAGGGTTGAGAAGGCAAAGGTTACTTGACTTCGCCCGCCTCCTCGAAGTTGTACTCCATGCATCGAGCTGGTTACTGGCCTTCGCTTGCTCTTTGCTCACACTTCTGAAGCACTTGAAGTGTTTGCACTCCTTGCGTTGAACTTCTGGAATGCAGGAAGTTTTCACCCCAACTTGGAGTAATTCTCTAATAGGTTTGGTCGCCTCTGGGATTGTACCATCTTCTCCATCAACTCTGCCGCCTACTCGCCTGAGTATCGAAGGTCCAGCACCGCGTACTGACTACTTCGTTCCTTGGTCGTGCACTCTTGCATGACCCGAAGTCCTTCACTTTCGGCTATCTTGATGAGAAACTCATTGACACCGGTCTTACGAAGTTCCTTGGCCTCTGCCCTTCAGCCTTGTCTCGGTACTTGGAGTTTGCCTCTGCATGCTCCACCTCCTCGACCCTTTTCACGACCAAGCGCTCTCCCTCCATGAGAGCAAGGGATCAATGACTTTCACGGAAGTCCCGCCTCTGTGGTACCATGGCGTTGCCATGCCTATGGCACTACTATCCGTCGCCTCGCATCTGCATCCCTTTTCTTCACAATCAGTAGATATGCCTCTGTGGTACTCCTCCGAATCCACCTCCATTCTATCTGATGCTTGATTTTGGGTAGCTAAGTCCCTCTGGACTCGTCGTCGCTTCCTCGCCCTTTTCGACCCCTTACTTCAACACCTCTGTGTTCTCAAAGTAGCTCTCTTTGGTTGATGGAAAGATAGACTACAACTCCCATACATGGCCTCTGCCATCGCATTATAGGGTTTGCACCGATTTTGTTTTCCTTCGCTTCCTTGGTAGCAACGTTCGCTTACTCGACCTTGTCCTCTGACTTGCTAGGCTCCCTTAAGCGAATATGGGCTATGGAGCAGTTCAACTCTCCAACTGCTTCAATCATACCTCTGCATGATCAAGTCCCTCCCATGGGACTCACTGGTACTTGCATTCGACCTTTTCCCTTAGTGGAACACAGCCCTCATATGCTGATGACCAAGGCTTTCATCAGATGCAAAATTTGATACACGCACGGAAGACCCCCCTTTGAGGTACCATGGCCTTCACTCCTTGAATTCATAGCCCTTCTTATTGTCGTGTTGTTCACCGAAGTGGAGCTTCCAGTAGCTCTCGATTATACCTCCGTATGATCTAGTCCCTCGTGGGACTATGTCATGTGTATCGCATTGCCACGAACTATTTCACCACGATCCGCTGCACCATGTCGCCTCCTGGTGACATCTCTATTGCATTCTGATCCTTATGGGATGAACTCGAATTGTGAACCCTTCATGTGTGGCCTCTGTTAATACATCGCAGGGTCTCTTCCACCTTCGATTTTGTTCACTCCTTTGGCAATTGACCTTCATCTACCCACTCTTGGGTCACACCTAGATGAAGCACCACTCTAGGACAATCCGTCACCTAGTAGCTCCCGAAGTCCCCCAACTTCGCTGCAATTAGTGCACCATTGTCTAGATCCTAGGCCTCTACCCCTACCAGCACAATCTTCGCTATGCACCGCTTCCTTCATGGCAACTTGAATGACAACACTGTGGTATATTCTTCAAGAGTACCCACCTCTACGTCGTCTTACCCTGTGCTAAGGTCTTCTGAACCCAACTTCGCCTCCGTAAATTGAGTCGCCTTAGTTCCACCATCAAATGCTCCTCCGAGATAAGGTGCATGTGCCCAGAAGCTCCCTTCGTCTTTGGCACCATACAAGATGAGTCCGCTCCGTCAGAATGAATGACCCATAGAATAATATGATCCTGCTCTTGCCTCTACAAGAGTTCATGTCCTTGACCTCTGTCCAAGGAAAGCATTATGCCTCCGCTCCATATTCCATCTTCTATGCTGGCTCCCTTCATGCAGGTTGGGTACTTTGCCAAGTTACACCCAAGTTGCTTCGCTCCTCGTTTTTGCATTGAGTTGATGGTGGCCCTCGCACCCACCATTCCACAGGTCAACCCTCCCTTGAGTCCGATCTCTATATCGACTCTAAGTGTGCCTTCATTTGTGTTGCTTTGGGTCGCTCCCCCACTTGATCTCGCAATGCATCTACTAATGCATTCTCTCGAGTGAGATCATACGACGACTCCTCGCCGCTTGCTCAATCCATTGGGCTTCGTGGAGTTGTTGTTTGTTGAGATACTCCTCAACTTATGAGGTCTATCCCACATGATTCTCTCTTTGGAGAGCTGGGACTTATCCCTCTTGGATAAATGTCCCATTGGAGCAACATCTCTCTTCGTTTCGGAGACCACCATCCCCTTGGACTACTCCGATCTGCTGAACAAACTGTGCATTATTCTATCTCCTGCAAACACACTTGCTAGATTGTGACTCCACGTCAATACAACCCCCGCTGCACCACTCAAGGCCTAGCAACATGCTGAACTCGTTGCACACTTCAGCCTCCTACGGACGTATCTTTCACATGCCGAAGAGAAAGTTTCAACGCTCCATGGCGCCAAGTTTTAGTCGCCTTGGGATCGCCGCGAACATTCCATCGTCCGCATACAAGCCCATGCATGAGTACCGAATTCTTTAAGTTAGCAATTCCCCTCACCTCTATGAGCTTTGCATAACTCTTTCAGTCGCTGAGCAACTCATTCCACCTTAGATGGTCTCATCCTTTACCAAACGCCTCGCTTGCCTTGAGCACCATCAAGTATAGTTGTCAACGTTGAACCATAGCTCAAACTTAGCCATCCCAACCTTTGTGTGCTCTACATTCTTCCAAGCTTGTTTGTTCTCGTGGTGCCTCTTGCGCGAAGGGTTGGCCATTCCTCTGAATGCCAATCTCAGATGCCCGTTCCTCCGAGCAACTCCTTTTCCCTGCATCTCAATGCTCGTTTTCTCCCAAATGGTCGTGCGTGTGCTGACTGCCCTCAACGCAGCCCCTCTAGGTCCCCCACGTTTGTATGCTAAGTGTTTCTATTAGTGCTTATCCCGCTCTGATACCATCTGTCATGGACTTAGCTGGTTTTGCCTAAGTCGTGCGGCACCCTTGCGTGTCCGTCCATAAAGGTCAGTCTCCCCAAAGCCTCCCATGGTCCCTTAGGACCCACAAAAGTGAAAACGGGTGAGAGAAAATACCTCACTCGTGTTAGGATCAAGAGCACTAAGAGGGGGGGGGGGGTGAATTAGTGCAGCGGAAAACTTTCTGCGATTAAAACGAAACTGCATTCGAACGATAAAAAAAATTTCTGTTTGAAAGCCGATTCTAGGATTACTTTAACTTAAGATCAAGCAAGATGATGTTAAAGTCAATCTATGAAGGCAGTTTGTAGTTATGATGAAAACCAGAATATAAGCGCAAACTAAAATACGACGTTCGTACGAAGAAACTGATTTACGTCTAAATGTTGATTCGTAAATCACTTGATTAGGCGAGATGCTGTTTAAGCAAGGGTATAAAGGCAGTTTGCAGTTATGGTAAAAATCAAAATGTAAACGTAATCTGAAATATGATGATCGTATGAAAAAGCAGAATTACGTCTAAATGCTGATTCGGAAAGTGCAAAGCTTGAAACCCGATTGTATATACGCAGAAAGCAGTAAGCTTCAGAGGAGGTTTGCAGTAAAGATAATATGCTCAAAGTAAATGCAAACCGAGATTTAGAGTGGTTTGGTCGAAGGCCTTCCTTCAATAGGCGAAGGCCAACCACCCTTTTACAGTTTCACTCCTTTTGACGGGATTAGGAGACAACCCTTACAGAAATTTTCTCTCCTCTCTTTACAACTCAAAACTTTGAAGAATAGAGGGAGGAGAACTTTTGGCCTTTACAACAATTTTGAGCTCTAAGAATCACAGAAAGAGATCAAGATTTTGAGTGTAAGTCTATTGTTCCAGTGCTGAATGGGTGGGGTATTTATAGGCCCCAACCCAGTTCAAATTTGGAGCTCAAAACTATCAATTCCCAGAATTCCGGGATCAGGCGGTTGCACCTCTTGACTGGGGCAGTTGCACCGCCTGGCATAGCTCGAAGACTGAGCCTCTAGGCGGTGCCACCTCTGTCAGGGGCGGTTGCACCTCTCTGCCAGAGCTCGAAGACTGAGCTCAGGCGATTGCACCTCCTGACTGGGGCGTTTGCACCGCCTGCCAGAGCTCGAAGACCGAGCTCAAGCGGTGCTACCTCTTGTCAGGGGAGGTTGCACCGCCCAGTCTCGCTCAGAGACTGAGCCCAGGCGGTGCTACCTCTTGGCTGGGGCGGTTGCACCGCCCAGTCTCCCGGGAGACTTAGCCCAAGCGGTGCTACCTCCTGGCTTGGGCGGTTGCACCTCCCACAGCAATCAGGGTCCGAATGGGTAGATCCATTCGGCCCAATTTGGGTTTTTCAAGGGCCCAATTGCCCCAAGATTAAGCTAATGGGATCACCTCCCATTTCCAACTTAATCATTGTGCTAACTACGATGAATCCTAAGACAATTTCTGTAGCTTGCTCCGGTGCGTCAATCGCTTCTTCCGGCGAGTTTCCGATGAACTTCCGTCGATCATCCGATGAACCCTCGATGATGCTCCTGCGGACTTCCGGCAAACTCCTAGACTTGCGACGATCCACTTAGCGAGTTCCGACGAGCTTCTTTTGGCAAGCTTATGGACTTCTCGGATTTGTTCCCGCAGAACCTCCGACGATTGTCCGAACTTCCGTCGAACTCTCGAGCTCCCAACGTGATCATTGTCTTGACTCCGGCGCAACTCCTGTTGCATGTCTAACTTTCATCGTAGTTAATCCTGCAGACTTATCTCAACACATAGATTAGACAACAAATGACAATTGACTTCATCATCAAAATCCGAGATTCAACAATCTCCCCCTTTTTTATGATGACAATCAATTGATAATGGAGTTAACCTTAACTCCCCCTATCTATATGCCATACTTGAGATAAGTCATTCTTGAATTCAAGACCTAAGAATTCAAGCGACATATTGATAAGTTAAATCATTTGAACTTATCAATACTCCCATCATGATTCTCATCATGATGTATCTCTCTGAAGATGATGTCAAGGCTTGACATTCATTTTCAGATTTTACATTACAAGTTTGAATGATGGTAATAGTAACAATTCATCATATTGTAAGATATCAACATGTAAAGTTGTGAAGTAAGATTTTGATATCATTACATGATGTACACATTTCAAATATTTTAGCAAGTGTTGCATTTCTTCACATGGTAAGATATCAACTCAAGGCATAATGCAAATTATAGCATATGTTCATATATCTCTTGGTGATGCAAGCATGGCATAATCATAGCAAGTGTTTATATCATCAATTCATATATTTCTCCCCCTTTGTCATCAACAAAAAGCATGGTAGTTGTGATACCAGGAAAACAATATAAGCAAGTTATCAAGCATATAAAGGAGGGCATGATACGTAGATTGCTTTGAATACTTCTTCCTTTTTTTTCTTTTTTTTTGTTATAATCCTTTGTGCATGAAGGAGGAAAGCCATTTATGATACATGCTATTTGTGAGTTTACTTCGAGTGAAGTTAGAATCGATGAGAGATTAAATCATGCTTCATTTTTACAAGGATCAAGATATGTATGTGAAACAAATCCTTGCAAGTAAAAATACTATCATCCATATTTCAAGATGGAATTCATAAGCAGGAATCATTTCATCAAATCCATTTCAGAAAATATTTTTCATAAGAGTGTATGAGAAAATTTGATTTTTAGCATTCCAACTGTTAAGCGAATCTGAAAATGAGATGAACTCTTTCATGCATTCGGACAAGACTATGCTACAGATTTTCAAATACAATCATGAAGACAAAACATTTCAACACATGTTATGTAATGACAATCAAGTGATTTGATCATTCAATAAAGTCCGAAAAATAATTTTAACTAGTTTATCTATTCGGACACATCAACATTCCTAATTCTCTTCTTATGAATTTAAATTATTCTTCACTTAAAGGTTTTGTAAAAATGTCAGCTAGTTGATGTTTAGTATCAATGGCAATGACTTATCAACTGTATTGGTATATCACTTTTTCAAACTATTTTTATCAAAGCACAAGGTTTTCAAAACTTTTAGTTTCAATCTAAAATCCGAGATAACCATTTAGTTTATATATACCACAAGGCACAAGGTATATATTTACCACGATAGATGTTTACAACTCTACATATGCTCAAAATATATTAGGTAACCATATCAAGGATCAAGGCAAAGCACATCATGGTGAGTAACATAAGGAGTTTACAATAACAACAGATGATTGTGTTCATACAAGCTCATTCATGAGGTGGAAAATTAAAGTGCCTAAACAAGGAGTCAAATTGACGATGAATTTGCTGCAGCTCAGATAGGATTTGATCTTGTCGTTGTTCAAGCCGTTCTTGTCTTTGTTCGAATCGGTCCATCCGAATCCCAATATGTTCGACAGATGATGTATGAGTTTGCTCAAATGGATGTGTTTCCTCAAAGGGACAGATCGGAGGAGATTGAGTACCCCTAAATACTGGTGTTTCCGGTTCTGGTTCTGGTTGAGGGGGATCAATTCTTCTTGGCATTCTAACCCAATTACTGTTTCTTTAAAAACATCTTAATCGGTGAAGTAGATTTTTATTTATTATGCTAAATCTATCTATTTTTATTACTTCTTCTTCCGGTGGTATTAGAATATCATAGGCTTTCATTATTCTAGTGATTATACCACCATATGGGAGCATCATGTCTTTCTTAGATAGTTCTAACATGTTTTGTTGGATAAGATAACCAAGACAGATGTCATGTCCTTTCATGATCAAATACATAGTTCCTAATTCTAATTCACTTACTTCATCATGATGGTATTGTTTAGGAAGAATGATGCTAGTTAGGATATGATGAAGTACCTTAGTGTTTATAGGCAGTAGATGTTCACAACTTTTAGGAACAAATGCTAAGTTGGGATTGGCAAAAATTGTTCCTAAGGCTTCAACATATGTTGTTCCAACAGTTTCATCATCCCATGATCCTCTAAAGTAAAGTCCTCTACTTTTCATGGGAATGTCTATCATGTCGCAAATGAATCTATCCGTAATTGAGATCTGTTGTCCTAAAAGATAGGTGGACATTCTTTCTTCTTCATCTATTTGTATGTTATTATAAAACAATCTAACAAGTCTTGGATAGATGGGTTCGTTAATTTGCAAAATTGGAAGTAGATCTAAGTTTGCAAACCATTGGATTGTCTCTAAGTCTCTTAGTTCATTTAAATCTACGTATTTTCCCTTATTGACACTCCTAAGTTCGAAAGAGGAAAATTTTTCAGCATGGCATTTTGAATCGAAAAGGGTGAGATCAAAATCTTCTACTAATCTCCTCTTTCCTTTGTCCCTTGAGGATCTTCTAGATCCCATAACTACTGTTGTTTAGAAGAATAGTGATGAGCAAGAGTAAATGAATACAAAAAAAGTTTAAGGGCTTCTTAGAGAGTATCTTAGTGAGATCTTCAAGAGAGGGAAGGATTGTTGATGTTTTGCTTCGGAATGAGGGGTATTTGGGATGCTAAGAGGGGTGAAATGGGGATGGAGGAGGCTTGGAAGAGTAGAGGAGGGAAGGGAGTGAGTTGGGGTCGGTTTCACCGCCAACCCTAGCTTGGGTTAAAAAGGGGCAGAGTTGCGGGCGGTTGCACCTCTGGCTGGAGCGGTGCAACCGCTTGCAACACGTGACAGCTGGAGGTGCTACCTCCAGCTGGGGCGGTGCCACCGCCTGCAGGCAGTGAGCACTTGTTCTGATCAGTGTGATCTAATCTGAGAGTTTTTTGTCATGAGAAGAATTTTTATTTAGAGCAATCAACTTTACTTACGTAATTACGTAAGAGTTTCCATTTTAAGGCAAGGACTTTTGCACGATCAAGAAAAATCTTTTAACGTGCATACTCTCAATGTCGTACACATGTTTGTTCAAGTTGGTAAGTCTTGCAAGTTCATGACAGACTTAGTTACTTCATGATACAGAGTTGGATTCGAAGGTTATGAACGGATGAAATTGATGGGTTCGAAAATCCAGAGGATATGTGAATTTGGGAATCATACGTTTCTAATTCTGAAAAGTCAAATAAGGTTGTATCTAAATCGCATTTGTGATTTTGAATTTATAATCTCCATCTGTTATTTAGGCTAGAGAGCATTGTGAGTTCCTTTTTGGATCTTGGGTCATGACTATCGAGAATCAAGGAGCATAATATTATTTATTGCTCCAGCCTAAAATTTTTATGTTTTTAATGTTTTTACAGGAAGGGGTGATTTTTAGGTACTCATTTGCTTTTGGGTGCCTCACAAATAGATCTACATTGTCTATCATGTTGCATAGAATTTATCATGGTTCCTTTAGGAACCCAGATCAATTTGTTTGGACTAATTTTCTTGAATGGACAATAATGCGTCTTGTGTCCAAATTTGCAACAAAAGTTGCATTTGTTTTGATGTCGAACATGTAAGATGGGGCCTTTTATGAAGGTGGTTGAATTTTGATGAGGACTTCTCACAAATCCAATTCCACTTCTTTTGGGAACGTGACCCTTGTTTGCAAGGATCATGTTTAATGACTTGCTACCAACCTCGAATTTCTTCAAGGTGTCCTTAAGTAGCAAGTTTTCCTTTTGGAGAGTTTCTAGATCATGGCATTTTATGCATGAGCTTAAACTATCATGATGTTCAGCTTTTAACTTATTGAAATTACAAATAAGACTATCATGCTCCTTTTTTAGCAATTTGTATTTTCTACAAATTGTCTTACATTCATCAAATAATTCATGGAAAGCATTTAATAATTCATGATAAGGTAAATCTACATCAATTAAATTTGTTACCTCATCTCCGATGGCCATTAAGGCGTAATGAGCAACTTGCTCGATGTTGGACTCCTCTTCTTCGGATGCGCTCGAATCATCCCATGTTGCTTTGAGCGCTTTCTTCTTTGATGTTCTCTTCTTGGCTTAGGGATAATCACTCTTGTAGTGTCCCGGCTTTTTGCACTCATAGCAAATAACTTGGTCCTTCTTGGGTTCAAATTTATTTTTTGCATCATTCTTAAACTTGTTTCTTTTAAAGAATTTTTAAAATTTTCTTGTTAGAAGTGCCAAGTCATCATCACAGTCCTCATCACTTGAGTTTTCTCTCAAGTGGCCTTCTGAAGTTTTAAGTGTCATATCCTTCTTGTTCTTTGGAAGGATGTCTTCTTGCTCTTCATGAGCTTTACAAGTCATCTCGTAGGTCATTAATGACCCGATTAGTTCTTCAAGAGGGAAGTTGCGTAGATCTTTTGCCTCTTGAATAGCAGTAACTTTAGGATCCCAACTCTTAGGAAGGGATCTTAGAATCTTATTTACGAGCTCAAAATCCGAAAAACTTTTTCCGAGTCCTTTTAGACCGTTGACGACATCCGTGAAACGGGTAAACATGTCGCCAATGGTTTCACTCGGTTTCATCCGGAAAAGTTCGAAAGAATGTAACAGAAGATTGATTTTTGACTCTTTCACTCTACTTGTGCCTTCGTGAGTCACTTCGAGTGTGTGCCAAATATCAAATGCGGTTTCACAAGTTGAAACACGGTTAAACTCGTTTTTATCAAGTGCACAAAATAAGGCATTCATAGCCTTTGTATTAAGAGCGAAAGCGTTCTTCTCCAATTCATTCCAATCGATCATTGGAAGAGAAGACTTTGAAAATCCGTTTTCGACAAGATTCCAAAGTTCAAAATCCATAGAAATAAGAAAGATCCTCATTCGGGTCTTCCAATAGGTATAGTTCGTCCCACTGAACATGGGTGGACGTGTAATAGAATGGCCCTCTTGGTTTCCGGCGTATACTATCTCTCTTGGGTTTTAATCCGTTAGAGAGTTAACCCTGCTATGATACCAATTGTTAGGATCAAGAGCACTAAGAGGGGGGGGGGGGAATTAGTGCAGCGGAAAACTTTCTGCGATTAAAATGAAACTGCGTTCTAACAATAAAAATGATTTTTGTTTGAAAGCCGATTCTAGGATTACTTTAACTTAAGATCAAGCAAGATGATGTTAAAGTCAATCTATGAAGGCAGTTTGCAATTATGATGAAAACCAGAATATAAGCGCAAACTAAAATAATGACGTCAGATTTAAGAAACCGATTTGACGCCTAAATGCTGATTCAGAAATCACTTGATTAGGCGAGATGCTGTTTAAGCAAGGGTATAAAGGCAGTTTGTAGTTATGGTAAAAATCAAAACGTAAACGTAATCTGAAATATGATGATCGTCTGAAAAAGCATATTTACGTCTAAACACTGATACGGAAAGTGCAAAGCTTGAAACCCGATCGTATATGCACAGAAAGCAGTAAGCTTCAGAGGAGGTTTGCAGTAAAGATAATATGCTCAAAGTAAATGCAAATCGAGATGTAGAGTGGTTCGGTCGATCTTGACCTACTCCACTTTTGGCTTCCTCCACCGACGAGGTCACCGACGTCAACTAGAGGCCTTCCTTCAATAGGCGAAGGCCAACCACCCTTTTACAGTTTCACTCCTTTTGATGGGCTTAGGAGACAACCCTTACAGAAATTTTCTCTCCTCTCTTTACAACTCAAAACTTTGAAGAACAGAGGGAGGAGAACTTTTGTCCTTTACAACAATTTTGAGCTCTAAGAATCACAGAAAGAGATCAAGATTTTGAGGGTAAGTCTATTGTTCCAGTGCTGAATGGGTGGGGTATTTATAGGCCCCAACCCAGTTCAAATTTAGAGCTCAAAATTGTCAATTCCCGGAATTCCGGGATCAGGCGGTTACACCTCCTGACTGGGGCGGTTGCACCGCCTGGCAGAGCTCGAAGACTGAGCCTCTCGGCGGTGCCACTTCTGTCAGGGGCGGTTGCACCTCTCTGCCAGAGCTCGAAGACTGAGCTCAGGCGGTTGCACCTCCTGGCTAGGGCGGTTGCACCGCCTGGCAGAGCTCGAAGATCGAGCTAAAGCGGTGCTACCTCTTGTCAGGGGAGGTTGCATCGCCCAGTCTCGCTCGGAGACTGAGCCCAAGCAGTGCTACCTCCTGGTCGGGGCGGTTGCACCGCCCAGTCTCCTTGGGAGACTTAGCCCAGGCGGTGCTACCTCTTGGCTTGGGCGGTTGCACCTCCCACAGCAATCAGGGTCCGAATGGGTAGATCCATTCGGCCCAATTTGGGTTTTTCAAGGGCCCAATTGCCCCAAGATTAAGCTAATGGGATCACCTCCCATTTCCAACTTAATCATTGTGCTAACTACGATGAATCCTAAGACAATTTTTGCAGCTTGCTCCGGTGCGTCAATCGCTTCTTCCGGCGAGTTTCCGGCGAACTTCCGTCGATCATCCGCTGAACCCTCGGTGATGCTCCTGCGGACTTCCGGCAAACTCCTGGACTTGCGACGATCCACTCGGCGAGTTCCGACGAGCTTCTTTTGGCAAGCTTATGGACTTCTCAGATTTGTTCCCGCAGAACCTCCGACGATTGTTCGAACTTCCGTCGAACTCTCGAACTCCCAACGTGATCATTGTCTTGACTCTGGCGCAACTCTTGCTGCATGTCTAACTTTCATCGTAGTTAATCCTGCACACTTATCTCAACTCATAGATTAGACAACAAATGACAATTGACTTCATCATCAAAATCCGAGATTCAACAACTCGAGATCCACAAGCAAACATTCCAGGAAACACTTCATAGACAATACAAATTATATACAGACTTTACAAGCTCTGACAATTGCACAACAAAGGGTCAAAATGATCCATTACAGATCGAAAATCTCTCACACGTGTCCATATGATACAACTTTTATTTACAAGCCTAAAGCGGTCACCAACCTAACTAAAATGAGACTATTAAGCCTTCAGTTGTCCCTCTACATGTTGTACAAAGCATGAACATACCAAAAGACACGGACATACATAGGCATTACATCAAACATCCTATTTCGAAGTTTGTCCATGACAGTAGGGCTAACTTTAATCAAAAAAGGAAATTTGATTAAAGCAGGAAGAATCTGATGTTGGTCTAGAGTGAACATGTCAGAAGATTGGACGTCGATCGAATGATCGGTCAATATGCTAGTAGAAAGACTTCATGCCATGAGTTCGGGCATCAGGCCAAAGGACAGATATTGCGCCAAGGAGATTGAAAGTTATGGGAGGTCAATATGCCAATTGAACAATACACTAAAGGAGATGTCAATGCACTAAAGGATTGGACAAAACGTTAGATAAACCAATGACATGCTGGACAATATAGAATTCTAGTCGTGTAATCAGTTGTTTTAATTGGTTCGAGTTAGGTCATAATTGAGTTGGTTTCGGGTATAACTATGCTAACTCAATTATAAGCCAATTGGGCTTTGAGTTGGGACTGTTTTGTTCCAAGTGGAAGGCCCATACGGTCACCCAAGACTAGGTGGAATCACTTATGAGTTAGAAAAATCAAGAGCATACTTTTTCAAACAATCAAATGGTGCTATCGCCAGATTGAGCATTGATACTGCCTAGTATCAATGTGCAAAGTGATGATATCGCCCAGACAGTCTCCCAAACTATGTCAAGAGATGATATCGCTAAACTGGGTGATGGTACCACTCAACACAAGTGATGGTACCATTAGGACCCGGGAAACCTAGGATGAGACCTTTTTTATCTTTATTTTTTAAGTCATTTGGGGTCTATAAATGCCCTACTCTTTCTTGCTTAGAAAAGCATGAATTTGAGTAAAAAAGGGAGAAATAATACTTAAGAAAAAAATTAGAAACTCTCTTAGGATTTAGAGTCTCTTCCTCCTAGAGTTAGAGGTTTTCTAATAGAGGAGTGAGGTCTAAACCAGATATGAAAAGGTTATCTCCTAAGCCTATGAAAAGGAGAGAGAGTTGTAAAGGTAGTTAATCTTTGTCTATTGAAAGAAGATCATTAGTGAAAGCTGGTGGCCTCGAGTGAAGAGGAATCGAGAGTGGATGTAGGTCATGACGACTGAACCACTATAAAATTTGGTTTGCATTTACTTTATGCTTTTCATTTACATTGCAAACTGATTTCTTACTCACTACGCTCATTACGCTTTCGTATGTTTTTATGTTAGACATATTTTCGATACAGCTTTATTGAATGAAGTTTCCGAATCAATGTAAGTTTTAGGAAAGCACTAATTCATCCCCCTCCCTCTTAGTGTCATCACGGTCCTGAAAGATACATGGTAATTGAGGATAGACAGGTCCAATGAATTAGATTCATCGTTTGGGGACTATGACGTAGTGACCTAGTATGTTCTTAGTCGATGAGTCGAATGACTTATTATGGAAATAATAATTCACTGATCCAAAAGAAGTTTTAACATGTATGATTCATGACCAACTCGATATTGGGTCTAGAGAGTCACACACATATCGTAGGTATTGCGATGAGTAGAGGTTCAGATGTAAGATATATGCTGGAGCCTCTATCTTATTGGATATCTAATAAGCCCATGAATTATTGGATCCTATGGATAAGATCTAATAAGAGCCAATGAGAGATTATTGGGTAGAGACCTACTAATCTAAGAGACTTAGATAGTTAGATGGAGATCCATGTTAGGATCTCTTTATTTTTTGAGTTTTTAAATAATATTTTATTGAGTTTGTTTAGTTCGGTAAGAGTCGGATAGGGGTTTATTTAATATTTATATATTATAAAGAGTCCAAGTCTTGGTAGACTATGGGTGAAACTTCATAAATAGGGATATAACTATTTCTTTTCAATAAGCAATGAAATATTATTCAATCTTTTGACAAACCCTAGAAGGTCGATCGCCTCGAAGTGATCAAGAAGGTCGATCCCCTCTAAGTGATCATCCTTTTTTTTCTCTTTTTTTATGATAAAACCCTAGGACCCTTATCATTTGGTATTAGAGCAGTGATTCTCGACATTCTTGCTGTAATTTCTCACTAACACTTTATCGTAGTTATCATTATCTCAAAAAAAAAAAAAAAGTGGGAGAAGAGAGAAAGGGCCACCATAGCCACATTCTTCTTGAGCGAGGCTTCACCCCTACTTCCCTACTTACGACCATCGACCACTATTGCCACTACTCTCCGACCATTGACCATCGCACTATTGCTTCCTGGCTAGCACCCCCCTCATTGCGCCGTAGCCACCCTCTAGCCACGCACCCTATCCTGCTCAAGCAAGAAAGGGTCGCCGTCGCTATTCCCGGCCAGCAAACCACCCCCTCGTAGTGCCTAGCCTCGATGACCCTTTGCTGCTCCTCGCCCTCAATGACACTACTCTCGACCACACCGCCACTACTACCTCTCAACCCCGACAGCAACCTTCAATTCTCGTAACGGCAAAAACAGAGCAATGTTCCCAACCATGCCACCACCACTTCCCCTTCTTCTAGCTAGCGACCACCATCACCGCTACTCTCCTACCAGCACCCCCCGCTTCTCCACCGGCATCCACAATAGCCATTGGTTGCCACCACAGTAGGAAAGGAAGAAAAGAGGTGAAGTAGGACAACCGTAGCCATCGCAGTCACTGTAACCATTGGTCCTTCTATTGTCATAGCCGTCGATTGCCACCACTGCTATCGTTGCTTCCCAACTAGTGATCGTCGTCGCCTGCCTCCTAGTCATGACCCCTACTGCCTTCCCTTAGGTCACAACTATAGCCACTAGATCCATCATCCTTTGCATCTTTTGCTGCTTGACCATCTCCCCTCGTTCCACTACTGCCACCCTCCAGCCACAGCTATCGCAGCCACCACAGCTGCCACAGTCACCTAGCTCTCAAAAGCCACACGCAGCCTCCCAACCCTTAGCAGCGTGCCTCCCAACTAAGAGTAGCATGAGGGCAGCCCCGCCCCATCCTGCTCAAGCAAGAAAGGGCCACTACTGCTATTCTCGGCCAACGGACCACTCCCCATGCCGATGCCACCTCCTTGTAGTGACCGTAGTGCTCTCACCCCAACAAGCCAAACTTTATAGTAGCCGCACTGAATAGTGCAGTACTAATGCCCTTAACTCGACACCAAAAACAAGAATTGGAGATTATAGATCTACAATCTTATGCAATGACTATCGATAACTCAATGAAAGCCCAATTAGAAGCCTTGGAAACCAGAATTGAGAATCGACTATAAGAAACCCTTAATGATTTTAAAAAGAGTCTATTGGAGAGCTTCAACAGGTTTCAACAAGATGAAAGTTCAAGTCTTATATTGAACCGATTTGGAGATAAGAAAAAGAAACCAAGAACAAGACACAAACTCCAAAAGAATCCAAGGTGGAAATAGCTTCAATCCAATTAGATTAAGATGCAATCTAATGGTATGATTGGTATGAAACCTATCATGGGATTTCCTTATGGGAGCAATTCAAGATAGGACTTCTTATTCGCTTTGGACCTTCTAAATATGAATGTTGATGAGTAGCTCATCAAAATTCGTTAGACTTCTATAGTGTTAGAATATCAAAGCAGATTTGAATGATTATTAAATCAAGTCAGAGATTAGTCCGAATGACAACTAGTGAGTATATTTATCGAAAGACTTAATCCATAGATCCAATGTGAAGTCAAAGCTCGCCAACCTTGCACTATGATAGCCATAATATCATTTGCATGTTTATATGAGGAAAAAATCAATAGGAAAAATTACCAAAATAGAAGTGACAATAAATATATAGTAGAGGAGGCTGTTAGGGGAGTAGTTATTGGTCAACTCTGATGAGTTGTTGGCTGCTTGCCTGGTAGTTGAGGAGGCAAAAAAACCTTGGGAGGAGGAGAAGAACCATGCCTCCGAGCGGGAGAGGAGGGTTGTGGCCTCCTACAAGGAATCCAAAGGGTTCTAATGTGGCCTCAGATGCTCTAACCCGGCTGCATATAAGTTTAGGTACCAGATTACCACTAGTCACTTCAAGTTGAGGACCTGTATGCTAAGCTTCCCTTAGACACTGAAGTGCTTGCCCCAATGGAGGTTTCCTTCAACGATTGCCCAGTGTCTCCTCTGGCACTGCCTCCTCTAGCCTGATGTAGCTAGAAATTGGTGACCCTTCTTTTTGTTTTTATTAGCTCCCTTTTGCGACCTCCCCTTTCGGATGGCATCTACTTTTGTCACTCGCTTGATTTAATTCAATAAAAAATCTTTTTGGAATGTGTTACTCGCCTTTCGCATTATTCTTGAGTGAAAAATATTCAAAGTCTTTTCATCTTGCTATTTCGCAAGGCAGGAGCTCTTAAGTCTCAGCTGTCGTCGGAGCATCCCCTAGGGAGTCATCATGGGTTTGGCTTCGACTCTCTCACATGCAAGGGGGGGGCTATGTGCTAGCCTAAAGGGGTAGGGGGTGATGTTGCCAATGGTAGATAGCCACAAATGCTTGGCCCCCTAGCATTGAAGCTTAAAGGGTGCTTTTGACGAGGTAAGCATAGGGCTCACCTCTGCCCCTTGGGAAAGGGAGGAGGGGCCCTCCTTGTCTCAAATGTTCACTAGGAAGATGGCAAAAGGGTGTGCCTATGATGTTCGGTCCTCCTTCTAATGTCAAAATGATAGTGTCATGAGTACCATCAATTGATGAGTTAGCACAAATAGTCCACTATCGAAGGTGTAAGCTCATCTAAGTGCCTTTTTTAGCTAACGTGAGAGACTTTGTGATGTGAGATAGTATAAGATGGCCAGTCAAAAGCCATTCTGTTAGTGAGGACCCGGTTCAAGATGGCCGGGTAGGTGAACTAGGATCTTCTTGGTTGTAAGGTTCTTCCCTAGGGGCTAGGTCATTTGGGTGTCTTTAGGCAACCGATGATCTTATATGAGAAGTTGACGCTGGGGGTTGCCCGGCGTAGCCCCTCCGATACTTAAGTTAGCGAAGGGAAAAAGACAGCAATGTAAGCTATATGACTGAGTTAGTGTATAGAGAGCCCCCCCTCAGCGTGAGCTGATGGATTTCTTTTTATACTTAATCCCTAAGTCTTTTTATTAGTTAGCTTAGGATAAGATCAAGTTATCTGCCTGATCATTCTAGTCTCTAATCTTGATAAGGTATGACGGTTATTATCAGTCATTGATGTAAGCATATCGGGACACATTGCGGTACCATTTTGGGGCTAGTGATTTGGAGCCTACTTAGATGTCAACCTTTGTGAGAGATAAACTGACATGACACAAAATCGTTCCTATCACTAAGCATAATGTTCTTTGACACAAGGTGTTGTAATAATGAAAAATGGCTCATTGAAATTTTACCTTGGAGACCCAGAAAAAAGGAAAAAAAACTTGTGTATCCAGCTTGGTCATGAAAAAATCTCTTAATTCTCCTATTTTTTATTTTCTCATCTAACCTTATATTAGGTCAGGGTTAACTGATGGGCAACACCATCCAGTTGTTATTTCTTGCATAAAATGTTTAATCATGCAGTGACTTAGATCCTTATAAGTGATTTTTTTTTTCACTACTTTTGTCTCAAATTCTACTAAATGAATCGTGAATCTATGCTTGCTTGGTAGATGGTGATTCATCCAACCACATGAATCTTCATATTATTTGGTTGTGATCAAACTCATGAGACAATGGCAAGATTTTGAGTTTGTTGAAACTAGAAAATGAGGCTACAAGTGAAGGAACAGAGGATCTTACAGACAGACACTTCATGTAACAAAGAGCTTGAAGATGTAGATCCATCGGTGCCTGATTCCACATACCAATGAGCTTCCATTAATAGTAATCAGTTTGAATCTGAATGTGCAGATGCTCTGCTTCATAATCTGCCAGATAATATTGGAAATTTTGAAGAAGAAGAAGATACTGCATTGATGATCTAAGAATGGCAGACAGCGATCCACCTTTTATGCAAGATTTGGAGTTCAATTCAGCTTTTGATATTGATATGATTGTTGAGGACCAAAACTGTTGGTATGGATTCAATTCAGCTTTATCTGAAGCTGGAGGACAACCACAAACAGGCGACCAGACTAAAAGTGATAACTCTGTCCCAGAAATAAGTTCTTTAGTGTTGATTTCTCTGGAAGAATCTGAGAGAGATCACTGTCATGTGGATCCATCTAGTTTCGACTCCAGCAGATATCATAGACAACTTATCGAACAAGAACAAAAGGAGAAGGTAGTCAATCTACAGAGTTGGTTATTGTTTTTGCATCTTAAATAGAAGTATATGACTCTCACCAATATGGAGATGGTCAATGCACACACCATTATTTGAAGAAATGGAATGATTGTTTGTTAGAACTCCTATGGATTCTACACTTGTGGTTGATCTCTCTAGGGGATCATCCTCCTTGGAACTCTATAGAGGTTCCTTCGTACAAGCTGCTGCTCAAAGATTACTAAAAAGATTCCTTGTCAAAAGAGGATGAATACATGACTATTTATAGGGCTTCTAAACCCTAACTCCTAATATAACTCCTACTCAACACTCTTACTTCTAAACAACTCCTACTCTAAGAAGCAACCTCCCAACTAACCCTAACTCTAGCCGGCCTCTCCACCATTTTAATAGGGGTCAGCTATGTAGGTTTATATGAATGCCCCTTTCAATAAAATTCAATTAGGATTCTCCTAGCTAGAGTCCTAATAGACCCGCCCTCTTCAAATCAGTCATATCCTCGAGACTAACGATCCATGAATTCTAAAAATTTGATCTCCAAGTTGTCATAGTTCTCCCAAGTGGCATCTTCTACTGATAGGTTCGCCCACTGTATTAGCACTTCAGTAGTGGGTCGTCGTCGTCGAGTCACGATCCGTCAATCAATAATAACACTCGGTTGGGTCTAAAGTTCTCCTTGGGTAGTCATATTAGGTAGATGGCTTTGAGCTATCTCATTTTATCCCAGCTTGAACTTTAAACACGACACATGAAAGACTGGATGGATTCGGGAGCTGACGGGTAAGTCCAATTTGTATGCTATCGCTCCGATGTGTTCCAAAATTTGGTATGGTCTATAAAATTATGGTGAAAGCTTCATAGATGCTCTGGTCTGGTATTGCTTATATGGCTGGAGTTGTAGGAAGACCCAATCTCCTACTGAAAATTCTCTTTCGCCTTTGTATTGATCATATTGTTATTTTATCCTTGCTTGAGCTTTTCTTTGTGATGAGGGAAGCCCTTCGATGAAATCCATTGATATATCGGTCCACATTGAGTCTGAGACGAGTAAGGATTGTAGCTTTCCAGGACTTGCTACTGTCCCGCCTTTATGTCGTTGACATACATCACATTGTGCCACAAATTTAGTAATAATATTTTTCATCCCTACCCAATAAAACTTTTGCTTAAATCTCTTATAGGTTCTAAGGAACCCAGAGTGCTTGGTCACAAGTGTGGAATGTATCTCTTAAGGATGGTCTTTATGCAAATAGAATTTGGAACAAGCATAATGTGTCCCTTATAGCGTAATTCTTTTGAGTCACATCTGCAATGAGCCATGGAGCTTGGTGCTTTCTCCAATTTTTTTATAATCTTACTGGTCTCTAGATCTTCCTGTCATTTCCTCTTAATATACTCAAGGAAGTCACTGGTCAAAAGTGGAATGGCTAAAAATTCATCTTGCTCGGGTAGCCGTGAAAGTACATCTACAACAATAATATCTTTCCCCTTTTTATAAGTTATTTCATAATCATATCCAAGAAGCTTTGTTACCTGTTTTTGCTGCTCGGGGGAAGATATCTTCTGCTCAAAGAAATATTTTAGGCTTTTATGGTCGGTCTTGATTTGAAAGCGTTGCCCGATTAAGTACAGTCTCAATTTGGCCACCGCATGCACAATCACGAGCATCTCCTTATTGTAAATAGTCTTCTTGAGATAGGAATGAGATAACGCCTTACTAGTATAAGTGAGGGGGTGGCCATCTTGTATTAGTACAGTACTAATTTTGACTTTGGAGATATCGGCTTCAATAATAAAAGTCTTGCCGAAGTCGGGTAGCGCTAGTACGGGCGTTATCGTCATTGCGGCTTTAAGTTCATCGAAGGTGGTGGTGGTTTTGTTCGACCATTAGAAAGTATCTTTTTTTAGTAAGAAATTAAGGGGTGCACTGATCTTTCCATAGTTTTTCATAAACTTGCGGTAGTAGCCTATTAAATCGAGAAAGCTGCATAGCGATTTTATATTCCTCAGGGTCGGATAGTTCTGCATTGCTTCAATTTTGGAGGGGTCCACTACCACACCTTCCTTTGATATGATATGCCCAAGATATTCCACTTTATGTTGAAGAAAGTTGTACTTTGATTTTTTTGACAAAAAGAACATGTTCTCGCAAAATCGTCAAAACAAGTCGTAAGTGCTGAAAATGACTTTCAAGAGAATGGCTATAAATAAGGATATCGTCGAAGAAAATCAGCACAAACTTATGAAGATAATTCGGGAAAATATCATTTAGAAGGTCTGGAAGGTGGAGGGAGCATTAGTGAGACCAAAGCGCATTACCAAAAATTTGTAGTGGTCGTTGTGTTCTGAAGGAGATTTTCGGTATGTCTTCTTCGCACACTCATATTTGATGATACCCGGATCAAATGTCTAACTTTGTGAAGACTTGTGCTCTCTTTAATTTATCAAGTAATTCATCTACTACTAGAATAGGGCATTTTTCCTTGACGGTTATGCCGTTGAGAGCTGGGTAATCAACGCAAATTCATCGTGTTCTGTCCTTCTTTTGTACGAGGAGCACCAGTAAAGAGTAGGGGCTAAAACTTGGCTGAATAACTCCTGTTTCGAGCATCTTTTTTACAATCCTTTCTATTTCATCCTTCTAGAGATATGGATACCAATATGGCTAAGTATTTGCTGGAGGTTTGCCCGGAAGAATCGGTATACAATGATTATGTCGACGGGTAGGAGGTAGGTTGCGCAGTTCATCAAATATATATAAAAATTCAGCAAGCAAAGGAAGTAGATTTGGATCTTCAAATTCTATTGGCTCTTCTTTAGTTTGCTACTCAAGTTGTACTAAAAAGCTGCTGCATACTTTGTATAAAACCTTCTCTATTCATTGTGTGCAAATCGTCGTTACGTCGCCCCCACATTTCCCATGCAGATAACCTGTTTCACCTTACTGTAAAATTTCATAATTAGTTTCATAAAATGTCAAGAAATATCACCTAATGTCGTTAGTCATTTGATACCGAGCATAGCCTCATAGTAATCAAGAGGGAGGAGGAAGAAATATGCAATTATCTCTTGATCCTGCAGCAACAGTTTCACCCACGGGCACCTATGATCACACTTCAAAATTCGTCCGTCGATGACCTTATTGAATCTCAGATTTTGATGATGAAGTCAATTGTCATTTGTTATATAATCCATATGTTGAGATAAGTGTGCAGGAATAACTACGATGTGTTGAATCTTGAATTTTGATGATGACGTCAATTGTCATTTGTTATCTAATCCATATGTTGAGATAAGTGTGCAGGATTAACTACGATGAAAGCAAGACATGCAGCAGGAGTTACGCCGGAGTCAAGACTATGATCACATTGGGAGTTCAAGAGCTCGACGGAAGTTCGGACGGTCATCGGAGGTTCTGCGGGAACAAATCTTAGAAGTCCAGGAGCTTGCCAAAAGAAGCTCGTCGGAACTCGCTAAGTGGATCGTCGCAAGTCCAGGAGTTTGTTGGAAGTCCGTCGGAGCATCGCTGGAGGTTCGTCAGATGTTTGCCAGAAGTTCCCCGGAAGCTCGCCGGAAGAAGCGATTGACGCACTAGAGCAAGTTGCAGTAAATGTCTTAAGAAATTCATAGTTAGCACGATGATTAAGTTAGAAATAGGAGGTGATCCCATTAACTTATTCTCGGGGCAATTGGGCCCTTGAAAGATGCTAATTGGGCCGAATAGATTAGCTCATTCGGACCCAGATTACTTGGCTAGAGGTGGCACCGCCTGGGTCGGTGGTGGCACCACCCAGGGCTCAGTCTTCGAGCTCTGCACTGCCTCTGATAGAGGTGCAACCGCCTGAGCTCGGTCTCCGAGCTCTGGCTGGGCGGTGCAACCACCCCAGTCAGGCGGTGGCACCGCTTGGGCTCGGTCTCCGAGCTCTAGCAGGAGGTGTAACCGCCCTTGATAAGCGGTGGCACCGCCCAGAGGCTCAGTCTCCGAGCTCTGCCAGGCGATGCAACCGCCAGAACCCGGAATTCTAGGAGATGATAGTTTTGAGCTCCAAATTTAAACTGGTTTGGGGCCTATATATACCCCACCCTTTCCTGAATGAAAGGGCACCAAAAATCCAATCTTACTTTGTGATTTTTAGAGCTCAAAAGTGTTGTAAAGGCTAGAAGTTCTCCTCCCTCTTTTCTTTTAAGTTTTCATCTTTCAAGAGAGGAGAGAAATCTTGTAAGGGTTGTCTCCTAAGCCCGTCAAAAGGAGTGAATCTATAAAAGAGTGGTTGGCCTTCGCCTATTGAAGGAAGGCCTCTAGTGGACGTCGTTGACCTCGTCGGAGGAGGAAGCCAAAAGTGGATGTAGGTCAAGATTGATCGAACCACTTTAAAATTACGGTGCTCTCTGGTTTGCATTTATTCTTGCTGCTTACCTTACTACAAACCTCCATATGTGCTTTGCTTCCTCTTTACATTTGCTACACTCTTTTACGAACTCACTTTCAAATTAAGTTTCCGAAAATGCTTTTACGTCGGAAATCGGTTTTATCGTACAAACATCATATTTCAGTTTGCATTCTAATTTCTATCTTAACTGCAAACTTCCTGCCTTACTTCACTTTAAATACATTTCCGTAAGCTTTTAAAGTTATTATCTGCAAGAAACAACTTTTACATTGGAATCGGATTTCAACGTACGAACGCAATTTTGATTGTCGAAAGTTTTCCGTTGCACTAATTCAAACCCCTCTCCTCTCTTAGTGCTCTTGATCCTAACAATTAATATCAGAGCGGGGTTAACTCTCAAACGGATTAAAACCCAAGAGAGATAGCATACGCCAGAAACCGAGAGGGCCATTCTATTACACATCCACCCATATTCAATTAGACGGACTACACTTATTGGAAGACACGAATGAGGATTTTCCTTATTTCAATGGATTTTGAACTTTGTAATCTTGTCGAAAATGGATTTTCGAAGTCTTCTCTTTCAATGATTCATTGTAATGAATTGGAGAAGAAGACTTTTGCTCTTAATGCAAAGGCTATGAATGCCTTATTTTGTGCGCTTGATAAAAATGAGTTTAATCATATTTCGATTTGTGAAATCGCATTTGATATTTGACAGACACTCGAAGTGACTCACGAAGGCACAAGTAGAGTGAAAGAGTAAAAAATCAATCTTTTGATACACTCTTTCAAACTTTTCCGAATGAAACCGAGCGAGACTATTGGAGACATGTATACCCGTTTCACGGATGTCATTAATGGTCTAAAAGGACTCGGCAAAAGTTTTTCGAATTTTGAGCTTGTGAATAAGATTCTAAGATCCCTTCCTAAGAGTTGGGACCCTAAAGTCACTGCTATTCAAGAGGCTAAAGATTTAAATAACTTCCCTCTTGAAGAACTAATCGGATCATTAATGACCTATGAAATGACATACAAGGCTCATGAAGAGCAAGAAGACATCCTTCCAAAGAACAGGAAGGATATGACACTTAGAACTTCGGATGACCACTTGAGAGAAAACTCAAGTGATGAGGACTGTGACGATGACTTAGCACTTCTAACAAGGAAATTAAAAAAATTCATTAAGAGAAACAAGTTTAAAAATGACACAAAAAATAAACTTGAACTAAAAAAGGACCAAGTTATTTGTTATGAGTGCAAAAAGCCAGGACACTAGAAGAATTATTGTCCCCAAGCCAAGAAGAGAACATCAAAGAAGAAGGCGCTCAAAGCAACATGGGATGACTCGAGCGCGTCCGAAGAAGAGGAGTCCAACACCGAGCAAGTTGCTTATTACGCCTTAATGGCCATCGGAGAGGAGGTAACAAATTTAATTGATGCAAATTTATTATTTGATGAGTTATTAAATGCCTTCCATGATTTATTTGATGAATGCAAGATTATTAGTAGAAAATACAAATTGCTAAAAAAGGAGCATGATAGTTTTACTTGTAATTTCGATGAGTTAAAAACTGAATATCATGATAGTTTAGGCTCTTGTATAAAATGCCATGATATAAAAACTATCCAAAAGGAAAACTTGCTACTTAAGGACAACTTGAAAAAATCCGAGGTTAGTAGCAAGTCTTTGAACATGATCCTTACAAACAAGGGTCACGTTCCCAAAAGAAGTGGAATCGGATTTGTGAGAAATTCTCACCAAAATCCAACCACCTTCATAAAAGGCCCCATCCTATATGTTCGACACCAAAGCAAATGCAACTTTTGTTGCAAGCATGGACACAAAATGCATTATTGTTCATTCAAGAAAATTAGTCCGAACAAATTAATTTGGGTTCCTAAAGGAACCATGATAAACTCTATGTAACATGACAAACAATGTAGATCAGTTTTTGAGGCACCCAAAAGTAAATGGGTACCTAAAAATTATCCTTTCTTGTAGAGACATACACCATCACAAGCTAGGAGCAAGAGATGGTACCTTGATAGTGGATGCTCAAGGCATATGACCGAAGATCCAACTAAATTCTCTATGCTCACTAGCATAGACAAAGGTCATGTCACCTTCGGAGACAACAACAAGGGTAAAATCATTAGCAAAGGAACCATAGGTAACAAATCCAACTTCTTTATTGAAGATGTTTTATTAGTTGATGGTTTAAAACATAACCTCTTAAGTATTAGTCAATTATGTGATAAAGGATATATCGTCAAATTCGAATATAATGCTTGCATCATTGAAAAACCACACAAAAACACATCTATGATTGCATTAAAATAGAATAACGTATACACCATTGACATCAATGATCTTTGCAATGAAATGTGTTTCTCGATTTTAAATGAGGATGCTTGGCTTTGGCATAGGAGATTAGGTTATGCTAGCATGAAACTAATCACTCAAATATCATCCAAAGAACCTGTACGAGGAATTCCTCGTATCAAGTTCATCAAAGATAATGTGTGTGATGCTTATCAATTAGGAAAATAAATTAAGAGTGGTTTCAAATCTAAGAATCAAATAAGCACCTCTTGGCCCTTACAATTGATCCATATGGACTTATTCGGACCATTCTCTATCTCCTGGAATTCCGGGGTCTGACGGTTGCACCGCCTGACAGAGCTCGGAGACTGAGCCTCTAGGCAGTGCCACCTCCTATTAGGGGCAGTTGCACCGCTTGGCAGAGCTCGGAGACTGAGCCTCTAGGCGGTGCCACCGCCTGAAAGGAGCGGTTGCACCGCCTAGTCTTGCTCGGAGACTGAGCCCAAGCGGTGCCACCTCCTGACTGGGGCGGGTGCACCGCCTAGCAGAGCTCGGAGATCGAGCTCAAGCGGTTCCACCGCTTGTCAAGGGCGATTGCACTACCCAACCTAGCTCGGAGACTGAGCTCTAGGCGGTGCCACCGTTGGCCAAGAAATCTGTGCTAGTCATAGGTGCCCAACAAGCCAATCACGTGAGTGATGGCACATGTAACTTAATATAGAATCTTTTTGCTTATTATATTTTGACATATATCACTTTATAACTAATGCATAAATGCATACATAAATTGTGATGTCCTTGGATTTGTGCAATGGGAATCGAATCGTGATGAGATCACGATAGTGAGATCGATTCACCTTTAAACACATATCCTAAATAATCCCGATCATAGGTTACTCGAGAGGGATATCATGATAACCGGACAGACTGGTGTGCTGTATACCCATCCATATGATGGATGCAGTTGGTCTCATAGCTGCTTGTGTAGGGACATTAGGGATACAGTACAGGTGCTCATTGGAGAATAAATTCACTGATTGATCCACTTACGAAATGCTAGATGGTTGATGATGTCTTATTGTCAGACAGCGATTCCGTAGTCCTAGTGGTGTATCTGGTCCTTAGACTTGAGACACCAAGGATGTCCTGTATGAGTGCTCCACTCTTTGATACTAGACTTATAGGTTTGGCTGTCCCAGATCTAGTACAGTTGGTCATTGGGAGTGGTAGTCGACCTTACGAGGGCTATTGAGTGTCGATAGAGAATCATCCACTCTCGACGTCATGAGAGGAATATCCCATGTGTTCTTGCTCAGACAAATCCCTGGCCAGGGTCATTCGGGTTGAGAGAGAAAGAGTTCTCTAGGAGAATCCGATTAGAGCGAGACTCGAGTAGAAACCATGTGGGTCTGACAACACCATGCTCGATATACGGTCTCTAGTATATTAGATGGATGAGGGACTATAGGTACACGGTAAAGGAGGACAGACAGGTCCAATGGATTAGATTCCCCTATATCGTCTGGGGACTACGGCGTAGTGGCCTAGTACGTTCGTAGTCAATGAGTCGAGTGAATTATTGCAGAGATAATAATTCACTGAGTTAGAAGGAGTTATAACAGGTATGACTCACGGCCAGCTCGATATTGGGCCTAGAGGGTCACACACATATGGTAGGCATTGCGATGAATAGAGGTTCGGATATGAGATATTCGACAGAGCCCTTGTCTTATTGGTTGCAGATCCAATACCCACTAGAGGAGGACCCATTAGGGTTTGACAGAGGACCTCTATAAATAGGAGGGATTCAGAGCCCCATGGGCTAGAGAGCTTTTGTTTGCCTTTTCCTATTCTCCTCTCGATCTCCACCTCAGAGTAGATCTGGAGTTTTGAGGAGCGTCGTCGCAACCCTGCTGTGTGGATCACCGCTAGAGAGGAGGACGCTTGACCTCCTTCACCCTCTCCTAAGGATCTGCAAGGAAACAGGGATATACGATCTCCCTAGGTAACATAATCTACTCTATACGTAGTTTCATGTTTCGCGGATTTTGCGTACCAATCTTCGCACGACAACGAACATCTCTTTGGGAATCGGGGATTTTGTTTTTCTTGTTCTTCCACTGTGCATTTGATGTCGCCCCCAAAGGATTCCCCAACATCTCTTTAGGAATCGAGGATTTCCGTCGAACTCTTGAACTCCCAACGTGATCATAGTCTTGACTCCGATGCAACTCCTACTGCATGTCTTTCTTTCATCATAGGTAATCCTGCACACTTAAAACAAAATTTTGATCGAGATAATTAACCCTAAGCAATTAACCAAGTTGTCCGGCATGTCATTGGTCTCTCGACGTTTCGTCCGATTCTTCGGCACATCATCCTTTCCTGTGGCCTATTGCCCAATCGGCTAGTTGACTCCGCAACTCCGATATCCTTAGTGCAATACCCGCTCTTCTTGGCCCGATGCCTGAGTCTACGGCCCGAAGCCTTCTGTCGATACGTCGACTGATCCGCCGACCCGACGTCCAATCTTCTGACATGTTCCTCCAGCACATCATGATTTTTCCTGCTTTAATTGTCTCATCCTGATCGAAGCATCCTTCGTCACTCAAAATGCAGATTAAAACATAAACACAATTATCAATTGGTTTCATCATCAAAATACAAGATTCAACAATCTCCCCCTTTTTGATGATGACAACCAATTGATGACGGAGTTAAACTTAACTCCCGGAGTTTAAACAAACTCCCCCTATCAATATGCCATATTGATAGAACCTTGAATTCAAGTCATTACATTATTCATCATGAATACTTGCAACATATCATCATGAACTTATGCATAAACTTATGCATAATATCATACTTCTCCCCCTTTGTCATCAACAAAAAGGAAAAGTTCCAACTCTAATCTGTTTGTGATATAAGTTCAACTCATTGCATGAAAAACAAAATATCAAGTTTTATCATCATGCAATCTAGCAATTAAAGATGTGCAAGTTTAGTATGTTTGCTTTTCATGCGATAATAATTGTTTGCTTCTCTTTAGATTACAAGCTAGTAATTTTTACGATATGCAAGTTTTACTCAAAACAAGCTAGCACTTTTGCTTCTTTTGAGATAGCAACTTCTACATCATGCAAGCTAGCAAATTAGAAATGTTCAAGAAGGCAACTCTTGCTTCTTGAAATATATAAATTTTGTCAACTTTGCTAGATGCACAAGTTTAGCATGTTTTGCTTCTTGAGATAGGCAAGATAGCACTTTTGTAATTTTGTTTCTTAAAATGTTCAAGATAATAAGCTCTGCATCTTGCAAGCTAGCAATGTTACAACATTTTAAAACATGCAAGCTAGCAATTTAGAGATGTTCAAGAAAGCAACTCATGCCTCTTGAAATATGCAAGTTTGTCAAGTTTTGCTAGATATGCAAGTTAGCATTTTTGCCTCTTGAGATAGGCAAGATAGCACATTTGCTTCTTTTGTTTGAGCTAGCAATTTTGTTTCCTTTGCAAAGTGCATGTTTCTAAATTTTGCAAGATGAGCTAGCGATATTTCTCCCCCTTTGTCAATGTCAAAAAGAAGGGAAGACCCTTTGCGTCAATTTCTAAACCATGACAAAGGTAAGTATCAATCTTATTTGTGCATCACTATCATAAGTATTGCATGCATCATTACAAATTTATGAATATTTCATGCATTCATATCGTCACATAAAGAATATCAAGAAGAATTAGTTGGGTGATGAGATAAACATTTCATGAATACAAGGAATTGCATAAAGATCATATCATGAAGGATTTGAACATGTGAATACCAAAAGACATGATTTCTTTTTGAAAAACCTCCTCATAAATAATCGAAAGAAAATCTTAGGAGATCGATTAAACAAAAAATCTTGATTTATAATAAAATTTCATGTACCAAATATCGAGAAATCAAGATGATGATTCATAAAAAAAATATCATAAGTTATATTCAAGAGAAAAATCATCATTCATTTTGTCAAATCAACATTTTTTGGGTATGCATGATATCAAAATATGGTTTTAAATCTTCAACATATAACATGCATAAATTCAAAAATCGAAAGGAGAAGGGAAGAATTCAAATATACAAAAATTTCAACCATCTCATAAACAAATGAAGGATCAAGTCATGAATCGAAAATTCCATAAATCATTTCGACAAATCTCCTTTTAAATAATCGAGATGATCATCAAGGGAAATCTCATGTTATTCCAAGAAATCAAGATCATGATTTTGATAAAACTCATCTCAAATTCAAATCACCAAAATCATTTTTATGGTTCACAAAATTCATAAGTAGATTCATGATTTCATTGATAATATATTTTCCCTTTTTTAAGTATTTCATTTTAAGTGATTGATTTCATGTTAGCATACTTTTTCATTTATGTTAAATAAAAAAAAAAGCATGCATCAACATTTACGATCGAAAAATAAATTTCATCATAAAACCATCAAGATCAATAAATCATAAAAATCAAGAGAATCCGAAAATGAAATCTAACACTTACATGCATCGGACATGGTTTTGCCATATGTTTTTCAATACTCATAAAAATAACACATGTTTATCATCATGTATAACTTAAAATCTCATGCATAAAATTATCAATCATGGTATCAAAATGTTTAATATTACATCATTATGCATTTCTTCAAACATGATTTTATTTAATCAAAATCGAGAAATAACAATGGAAATCAACATGATATACATTATTACTTCTTAACCACATATAGCATGATTTCATATTTTCAATCAAAATCATTTTGCTTGTTTATCATAAAATATACAATATTATCATTTTCGAAATTACTAGCATGATCATAATTTTTATATTTTTATTTTTAAAATATATTTTTTTAAGAAAATTAATTCTAAACTAAAAAAGAAAATACATAATGAAAGCATCAAGTAATTTAAAAATAAATTAGGGGGATTTCGATTACCTTATCATTGAAAGCGGTTAAGGCGTAGCTTGCCACCTCGCCTTTTTTTATTTTCTCCTCGTCTTTGGAAGAGCTTGATTCATCCCACTTTGTGTTGTTCTTCTTTGGCCTCTTCCTCCGTTTAAGTTCATTATTTATTTTAGATTTTTGTTTAATACACTTATTAAGATTTAGTGTTCGAAGTTCAAGTTCATCATTGTCTTCATCACTTGAGTCATCGCTCAAGTGGTTTTCATTTGTCCGGAGTTCCAAATCCTTCCTATTCTTTGGAAGGTGATTCAAGTGCTCATCGTGTTCATCATGTGTATTGCGCACCATTTCATATGTCATTAATGACCCAATTAGTTCTACAAGAGGGAAGTTATTTAAATCATTAGCCTCTTAAATAGCAGTGACTTTAGGGTCCCAACTCTTAGGAAGGGATCTTAGAATCTTATTTACGAGCTCAAAATCCGAAAAACTTTTGCCGAGTCCTTTTAGACCATTGACGATATCCGTGAAATGAGTGTACATGTCAACAGTGGTTTCGCTCGGCTTCATTCGAAAAAACTCGAAATCATGCATTAAAAAGTTGATTTTTGAACCTTTAACTCTAGAAGTGCCTTCGTGTGTAATTTCAAGAGTGTGCCATATGTCGAAAGTCATTTCGCACAAAGAAACCTGATTGAACTCATTTTTGTCCAAAGTGTAAAATAAGGCATTCATAGCCTTTGCGTTTAAAGAAAAATACTTCTTTTCCAAATCCGACCATTCGTTCATCAGTTTAGAGGAAAGCTGAAAACCGTTTTCAACAATATTCCATAAATCCAAATTCATAGAAAGCAAGAAAACTCTCATTCGAGTTTTCCAATAAGTGTAGTCTAATCCATTAAATAACGGTGGACGAATAACCGATAAGCCCTCTTGAAAGCCATGAAGAGCCATTTCTCATGGGTGTAAATCTGAAATGAGAAATACCGGGCTCTGATACCAATTGTTAGGATCAAGAGCACTAAAAGGGAGGGGTGAATTAGTGCAGTAGAAAACTTTCGACGATTAAAACTATGTTCGTACATTGAAATCTGATTTCGATGTAAAAGTCGTTTCATGCAAATAATAACTTTGAAAGCTTACGGAAACATATTTGAAGTAAAGTAAGGAAGGTAGTTTACTGTTAAGATAAATAGCACAAAGGAAATGCAAACCAGATTTTAGAGTGGTTCGGTCAAACGTGACCTACATCCAATTTCGGCTTCCACCTCCGATGAGGTCACCGACGTCCACTAGAGACCTTCCTTCAATAGGCGAAGGCCAACCACCCTTTTACAGTTTCACTCCTTTTGACGGGCTTAGGAGATAATGCTTACAGAATTTCTCTCCTCTCTTGAAAGATGAAAACATGGAAGAAAAGAGGGAGGAGAACTTCTAGACTTTACAACACTTTTGAGCTCTAAAATTACAGAGAAATATCAAGCTTTTAGTGGTTTGGGTTACCCTTTCATTGCTGAAAGGGTGGGGTATTTATAGGCCCCAAACTAGTTTGAATTCCGAGCTCAAAACTGTCATCTCCTAGAATTTCGGGGTCTAGCGGTTGCACCACCTAACTGGGGCGGTTGCACTGCCTAACTGGGGCGGTTGCACCGCCTGGTAGAGCTCGGAGACTGAGCCTCTAGGTAGTGCCACCTCCTGTCAGGGGCGGTTGCACCGCTTGGTGGAGCTCGGAGACTGAGCCTTTGGGCAGTGCCACAGCCTGATAGGGGCGGTTGCACTGCCCAGTCTCGCTCGGAGACTAAGCCCAGGCGGTGCCACCTCTTGACTGGGGCGGATGCACTGCTTGGCAGAGCTCGGAGATCGAGCTTAGGTGGTTCCACCGCCTGTCAAGGGCGGTTGCACCGCCCAGCCTAGCTCGGAGACTGAGCCCTGGGCGGTGCCACCGTTGGCTAAGAAATCTAGGTCTGAATGGGCTGATCCATTCGGCCCAATTTGGGTCTATCAAGGGCCCAATTGTCCCAAGATTAAGTTAATGAGATTACCTCCCATTTCTAACTTAATCATCATGCTAACTACGATATTTCTTAAGACATTTATTGCAACTTGCTCCAGTGTGTCAATCGCTTCTTCCTACGAGCTTCCAGCGAACTTCCGTTGATCATCCTATGAACCCTCAGTGATGCTCCTACAGACTTCCGACAAACTCCTGGACTTACAATGATCCACTTAGCGAGTTCCGATGAGCTTCTTTGGCAAGCTCCTGGACTTCTCGGATTTATTCCTGCAGAACCTCTAACGATTGTTTGGACTTCCGTCGAACTCTCAAACTCCCAACGTGATCATAGTCTTGACTCCAGCACAACTCCTACTACATATCTTTCTTTCATTGTAGTTAATCCTGCACACTTCAAACAAAACTTCGATCGAGACAATTAATCCTAAGCAGTTAACCATGTTGTCCGGCATGTCATTGGTCCCTCGACGCTTCGTCCGATTCTTCGGCGCATCATCCACTCCTATGGCCTATTGCTCAATTGGCCAGTTGACTCCACAACTCCGATATCCTTAGCACAATACCCGCTCTTCTTGGCCCAATGCCCGAGTCTATGGCCCGAAGCCTTTTGTCGATATGTCGATCGATCCATCTGCCCGAAGTCTAATCTTCTAACATATTCCTCCAGCACAACATGATTTTTCCTACTTTAATTGTCTCATCCTGATCGAAGCATCCTGCATCACTCAAAACGTAAATTAAAATATAAACACAATTATCAATTGATTTCATCATCAAATACGAGATTCAACAGAAAGGACATCGAAAGCTTGATCTTACTCTGTGATTTTAGAGCTAAAAAGTGTTGTAAAGGCTAGAAGTTCTCCTCCCTCTTTTCTTCCAAGTTTTCATCTTTCAAGAGAGGAGAGAAATTCTGTAAGGGTTTTCTCCTAAGCCCGTCAAAAGGAGTGAAACTGTAAAAGGGTGGTTGACCTTCGCCTATTGAAGGAAGGCCTCTAGTGGACGTCGGTGATCACGTCGGAGGAGGAAGCCAAAAGTGGATGTAGGTCAAGATTGACCGAACCACTCTAAAATTACGGTGCTCTCTGGTTTGCATTTATTCTTGCTGCTTACCTAACTACAAACCTCCATATGTGTTTTACTTCCTCTTTACTTTTGCTGCACTCCTTTACGAACTCACTTTCAAGTTATGTTTTGGAAAATGGTTTTACATTGGAAACGATTTCATCATACGAACACAGTTTTAAACGTCAAAAGTTTTCCGCTACACTAATTCAACAGCCCCCTCTTAGTGCTCTTGATCTTAAAAATTGGTATCAGAGCTCGGTTCACTCTCAAACGGATTAAAACCCAAGAGAGATGGCATATGCCAGAAACCAAGAGGGCCACTCTATTACATGTCCACCCATGTTCAATAGGACGGACTACACCTATTGGAAGACCCGAATGAGAATCTTTCTTATTTCAATAGATTTTGAACTTTGGAATCTTGTCGAAAATGGATTTTCATAGTCGTCTCTTCCGATGATTGATTGGAATGAATTGGAGAAGAAGACTTTCGCTCTTAATGCAAAGGCTATGAATGCCTTATTTTGTGCGCTTGATAAAAATGAGTTCAATCGTGTTTCGGTTTGTAAAACTGCGTTTGATATTTGGCATACACTCAAAGTGACTCACGAAGGCATAAGTAGAGTGAAAGAGTCAAAAATCAATCTTTTGATACTTTTTTTAAACTTTTCCGAATGAAACCGAGCGAGACTATTGGCGACATGTACACTTGTTTCACGGATGTCGTCATTGGTCTAAAAGGACTCAGCAAAAGTTTTTCGGATTTTGAGCTCGTAAATAAGATTCTAAGATCCCTTCCTAAGAGTTGGGACCCTAAAGTCACTACTATTCAAGAGGCTAAAGATTTAAACAACTTCCCTCTTGAAGAACTAATCGGGTTATTAATGACCTATGAAATGATTTGCAAGGCTCATGAAGAGCAAGAAGACATCCTTCCAAAGAACAGGAAGGATATGGCACTTAGAACTTTAGATGACCACTAGAGAGAAAACTCAAGTGATGAGGACTTTGACGATGACTTGGCACTTCTAATAAGGAAATTCAAAAAATTCATTAAGAGAAACAAGTTTAAAAGTGACACAAAAAATAAACTTGAACCCAAAAAGGACCAAGTTATTTGCTACGAATGCAAAAAGCCGGGACACTACAAAAGTGATTGTCCCCAAGCCAAGAAGAGAATATCAAAGAAGAAGGTGCTCAAAGCAATATGGGATGACTCGAGCGCGTCCGAAGAAGAAGAGTCCAACACCTAGCAATTTGCTCATTACGCCTTATTGGCCATCGGAGAAGAGGTAACAAATTTAATTGATGCAGATTTATCATTTGATGAGTTATTAAAGACCTTCCATGACTTATTTAATAAATACAAAATAACTAGTAGAAAATATAAATTACTGAAAAATAAGCATGAAAGTCTTGTTAGCAATTTTGATAAATTAAAAACTGAATATCATGATAGTTTAGCTCAAAGTGAAAAATGTTATGATCTAGAAACTCTCCAAAAGGAAAACTTTCTACTTAAGGATACCTTGAAGAAATTTGAGGTTGGTAGCAAGTCTTTGAATATGATCCTTACAAATAAGGGTCACGTTCCCAAAAGAAGTGGAATCGGATTTGTGAGAAGTCCTCACCAAAATCCAACCACCTTCATAAAAGGCCCCATCTTACATGTTCGACACCAAAGCAAATGCAACTTTTGTAACAAACATGGACCCAAAACACATCAGTATCCATTCAAGAAAATTAGTCCGAACAAATTAATTTGGGTTCCTAAAGGAACTATAATAAACTCTATGCAATATAATAAATAATGTAAATCAGTTTTTGAGGCACTCAAAAGTAATTGGGTACCTAAAAATTTTCCTTTCTTGTAGAGACATTCACCATCACAAGCTAGGAGTAAGAGATAGTACCTTGATAGTAGATGCCCAAGGCATATGACCGGAGATCCATCTCAATTCTCTAAGCTCACTAGCATAGACGAAGGCTATGTCACATTCGGAGACAACAACAAGGGTAAAATCATTGGCAAAGGAACTATAGGTAACAAATCCAACTTCTTTATTGAAGATGTTTTGTTAGTTGATGGTTTAAAACATAACCTCTTAAGTATTAGTCAATTATGTGATAAAGGATATATCGTCAAATTCGAATCTAATGCTTGCATCGTTGAAAAACCACACAAAAACACATCTTTGATTGTATTAAAATAGAATAACGTATACACCATTGACATCAATGATCTTTGCAATGAAATGTGTTTCTTAATTTTGAATGAGGATGCTTGGCTTTGGCAAAGGAGATTAGTGTTGAATCTCATATTTTGATGATGACATCAATTGTCATTTGTTATCTAATCCATATGTTGAGATAAATGTGCAGGATTAACTACGATGAAAGTAAGACATGCAGCAGGAGTTGCGCCGGAATCAGGACTATGATCACGTTGGGAGTTCGAGAGCTCGACGGAAGTTAGGACGGTCATCGGAGGTTCTACGGGAACAAATCCGAGAAGTCCAGGAGGTTGCCAAAAGAAGCTCTTCAGAGGTTCTGCGGGAACAAATCTGAGAAGTCCAAGAGCTTGCCAAAAGAAGCTCGTCGGAACTCGCCAAGTGGATCGTCGCAAGTCCAGGAGTTTGCAGGAAGTCCGCAGGAGCATCACCGAGGGTTCATCGGATGATCAATGGAAGTTCACCGGAAGCTCGCTGGAAGAAGCGATTGACGCACCGGAGCTAGCTGTCCTTAGAATTGTCGTAGTTAGCATAATGATTAAGTTAGAAATGGGAGGTGATCCCATTAACTTAATCTAGGGGCAATTGGGCCCTTGAAAGAACGAGATTGGGCTGAATGGATCAACCCATTCGGACCCAGATCTCTTGCCCAGAGGTGGCACCGCTTGGGTTGGCGGTAGCACCGCCCAGGGCTCGGTCTTCGAGCTCTGGCTGGGCGGTGCAGCCGCCCCTGACAGGTGGTGGAACCGCCCAGGCCTCGGTCTCGGAGCTTTGGCTGGGCAGTGCAACCGCTTGAGCTCGGTCTCCGAGCTCTGCCAGGCGGTGCAACCGCCCCTAACAAGCGGTGGCACCGCCCAGGAGCTCAGTCTCCAAGCTCTGACAGCGGTGCAACCGCCAGACCCCGGAATTCCGGGAATTGACAGTTTTGAGCTCCAAATTTAAACTGGTTTGGGGCCTATAAATACCCCACTCTTTCAGCAATGAAAGAGCAACGAAAACCACCAAAATCCTGATCTTACTCTGAGATTTTTGAGCTCAACAGTGTTGTAATAAGCTAAAGGTTCTTCTCCCTCTTTTCTTCCAACTTCAGATCTTTCAAGAGAGGAGAGAAAAGTTTGTAAGGGTTGTCTCCTAAGCCCGTCAAAAGGAGTGAATCTGTAAAAAGGTGCTTGGCTTTCGCCTATTGAAGGAAGGCCTCTAGTGGACGTCGGCAACCTCATCGGTGGAGGAAGCCAGAAGTGGATGTAGGTCAAGATTGACCGAACCACTCTAAATCGCGTTGCTCTCTGGTTTGTATTTACTTTGAGCTTATTATCCTTACTGCAAACCTCCTTCAAAGCTTACTGTCTTCTGCGCTTTTACGTCTGTGTTTCCAAGCTCAATACTTTCCGACTCGTGTTTAGACGTAAAACGATTTTCTCGTATGAACATCGTATTTCAATTTGCGCTTACATTCTGATTTCTATCACAACAGCAAACTGCCTTAACAGATTCATTTTAGCTGCCTCTTGCCTATTCACAAGTTAAAGTGATTTACGAATCGAAGTTTCTGCTGAAATCGACTTTGTCGTACGAACTCAGTTTTAAAACGTAGAAAGTTTTCCGCTGCACTAATTCACCCCCCCCCCACTCTTAGTGCTCTTGATCCTAACAATTGGTATCAGAGCTCGTTTCACTCTCAAACGGATTAAAACCCAAGAGAGATGGCATACGCCGGAAATCAAGAGGGCCAGTCTATTACACGTCCACCTTTATTCAATGGAACGGACTACACCTATTGGAAGCCCGAATGAGGATCTTCCTTATTTCGATGGATTTTGTACTTTGGAAACTTGTTGAAAATGGTTTTTCGAAATCTTCTCTTCCAATGATCGAATGGAATGAATTGGAGAAGAAGACTTCGCTCTTAATGCAAAGGCTATGAATGCCTTATTTTCTGCGCTTGATAAAAATGAGTGTAATCGTGTTTCGGTTTGTGAAACCACATTTGATATTTGGCATACACTCGAAGTGACTCACGAAGGCACAAGTAGAGTGAAAGAGTCAAAAATCAACCTCTTGATATACTCTTTTGAACTTTTCCGAATGAAACCGAGCGAGACTATTGGCGACATGTACACCCGTTTCACGGATGTCGTCAATGGTCTAAAAGGACTCGGCAAAAGTTTTTTGGATTTTGAGCTTGTAAATAAGATTCTAAGATCCCTTCCTAAGAGTTGGGACCCTAAAGTCACTGTTATTCAAGAGGCTAAAGATTTAAGCAACTTTCCTCTTGAAGAACTAATCGGGTCATTAATGACTTATGAAATGACATGCAAGGCTCATGAAGAGCAATAAGACATCCTTCCAAAGAACAGGAAGGATATGGCACTTAGAACTTTTGATGGCCACTTAAGAGAAAACTCAAGTGATGAGGACTGTGACGATGACTTGGCACTTCTAACAAAGAAATTCAAAAAATTCATTAAGAGAAACAAATTTAAAAATGACACAAAAAATAAACTTGAACCCAAAAGGGACCAAGTTATTTGCTTTGAGTGCAAAAAGTCGGGACACTTCAAGAGTGATTGTCCCTAAGCCAAGAAGAGAACATCAAAGAAGAAGGCAATCAAAGCAACATGGGATGATTCGAGCGCATCCGAAGAAGAGGAGTCCAACACCGAGCAAGTTGCTCATTACGCCTTAATGGCTATCGGAGAGGAGAGACATACACCATCACAAACTAGGAGTAAGAGATGGTACCTTGATAGTGGATGCTCAAGGCATATGACCAGAGATCCATCTCAATTCTCTAAGCTCACTAGCATAGAAGAAGGGTATGTCACCTTCAGAGATAACAACAAGGGTAAAATCATTAGCAAAGGAACCATAGGTAACAAATCCAACTTCTTTATTGAAGATGTTTTGTTAGTTGATGGTTTAAAACATAATCTCTTGAGCATTAGTCAATTATGTGATAAATGATATATTGTCAAATTCGAATCTAATGCATGTATCCTTAAAAAATCACACAACAACACATCCATGATAACATTAAAACAAAATAACATATACACCATTGACATCAATGAATTGTGTAATGAAATGTGTTTTTCGGTTTTAAATGAGGATGCTTGGCTATGGCACAAAAGATTAGGTCACGCTAGCATGAAACTAATTACTCAAATATCATCCAAAGAACTTGTACAAGGAATTCCTCACATCAAGTTCATCAAGGATAATGTGTGTGATGCTTGTCAATTAGGAAAACAGATTAAGAGTAGTTTCAAATCTAAGAATCAAATAAGCACATCAAGGCCCTTACAATTGATCCATATGGACTTGTTCGGACCAATCTCTACATCAAGCCTAGGAGGTAGCAAATACGTCCTTGTCATTGTAGATGACTATAGTAGATACACATGGACTTATTTTCTGAAACACAAAAATGAATGCTTTAGATATTTCACCAAGTTTTGCAAACTTGTTCAAAATGAAAAAGGGTTTATGATTTCATCAATTCGAAGTGATCACGGTGATGAATTTCAAAACCGTGATTTCCAAGAATTCTGTGAATCTAATGGATTCAACCACAACTTCTCTACTCCAAGAAATCCTCAACAAAATGGAGTAGTAGAAAGAAAGAATAGTAATTTATAAGAAATGGCAAGAACCATGTTGAATGAACAAAGCCTACCCAAATATTTTTGGGCTGAAGCTGTAAACACTGCATGCTATATTTTGAATAGAGTTTTAGTAAGACCCTTACTCACCAAAACTCCCTATGAGTTGTGGAACAATAAAAAACCTAATGTTTCATATTTTAAAGTTTTTGGGTGTAAGTGTTTTATCTTGAATGAGAAAGATGCCTTAGGAAAATTTGATGCTAAATCCGATGGAGGAATTTTTCTTGGTTATTCTTCGGTTTTTAAAGCTTTTCATATCTTCAATAAAAGGACTTTAATAATAGAAGAATCCATTCATGTTGTTTTCAATGAGATTTCTGAAATCAAGAAAAATGACTTTGATGATGATGTTAATTTCGATTCTTTGAATTTAAATGAAACCCCTTCTCCAACTAGCAACTTTGATGATGATGCATCCACTTCCAGAACTTCCTTACCTAAGGACTGGAAGTATGTAGATGATCATCCTAAGGAGCTAATCCTAGGAGACACATCTAAGGGGGTTCAAACAGGTTTATCTTTTAAAAATTCTTGTGCCAACGCCGCTTTTCTCTCCCAAATTGAACCTAAATGTATTGACGAAGCCATGAAAGATAATTCATGGATTATCACAATGCAAGATGAGTTAAATCAATTTGAGAGGAATAAGGTATGGAAGCTTGTTCCTAGGCCAAATGACCATTTAGTTATTGGTACTAAATGGGTCTTTAGAAACAAGCAAGATGAATATGGTATCGTGGTAAGAAACATGGTTAGACTAGTAGCCAAAGGTTTCAACCAAGAAGAAGGTATCGATTACGAAGAAACCTTCGCTCCTATGGCTAGATTAGAAGCCATAAAGATGCTCCTTGCCTATGCTAGTAATAATAATTTTAAGTTATTTCAAATGGATGTTAAAAGCGCTTTTCTAAATGACTTTATCTTTGAAGAAGTTTATGTTGAACAGCATCCCAAATTTGAACATAATAGCCTCCCTAATCATGTATTTAAATTAACCAAAGCTCTCTATGGTTTAAAACAAGTCCCAAGGGCTTGGTATGACAGACTAAGTACTTTTCTTATTGAAAATAATTTCACAAAAGGCAAGGTCGATACTACATTATTTATCAAAAATTTTAAAAATAACTTTCTCATTGTTCAGATATATGTTGATGACATTATCTTCGGTTCTACGAATGAATCTCTTTGTGAATCTTTTGCTAAAACCATGAGTCTCGAATTTGAAATGAGTTTGACGGGAGAGTTAACCTTTTTCTTAGGCTTACAAATTAAGCAACTAAGCAATGGCATCTTTATTAGTCAAACTAAATATGCCCTAGATCTGCTAAATAGATTCAATATGAATAGCTCAAAAGCTGTTAACACTCCTATGAGCACTTCCACGAAGTTAGAAGTTGATAAAAGTGGAAAAAGCTTCGATCAAAAAACTTATAGGGGTATGATAAGAAGTTTACTTTATCTAACTGCAACCATACCAAATATTATGTTTAGTATAGGACTTTGTGCTAGGTTTCAATCGAACCCTAAGATATCTCATCTCAAAGCAGTTAAAAGAATACTTAGATATCTTAAAGGAACCACAAATCTAGGATTATGGTATCCAAAATCCAAAAATTTTCAATTAATTGCTTATGCTGATGCGGATTTTGCTGGGTGTAGACTAGATAGAAAAAGCACATCAGGAACATGTCAATTTTTGGGACATTCTCTTGTTTCCTAGACATCTAAGAAACAAAACTCGGTCGCTCTATCAACAACTGAAGCTGAATATATTGCAGCCAGTGCATACTGTGCACAAGTTGTGTGGATGAAAAATACCTTAGAAGATTATAAAGTCCATCTTAAAAACATTCCCATTAAATGTGATAACACAAGTGCAATATGCTTAACAAAGAATCTCATTCAACACTCAAGAACAAAACATATTGATATTAGACATCACTTTATACGAGATCATGTTACTAATCATGATGTAATTATAGAATTCATAGATACTAAGCATCAACTAGCTGAAATTTTTACAAAACCTCTAAGTGAAGAACAGTTTGATTTCATAAGAAGAGAATTAGGAATGTTGATGTGTCCGAATGTATAAACTTGTTAAAATTATTATTTGGACTTTATTGATTGAATTACATGACAAAAATAACATGTTGGAAAAATCTTCATAAACAATGAGCATGTTCTCATAGTCTTGCATGAAAGTGTTAAATTAATTTTTTTGTTCCAATTGGATTTCATTATTCTCTTTCGGATTTTGATACACATTATTAAATCTTGACAACAATATTGCCTTTGAAAAATAAAATTGATGATTCCTGCTTAAGGAAGATATTTTTTGCAAGGACTTTACGCACATAAATATCTTGATCCTTGTAAAGCATGCTATCGATTTGAACTACACAAATGGCCTTCCTCCTTCATGCAAAAAGAATAATAACTAGGAAGAAGTTTTTATTCTATGTATATACTCTCCATGTCATGGTCTTCTTGAGATGTTTGTATCCTATAAATGACATGAACCCACTTATGGCATCACATGTATATTCAAAAGATGCATATATCGTTCTCCTTTTTGTTGATGACAAAGGGGGAGAAGTATATGAATTGATACTATAAATGCCATACTATGTTAAAAGAAACAGACATATGATTATTGATGCTATGCCATGTTTACTATAATTGTCATATTTGCATCATATTAAAATATCAAGAACTTGTATTGTAATTTTACAATTTTACATGTTGATATCTTTCCATACGATGAATTGCTATCATTACAACAATTCACATTTGAAATTTGAAATTGGATATCGAGTCTTGACATCATACAAAGAGATACATTATGATAGGAATCATGATGGGAGTATTGATAAGGTTAAATGACTTTAAACTTATCAATATGTCTCTTGAATTCAAAGGCTTTGAATTCAAGAATGACTTATCTCAATTATGGCACATAGACAGGGGGAGTTAAGGTTAACTCTGTTATCAATTGATTGTCATCATCAAAAAGGGGGAGATTGTTGAATCTCGGATTTTGATGATGACATCAATTGTCATTTATTATCTAATCCATAAGTTGAGATAAGTGTGCAGGATTAACTACGATGAAAGTAAGACATGCAGTAGGAGTTGTGCCGGAGTCAAGACTATGATCACGTTGGGAGTTCGAGAGCTCGACGGAAGTTCGGACGGTCGTCGGAGGTTCTGCGGGAACAAATCCGAGAAGTCCAGGAGCTTGCCAAAACAAGCACGTCGGAGGTTCTGCGGGAACAAATCCGAGAAGTCTAGGAGCTTGCCAAAAGAAGCTCGTCGGAACTCGCCAAGTGGATCATCGCAAGTCCAAGAGTTTGCCGGAAGTCCGCAGGAGCATCATCAGGGTTCATCGGATGATCGATGGAAGTTCACCGGAAGCTCGCTAGAAGAAGCGATTGACGCACCGGAGCAAGCTGTCCTTAGAATTGTCATAGTTAGCTGCTAGGAAATCATAGGGGCGACATCATATATGCAGCGGAAGAACAAGAAAACAAAAAATCCCTGATTCCCAAAAAGATGTTCGTCGTCGTGCGAAGATTGGTGTGCAAAAATCCGCAAAACACAAAACTGCGTATAGAGATTGTGTTACCTAGGGAGATCGTATATCCCTGTTTCCTTGCAGATCCTTAGGAGAGGGTGAAGGAGGTCAAGCGTCCTCCTCTCTAGCGGTGATCCACACAGCAGGGTAGCGACGACCCTCCTCAAAACTCCAGACCTCTAAGGTGGAGAGGGAGAGGAGAATAGGAAAGGCAAGCAAAGACTCTAGCCTATGAGGCTGTGAATCCCTCCTATTTATAGAGATCCCGTGTCAAACCCTAATGGGTCCTTCCCTAGTGGGTATTGGATCTGCATCCAATAAGACAAGGGTTCCGTCGGATATCTCATATCCGAACCTCTACTCATCGCAATGCCTACCATATGTGTGTGACCCTCTAGGCCCAATATCGAGGCTGGCCGTGGAGTCATACTGCCGGAACTCTTTCTAACTTTCGGTGAATTATTATCTCTGTAATAATTCACTTTCGACTCATCGACTACTGGACGTACTAGGCCACTACGCCAGTAGTCCTCGGCGACTCTGATGGAATCCAATCCATTGGACCTGTCTATCCTCGTTACCATGTACCTATAGTCCCTCATCCATCTAATATCCCGAGACCGATATATCGAAAGCATGGTGTTGTCGGACCCATACGGTTTCTACTCGAGTCTCGCTCTAATCCAGGATTCTCCTGGAGAACTCTTTCTCTCTCAACCCGAATGACCCGGCCAGGGATTTGTGGAGCAAGAACACATGGGATATTCCTCTCATGACGCCGAGAGGGATGATCCTCTATCGACACTCAATAGCCCTCGTAAGGTCGACTACCACTCCCAATGATCACCGTACTAGATCCGGGACAAACCAAACCTATAAGTCTGGTATCAAAGAGTGGAGCACTCATACAGACATCCTTGGTGTCTCAAGTCTAAGGACCGATATACACCACTAGGACTACGGAATCGCTGTCCGACAATAAGGCATCATCAACCATCCAAAGATTCCGTAAGCGGATCAATCGATGAACTCATTCTCCAATGAGCACCTTGAATCAGTATCCCTAGTGTCCCTACACGAGCAACTATGAGACCATTTGCATCCATCATATGGACGGGTATACAAAGACACACCGGTCTATCCGGTTATCACGATGTCCCTCTCGAGTAACCTATGACCGGGATTATTTAGGATATGTGTTTAAAGGTGAATCGATCTCATTATCGTGATCTCATCACGATCCCATTCCCATTGCACAAATCCAAGGACATCACAATATATATATATGCATTTATGCAATAGTTATAAAGTGATATACGCCAAAATATAATAAGCAAAAAGATTCTGTATCAAGTCACACGTGCCATCACTCACGTGATTGGCTTGCTGGGCACCTATGACTAGCAATCTCCCACTTGACCTAAAGCCAATCACCTATATGTCTGATCTCCATCAGACTCTTGTGACACTCAAAGACAATCTGAGACAACGGCTTTGTCAATGGATCTGCAATGTTATCTTCGGATGGAACTCTTTCCACTGCTACATCTCCTCGGGTTACGATCTCTCTTATAAGCTGGAACCTTCTCAGAACACTTCTTATGAGACCCGGGTTCCCTTATTTGAGTAATCACCCTATAGTTGTTGCAATATAAGGAAGTCGACTTGTCGCTATCTGTATCGACTCCCAAATCTGTGATGAACTTCTTCACCCAGACTCCCTCCTTTGCTGCATCTGATGCAGCAATGTACTCCGCCTCGTGGTCGAAATCGCAGTGGTATCTTGCTTGGAACTCTTCCAAAGACACCGCTCCTCCATTCAAGGTGTACACATACCCTAATTCGACTTGCTATCATCGACATCGGACCGAAAACTTGAGTCGGTGTAGCCTTCAACCTTAAGGCTATTACCTCCATATACTAGTAAAAGATCCTTAGTCCTTCTCAAGTACTTAAGGATACACTTTACTGCTTTCCAAGTGCTCCAAGCCTAGATCCGCCGATGACACTGCTGACACACTCGAGCATGCGCTATATCGAACTAGTACATAGCATGGCATACATGATAGACCCTATTGCTGAGGCATAAGGTATCATATCCATGTTAAGCCCTTTCTTCTGGAGTCTTTGGGGACATATTAAGTAGAAAAGCGATATCCCATGTCTCATCGGTATGAGACCTCTCTTGGAATTTTCCATGCCAAACCTTTTGACAATAGTTTCTATGTACCTGGACTGGGACAAGCCAAGCATCCTCTTCGATCTATCTCTATAGATTCTAATCCCCAAGATATAAGATGCTTCCCTTAAGTCCTTCATGGAGAAGTGTCTAGATAACCAAGCCTTTATTGTGGATAGCATTCCTATGTCATTCCCAATGATGAGGATGTCATCCACATATAACACCAAAAAAGGTGATAGCTCCCCACTTACCTTTCTGTATACACAAGGCTCATCTTAGTTCTTAATCAAGTCATAAGATCTGATTGCCTCATCAAATCTTATGTTCCAACTTTGAGAAGCTTGCTTTTAGTCCATAAATGGATCTAAGCAACCTACACACCTTATCACGGGCGCTTCTTGGACACGAATCCCTCGGGTTGCATCATATACACCTCCTCCTCGAGGTTCCCCGTTGAGGAATGCGGTTTTCACATCCATCTACCAGATCTCATAATCATAGTGTGCTGCAATAGCCAATAGAATTACGATGGATTTTAGCATTGCTACTGGTGAGAAAGTTTAAGTCGTAGTCAACACCTTGCCTTTGACGATACCCCTTAGCCACTAGACTTGCTTTATAGGTCTCTACCTTTCTATCTACTCCCATCTTTTTCTTAAAGATCCACTTGCAACCGATGGGTACAATACCTTGAGCATCAACTAGGTTCCAAATCTTATTGGAGTACATAGAATCCATCTCGAAATTCATGACTTCTTTCCACTTCCCCGGAGTCTATACTCATAATAGCCTCCTCGTGGGTCCGAGGATCAATATCCTCTACATCCTCTGCTCTAATATGTCCCACATATCTCTCGGGAGGATGGGATACTCTATCGGACCTGCGTAAAGTTGATACTTGTGTATTAGGTACCCGAACGGATTCTCGGGCAGAGTGGTGCTTGAGCTTGGTTCTCCAACCTCGCTCAATTCTATCATTCTCCCACTGTCTCTGTCAAGAATGTGTTCCTTCTCAAGGAATACTGCTCTCTTAACTACAAAGACCTTTTGGTCCTCGAGATGATAGAAATAATACCCACAAGTTTCCTTGGGGTATCCCACAAATTTGCATCGCTCTGTCCTTGATTCTAACTTATCGGGGTTGTGTCTTCTAACATGGGCAGGGCAGCCCCAGATCTTAACAACCTTAAGATTAGGCTTCTTCCCTTTCCATATCTCATATGGTGTAGACACTACCGACTTAGTTGGAACTCTGTTCGAAAGGTAAGCTGCGGTTTCTAGGACATATCCCCGAAATGAGATGGGTAGGTCAAAAAACTCATCATGGACCGTACCATATCTAATAATGTACGATTTCTCCTTTCGAGAGACACCATTGAGCTGAGATGTATAAGGAGGTGTCCATTGGGATAATATCCCATGGTCCTTGAGGAACCCAGTAAACTCTGTACTTAAGTATTCACCTCCTCGATCTGATCGAAGAGTTTTGATACTCTTTTCGATCACGGTTCTCCACTCATTCTTATACTCTCTGAATTTCTCAAAGGCCTCCAGACTTGTACTTCATTAAGTACACATATCCATACCTTGAGAAATCATCGGTAAATGTAATGAAGTAGGAGTAACCTCCAATGGCATGAGTTGACATGGGTGCACATACATCACTATGTATGAGTTCCAACAACTCATTGGCTCTCTCTCCAGTTCTACTAAATGGAGATTTGGTCAGTTTTCCACGAATGCAAGGCTCACAAGTCGCATATGACACATAGTCGAATGGATCTAGATATCCATCATTTAGCAACTTTTGAATCCTTCTTTCATGGATGTGACCTAGCCTACAATGCCACAGGTATGCACTGTTCAAGTCATCTCGTTTCCTTTTGGACATATTTACATTCATGATATGTGGAGTGGTGTCTAACATAAATAAACCATTATGTAATGTTACTTTCGTGATGATCTTATCATCTAATAATATCGAACAACCATTGTTCTCAAAAACAAAGTTATATCCACTGACTGTTAAACATGAAATGGAGATAATGTTTTTGATAATAGAAGGAATAAAATAACATGCATCTAATGCAATAAAAGCTCCACTAGGCAGATGTAGGGCGACCTCGCCAACAGCTAATACAGCAACTTTTGCTCCATTACCCATCTTGAGGTCCATCTCGCCTCTCTGTAGTCTCCTAGGTCTTGCTAGAACCTGCAACGAATTGCATATATGATAAGCACTACCGGTATCCAATACCCATGTGTTATCATAAGAGTCTGACAAATGGAGACTGATCATGAATGTACCTGAAGCTTCATCAAGCTTTTGTTTCGCCCTTTCTGCAAGGTACTCTTTGCAGTTTCTCTTCCAATGCCCATCTTTACCACAAAGGAAGCACTAGCCTTTGTCCTTTGCTGGGTCTTTTCTTAGCAACCTTTGCTTTACCTTGTTTGCCCTTGCCCTTTCCCTTCTTAAGGGACCTTTCTTTTCCTTTTTTTCTGGTCTCACCCAAAGGTGTAGAGAATTGGCTTCTCTTTCTTAATAGTACTCTCTGCCTCCCTCAACATATTGAGGAGCTCTGGGAGAGTCACCTCAAGCTTGTTCATATTAAAATTCATTATGAACTGTGAAAAGGAATCGGTAGGGACTGAAGCACAATGTCCACACACAAGTTATCCTCTAGGACCATTCCTAGACCTGTGAGTTTCTCTATCCACTCAATCATATTTAGGACATGGTTCTCGAACCGGTGTCCCCTCGGTCATCCTAGCGAAAAAAAGCTCTTGGATATCTCATATCGTTGAGTCCTTCCCTATTCCTCAAACAATTTTCGGATATATGTAGGAGAATGGATCATCCATCCATCTTTTCATGTTGTCTCTCAGAACTCTCTGAGTCATAGAGCCCAACATATAGCACCGAAACAAGAGTGGAGTCATCAATGTACTTCACGTGAAATGCGGCGATCTCATCCTCGCTTGCCCTTTCTTCAAGTAGGCATCATTTGTATCAGGGGCGTTACGATTTTTCTCCGGCCGTGAGAACAATTCTCAAGTTACGAGCCAATCCGTATAATTTGGACCAGTAAGGCGGTTGACATCAAGTATGCCACGTAAGGGATTTGAAAGCGACATTTTCTGAAAATAAAGATGTAGCGAAAATGAATAACATGCAGATTTTGCAAGAAATAAACTATCAAGATATGGACTTCTATCTTAATATGCTCCCACTATTTTACTAACGAGTCACGACACCCTCAAAGATTGAAACGGAAGTCTCCAGCAACTTCTAGTGGGGATCGGGGATCAATCAGCGCGTCTTAGTGTAACCTCGAGGGACTCGACCAATCACACTAAGCCTAAAAGGTAGGCAACTCTTGCCGATCACAACTCCTTGTGATTCCCATCCTGTTCGGCCTCCGAATCACCATGGCCTCGAGGGACTCGACCAACCATGATGCTCGGTTAAGTCAACACCTTCGTTACAAGATGAGTCTGATTTGATGATATACCCTCGAGGGACTCGACCAAGCATACCATGTCCTCAGGTCACCGATGACATCTCTATTTCGTAAGCAAGATAGCGAATCGCGATATAGGTGAGTCTCGAGGGACTCAACCAACTCAACCTACACCGGGAATCGGTTCCTACTCATAACGATGGAAGGCCACGTGGGTCAATCTAATTGCCTCACGTTTACCGACTTAATATTATCGAGAGATGTTTCTATAATTTGGTCTGCTAATATGACATGTCACACATATACATATTTAATATATATCTATATCGCATGCAAATATATATACTTATCTAGTATGTGTATAAGCAATCACATCAGATGATCATGGACCACAACCTAATATGATTAGGCCCGAGCCAATAGGCCTAATCACTCACATCAAGATCTATGTGTGCAACGGTGCATCTCCATGCCCTGTGATCGTTCATCTCGTCCTCGTCGATTTCGTTGACATCTTGATGCATCTCCATGCATCACGATCGTCCGTCTCGTGGGTCCTACTATCGCATCCACGCTCCCGCTGCGCCTCCTCATGTGATTACAACTTAATCATAGGCACGCAGGTCCGACAATAAACGAGAAATATAATGGAGGTTCGCAGTCCTCAATAATAATAATCACAAGTACACACATCATACGGTCCATGATCATCCGTCCACACATCATACATCACATGTATAAATAATCATCATCATGTAGGACTACTAGATAATAATAAAAAATAATAAACAACTAAACCTTTTAATTAATTAATATTTTTCTGAAATCAGGGACATGTAGGGAATTTTCGTAATTTGGACAAAAGACAGAAATCGGAATTTCTCAAATTCACAAGGGCAAAACTGTCATTTTGCCCAAAACCCTAATTTTCTCTTCTGTTGCCGCCGCCGCCACCCTGCTGGCGGCGGCTCAGGCTGGCGAGGGGCGAGGGCAATGCCCTGCGCCAAGCGGCACGCCTGCCGGGGAACACTACCGCCGCAGTGGGCGCCCCGTAGCGCCGCCCCCCATGGCGGTTCGCCCATGAGGCAGCCCATGCAGGCGGTGCTGTCCCATGTGGCCGCCCTTGTATGAGGGGGTTTCGCCATGAGAGGGCGGTGAGAGTTTCTTCTTCGTGGTTGTGGGCATGCGGATCGAGGGCGAAGCTGTTGTTGCCCTTCCTCGCTTTTAAGGCCAACGATTTTGACGTCAATATTCTTCCTAAACACAACACACGCAGTTCAAAACCAATCATTCGCATCGAACAACCTGGCTCGATACCACTGCATGGAAATCATGGGGGCGACATCATATCAAATGGAAGAACAAGAAAACAAAAAAATCCCGATTCCCAAAAAGATGTTAAGTAAATGCGTAAGATGCGAATTGGTGGCAAAAAATCCATAAAACACAAAACTGCATATAGAGATTGTGTTACCTAGGGAGATCGATATCCCTGTTTTCCTTTGCAGATCCTTAGGAGAGGGTGAAGGAGGTCAAGCGTCCTCCTCTCTGGCGGTGATCCACACAAAGGGGTAGCGGCGACCCTCCTCAAAACTCCAGGCCTCTAAGGTGGAGAGGGAGAGGAGAATAGGAAAGGCAAGCAAAGACTCTAGCCTATGAGGCATGAATCCCCTCCTATTTATAGAGATCCCGTGTTAAACCCTAATGGGTCCTTCCCTAGTGGGTATTGGATCTGCATCCAATAAGACAAGGGTTCCATCCGGATATCTCATATCCCAACCTCTACTCATCGCAATGCCTACCATATGTGTGTGACCCTCTAGGCCCAATATCGAAATGGCGTGAGTCATACCTGCCGGAACTCTTTCTAACTTTCGGTGAATTATTATCTCTGTAATAATTCACTCGACTCATCGACTACTGGGGCGTACTAGGCCACTACTGCCAGTCCCCGACGATCTGGGGAATTCAATCCATTGGACTGTCTGCGTCCTCGCCACCATGTACCTATATTCCCTCATCCATCTAATATCCCGAGGAGACCGATATATCGAGCATGGTGTTGTCGGACCCATACGGTTTCTACTTTCGAAGTCTCGCTCTAATCGGTTCTCCCGAGAACTCTTTCTCTCTCAACCCAATGACCCCCCTGCCGGGATTTGTCCGAGCAAGAACACATGGGATATTCCTCTTATGACGCCGAGAGTGGATGATCCTCTATCGACACTCAATAGCCCTCGTAAAGGGTCGACTACCACTCCCAATGACCACCAGACTAGATGCGGGACAGCCAAACCTATAAGTCGGTATCAAAGAGTGGAGCACTCATACAGGACATCCTTGGTGTCTCAAGTCTAAGAACCAGATACACCACTAGGACTACGGAATCATTGTCGACAATAAGGCATCATCAACCATCCAAAGATTCCGTAAGCGGATCAATCGATGAACTCATTCTCCAATGAGCACTGTCTCGTATCCCTAGTGTCCCTACACGAGCAACTATGAGACCAGACCAAATTTGCATCCATCATATGGACGGGTATACAAAGACACCGGTCTATCCGGTTATCACGATGTCCCTCTCGAGTAACATATGACCGGGATTATTTAGGATATGTGTTTAAAGGTGAATCGATCTCATTATCGTGATCTCATCACAATCCGATTCCCATTGCACAAATCCAAGGACATCACAATATATATATATGCATTTATGCAATAGTTATAAAGTGATATACGCCAAAATATAATAAGCAAAAAGATTCTGTATCAAGTCACACGTGCCATCACTCACGTGATTGGCTTGCTGGGCACCTATGACTAGCATTAGCATGATGATTAAGTTAGAAATGGGACGTGATCCTATTAACTTAATCTAGGGGCAATTGGGCCCTTGAAAGAACGAGATTGGGCTGAATGGATCAACCCATTCGGACCCAGATCTCTTGCCCAGAGGTGGCACCGCCTGGGTCGGTGGTGGCACTGCCCAGGGCTCGGTCTTCGAGCTCTGGCTGGGCGGTGCAACCGCCCTTGACAGGTGGTGGAACCGCCCAGGGCTCGGTCTCCGAGCTCTGGCTGGGCGGTGCACCGCCCCAGTCAGGCGGTGGCACCGCCTGAGCTCGGTCTCCGAGCTCTATCAGGCAGTGCAACCGCCCCTGACAAGCGGTGGCACCGCCCAGGAGCTCTATCTCCGAGCTCTGACAGCTGTGCAACCACCCTAGTCAGGCAGTGCAACCGCCAGACCCCAGAATTCCGAGAATTGACAGTTTTGAGCTCCAAATTTAAACTGGTTTGGGGCCTATAAATACCCCACTCTTTCATCAATGAAAGAGCAACGAAAACCACCAAAATCCTGATCTTACTCTGAGATTTTTGAGCTCAAAAGTGTTGTAATAAGCTAAAGGTTCTTCTCCCTCTTTTCTTCCAACTTCAGATCTTTCAAGAGATGAGAGAAAAGTTTGTAAGGGTTGTCTCCTAAGCTCGTCAAAAGGAGTGAATATATAAAAAGGTGGTTGGCCTTTGCCTATTGAAGGAAGGCCTCTAGTGGATTTCGGCAACCTCATCGGTGGAGGAAGCCAGAAGTGGATGTAGGTCAAGATTGACCGAACCACTCTAAATCGCGCTGCTCTCTGGTTTGCATTTACTTTAAGCTTATTATCCTTACTGCAAACCTCCTTCAAAGCTTACTACCTTCTGTGCTTTTACGTTTGTGTTTCCAAGCGCAATACTTTCCGAGTCGTGTTTAGACGTAAAATGATTTTCTCGTACGAACATCGTATTTCAGTTTGCGCTTACATTCTGATTTCTATCACAACATTAAACTACCTTAACAGATTCGTTTTACCTACCTCTTGCCTATTCACAAGTTAAAGTGATTTACGAATCGAAGTTTCTACTAAAATCGGCTTTGTCGTACGAACTCGGTTTTAAAACGTAGAAAGTTTTCCGCTGCACTAATTCACCCCCCCTCTTAGTGCTCTTGATCCTAACAATTAGGTCATGCTAGCATGAAACTAATCACTCAAATATCATCCAAAGAACTTGTACGAGGAATTCCTCATATCAAGTTCATCAAAGATAATGTGTGTGATGCTTGTCAATTAGGAAAACAAATTAAGAGTGGTTTCAAATCTAAGAATCAAATAAGCACCTCTTGGCCCTTACAATTGATCCATATGGACTTGTTCGGACCAATCTCTATATCAAGCCTAGGAGGTAGCAAATACGCCTTCATCATTGTAGATGACTATAGTAGATACATATGGACTTATTTCTTGAAACACAAAAATGAGTGCTTTAGATATTTAACCAAGTTTTGTAAACTTGTTCAAAATGAAAAGGGTTTTATGATTTCATCAATTCGAAGTGATCACGGTAGTGAATTTCAAAACCATGATTTTCAAAAATTTTGTGAATCTAATAGATACAACCATAACTTCTCTACTCCAAGAAATCCTTAACAAAATGGAGTAGTAGAAAAAAAGAATAGAAATTTACAAGAAATGGTAAGAACCATGTTGCATGAACATAGCCTACCCAATTATTTTTGGGCCGAAGCCGTAAACACTGCATGCTATATTTTGAATAGAGTTCTAGTAAGACCCTTACTCACCAAAACTCTCTATGAGTTATGGATTAATAAAAAACCCAATGTTTCATGTTTTAAAGTTTTTGGGTGTAAGTGTTTTATCTTGAATGAAAAAGTTGTCTTAGGAAAATTTGATGCTAAATCCGACGAAGGAATTTTTCTTGGTTATTCTTCAGTTTCTAAAGCTTTTCATATCTTCAATAAAAGAACTTTAATTATAGAAGAATCCATTCATGTTGTTTTCAATGAGATTTTCGAAATCAAGAAAAATGATTTTGATGATGATGTTAATTTCGATTCTTTAAATTTAAATGAAACCCCTTCTCCAACTAGCAACTTGGATGCATCCACTTTCGAAACACCCTTACTCAAGGATTGGAAGTATGTAGATGCTCATCCTAAGGAGCTAATCCTAGGAGACACATCTAAGGGGGTTCAAACATGTTCTTCTCTTATAATTTTTTGTGCCAACATCGCTTTTCTCTCCCAAATTGAACCTAAATATATTGACGAAGCCATGAAAGATAATTCATGGATTATCGTAATGCAAGATGAGTTAAATCAATTTGAGAGAAATGAGGTATGGAAGCTTGTTCCTAGGCCAAATGACCATTTAGTTATTGATACTAAATGGGTCTTTAGAAACAAGCAAGATGAATCTGGTATCGTAGTTAGAAATAAGGCTAGATTAGTGGCCAAAGGTTTCAACCAAGAAGAAGGTATCGATTACGAAGAAACCTTCGCTCTTGTGGTTGGATTAGAAGCCATAAGGATGCTCCTTGCCTATGCTAGTAATAACAATTTTAAGTTGTTTCAAATGGATGTTAAAAGTACTTTTCTTAATGGCTTTATTTCTGAAGAAGTTTATGTTGAACAACCTCCCGGATTTGAAAATAATAGCCTCCCTAATCATGTATTTAAATTAACTAAAGCTCTCTATGGTTTAAAACAAGCCTCAAGGGCTTAGTATGATAAACTTAGTACTTTTTTTATTGAAAATTATTTCACAAAAGGCAAGGTCGATACTACATTGTTTATCAAAAAATTTAAAAATAATTTTCTTATTGTTCAGATTTATGTTGATGATATTATCTTCGTTTCTACGAATGAATCTCTTTGTGAATCTTTTGCTGAAACCATGAGTCTCGAATTTGAAATGAGTTTGATGGGAGAATTAACCTATTTCTTAGGCTTATAAATTAAGCAACTAAGTAATGGCATCTTTATTAGACAAACTAAATATGCTTTAGATCTACTGAAAAGATTTAATATGGATAGCTCAAAAGCTATTAACACTCATATGAGCACCTCCACTAAGTTAGAAGTTGATGAAAGGAGAGAAAGCTTCGATCAAAAAACTTATAGGGGTATGATAGGAAGTTTACTTTACCTCACTACAACTAAACCAGACATCACGTTCAATGTAGGACTTTGTGCTAGGTTTTAATCGAACCCTAAGATATCTCATCTGAAAGTAGTTAAAAGAATACTTAGATATCTTAAAGGTACCACAAATCTAGGATTATGGTATTCAAAATCTGAGAATTTTGAGTTAATTGCTTATGCTAATGCGGATTTTGCTGGGTGTAGACTAGATAGAAAAAGCACATCAGGAACATGTCAATTTTTGGGACATTCTCTTGTTTCCTGGTCATCTAAGAAACAAAACTCGGTTGCACTATCAACAACCGAAGCTGAGTATATTGCAGTTAGTGCATGCTGTGTACAAGTTGTGTGGATAAAAAACACCTTAGAAAATTATAAAGTCCATCTTAAAAACATTCCCATTAAATGTGATAACACAAGTGCAATATGTTTAACAAAAGAATCTCATTCAACACTCAAGAACAAAACATATTGATATTAGACATCACTTTATACGAGATCATGTTACTAATCATAATGTAATCTAGAGTTCATAGATACTAAGCATCAACTAGCTGATATTTTTACAAAACCTATAAGTGAAGAACAATTTGATTTCATAAGAAGAGAATTAGGAATGTTGATGTGTCCGAATGCATAAACTTGTTAAAATTATTTTTCGGACTTTATTGATTGAATGATCAAATCACTTGATTACCATTACATACCTAAAAGAACATGTTGGAAATTAATACAAAAATTTCCATAATAATGAGCATGTTTTGTCTTCATGATTGTATTTGAAAATCTATAGTATAGTCTTGTCCGAATGCATGAAAGTATTAATTTCATTTTCCGATTCTCTTAACTAGTGATATCCTAATAATCGAATTTTCTCGATACATTATCCTCTTTCAAACTTAATAAGCATATGTCATATCGAGTTTGATTCTCATCATTGATTTTTGACATATGGATTCAACTAGCAAAAACATCTCTCACTTATCATGTAAAAAATATTTTTTTGAGAAATAGATTTAATAAAATGATTCCTGCTTGTAAATTCCTTCTTGAAATATGGATGTTAGTGTTTTTACTTGCAAGGATTTGTTTCACATACATATCTTGATCCTTGTAAAAATGAAGTATGATTTAATCTCTCATCGATTTTAACTTCATTCAAAGTAAACTCACAAATAGCTGGTATCATAAATAGCCTTCCTCCATGCAAAAAGATAATAATAAATAAAAATGAAGAAGTATTAAAAGCTATCTTCATGTCATGTTTTCCTCAAGATGTTTGCATAATTGGTATTCTATCACTCATTGTTGGAAAATGACATGAACCTAGTTATGGCATGAATAATTACCCCACTTATGCTTAAAATTTGCTTATATCGTTCTCCTTTTTGTTGATGACAAAGGGGGGGAGATATATGAATCGATGCTATGAGTATTGATGTTATGCCATGCTTGCATCATCGAAAATATATGAATTGTTGATAACTATGATTGTCATATTTGCATTATGCTATGTTTGCATCATGTTAAGACATCAAGAACTTGCATCGTAATTTTACGTGTTGATATCTTACTATATGATAAAATGCTATGATTGCTAAAACACTTAAATGTGTGCATCATGTTAAGATATCAAAATCTTACTTCGAAATTTTACATGTTGATATCTTACCATATGATGAATTGCTACCCTTACCATCATTCACATTTGAAATTTGAAAATGGATGTTAAGCCTTGACATCATTTTCAGAGAGATACATCATGATATGAATCATGATGGGAGTATTGATAAGGTTAAATGATTTTAACTTATCAATATGTCTCTTGAATTCAAAGGCTTTGAATTCAAGAATGACTTATCTCAAGTATGGCATATAGATAGCGAGAGTTAAGGTTAACTCCGTTATCAATTAATTATCATCATAAAAAAGGGGGAGATTGTTGAATCTCGGATTTTGATGATGAAGTCAATTGTCATTTGTTATCTAATCCATATGTTGAAATAAGTGTGCAGGATTAACTACGATGAAAGTAAGACATGTAGTAGGAGTTACGCTAGAGTCAAGTCTATGATCACGTTGGGAGTTTGAAAGTTTGACGGAAGTCCGGACGGTCGTCGGAGGTTCTGCAGGAACAAATCCAAGAAGTCCAAGAGCTTGCCAAAAGAAGCTCGTCGAAACTCACTAAGTGGATCGTCGCAAGTCCAGGTGTTTGTCGGAAGTCCGCAGGAGCATCACCGAGGGTTCATCAGATGATCGACGGAAGTTCACCGAAAGCTCACCGGAAGAAGCGATTGACACACTAGAGCAAGTTATGTTGGGAAATCATTGGGGGGTGTCATCATATGCGCAGCGGAAGAACAAGAAAACAAAAATCCTCGATTCCCAAAAAGATGTTCGTCGTCGTGCGAAGATTGGTGCGCAAAAATCCGCAAAACACAAAACTGCGTATAGAGATTGTGTTACCTAGGGAGATCGTATATCCCTGTTTCCTTGCAGATCCTTAGGAGAGGGTGAAGGAGGTCAAGCGTCCTCCTCTCTAGCGGTGATCCACACAGCAGGGTTGCGACGACCCTCCTCAAAACTCCAGGCCTCTAAGGTGGAGAGGGAGAGGAGAATAGGAAGGGCAAGCAAAGACTCTAGCCTATGAGGCTGTGAATCCCTCCTATTTATAGAGATCCCATGTCAAACCCTAATGGGTCCTTCCCTAGTGGGTATTGGATCTGCATCCAATAAGACAAGGGCTCCGTCGGATATCTCATATCCGAACCTCTACTCATCGCAATGCCTACCATATGTGTGTGACCCTCTAGGCCCAATATCGAGCTGGCCGTGAGTCATACCTGTCGAACTCTTTTTCTAACTTCGGTGAATTATTATCTCTGTAATAATTCACTTTCGACTCATCGACTACTGACGTTTTAGGCCACTACTGTAATCCCTAGACAATACAGGGGGAATCCAATCCATTGGACCCATGCGTCCTCGCCATTACCATGTACCTATAGTCCCTCATCCATCTAATATCCCGAGGACCGTATATCAAGCATGGTGTTGTCGACCCATACGGTTTCTACTAGAAGTCTCGCTCTAATCGGATTCTCTGGAGAACTCTTTCTCTCTCAACCCGAATGACCCTGGCCGGGGATTTGTCTAAGCAAGAACACATGGGATATTCCTCTCATGACGCCGAGAGTGGATGATCCTCTATCGACACTCAATAGCCCTCGTGGAGGTCGACTACCACTCCCAATGACCACCACTAGATGCGGGACACCCAAACCTATAAGTCCGGTATCAAAGAGTGGAGCACTCATACAGAGGACATCCTTGGTGTCTCAAGTCTAAGGACCAGATACACCACTAGGACTACGGAATCGCTGTCGACAATAAGGCATCATCAACCATCCAAAGATTCCGTGGCGGATCAATCAAAACTCATTCTCCATGAGCACTGTCTTTGTATCCCTAGTGTCCCTACACGAGCAGCTATGAGACCAAACAGCTGCATCCATCATATGGACGAGTATACAGCACACCGGTCTATCCGGTTATCACGATGTCCCTCTCGGTAACCTCGTAGGGATTATTTAGGATATGTGTTTAAAGGTGAATCGATCTCATTATCGTGATCTCATCACGATCCGATTCCCATTGCACAAATCCAAGGACATCACAATATATATATACATTTATGCAATAGTTATAAAGTGATATACGCCAAAATATAATAAGCAAAAAGATTCTGTATCAAGTCACACATGCCATCACTCACGTGATTGGCTTGCTGGGCACCTATGACTAGCAAGTTACAGTAAATGTCTTAAGAAATATCGTAGTTAGCACTATGATTAAGTTAGAAATGGGAGGTGATCCCATTAACTTAATCTTGGGGCAATTGGGCCCTTGACAGACCCAAATTGGGCCGAATGGATCAACCCATTCAGACCTAGATTTCTTGGCCAGCGGTGGCACCACTTGGGTCGTCGGTGGCACCGCTCAGAGCTCAGTCTTCAAGCAAGACTAGGCGGTGCAATCGCCCTTAACAAGCGGTGGAACCGCTTGAGCTCGATCTCCGAGCTCTGCCAAGCGGTGCAACCACCCTAGTCAGGCCTTGGCACCGCCTGGGCTAAGTCTCCGAGTTAGACTGGGCGGTGCAACCACCCCTGTCAGGCGATGGCACTGCCTAGAGGCTCAATCTCCGAGTTCTGCCAAGTGGTGCAACCGCCCTTGACAGGAGGTCGCACCGCCCAAAGGCTTAGTTTCCGAGCTCTGCCAAGCAGTGCAACCGCCATACCTTGGAATTTCGAGAGATGACAGTTTTGAGCTCAGAATTTAAACTAGTTTGGGGCCTATAAATACCCCACCCTTTCCTGTATAAAAGGACACCGAAAGCTTGATCTTACTCTGTGATTTTAGAGCTCAAAAGTGTTATAAAGGCTAGAAGTTCTCCCTCTTTTCTTCCAAGTTTTCATCTTTCAAGAGAGGAGAGAAATTCTATAAGGGTTGTCTCCTAAGCCCGTCAAAAGGAGTGAAACTATAAAAGGGTGGTTGGCCTTCGCCTATTGAAGGAGGCCTCTAGTGGACGTCGGTGACCTCGTCGGAGGAGGAAGCCAAAAGTGGATGTAGGTCAAGATTGACCAAACCAAATTGTGGTGCTCTCTGGTTTGCATTTATTCTTACTGCTTACTTTACTGCAAACCTCCATATGTGCTTTACTTCCTCTTTACTTTTGCTGCACTCCTTTACAAACTCGCTTTCAAGTTAAGTTTCCAAAAACGATTTTACATCGGAAACGATTTCATCGTACGAACGCAGTTTTAAATGTTGAAAGTTTTTCGCTGCACTAATCCCCTCCCCCCCTTCTTAGTGCTCTTGATCCTAACAAAAGTAACGTTCGGTGCACAAAATCCACCCCGCCGGGTCTCCTTTCTTCCATCGCGGGAAGTCCACCCTCATACGTGGCTGAAGCATGTTTGAGGGTTGTCCCTCCTCAAGGCCTCTCTGAACTCTCTCCTTGCTAAAATTTGGTTGGATTCAATGATTGTCCAATTCTAAATTCTGCAAACAAAGCGTGCAATTTATCCTCCAAGCGCGATTCAATCCGAGATTCCCATGTTTCAAATTTGGCATCAATTGGATCTTAAGAAGCCATAGCATATGTCTATAGATCAGAGATAAGCCTATCTTGGTGGAAGGTTCGGAAAAATTGAGGATCATGGAAAGGTACTGTAGTAGATTTTTACGTCTAAAGTGTAGTAGTTTGGACATAAAAGGTTAGTGATTTATATTAAGAATTTTTTGACAAAATCAAAGGTGTTATGAAGTGTCAAAGTTGTCATAAAAAATTCGTAGAGATTTTGATAAAAAAAATAGTAGCAAAATCAAACAAACTATGCTATGCGATTGGAATTATATAGTACATCTAGCAGTTTGGATATAAAAGATCAGTGGTTTATATTAGGAATTTTTTGACGAAACCAAAGAGAAATCAACTGTTAGGAAATGTCAAAGCTGTCATAAAAATTTTGTAGAGATTTGGACAAAAGAAATATAGTAGTAAAATAAAAAAAACGGTGCTATGTGATTAGAATTATACAGTGCATCTAGCAATTTGGACGTAAAAGATCAGTAGTTTATATTGGGAATTTTTTTTATAAAACCAAAGGAAAATCGACTGTTAAGAAGTGTCAAAGCTGTTATAAAATTTTCATAGAGATTTGGATAGAAAAAACATAGTAGCAAGATCAAATAAACTGTGCTATGTGGTTGGAATTTTGTAATGCATCTTTCGTCATAGAAATAAAAACTTTGCGATGAAAAGTTTATGCAAGAACGAATTTTTTTAGATGTTTGAATAAGGATAACTAAATTATAATAACAGTAAGGTAAGAAACCAAAACTTGTTACAATTTACGGGGAGATCAAAGGATGATCTACGGTAGTGGAGATAACGGCGAAATTCGACGATAATCTTTTAAGCAATTGTGAGAATTGCTTTGGACGATTGTGGAGGGCTAATGGATGGTAATGGAAGGGTAATGAGATGCCAAGAATATTGCTCTGATACCAAGTATTAGAACCCTAACGGATTCTAAGCTTGGGGTTGATCTTTTTAGGGGATCGGCCTCCTTAAAACTCTATAGGGGTTCTTTCCTCCAAGTTGCTGCTCAAAACTGCTAAAAAGATTCATCTATTGCTTATCAAAAGAGAATTAATATATAGCTATTTATAGGGCTTCTAAACCCTAACTTCTAATAGGACTCATACTTAAGACTCCTACTTCTAACCAACTCCTAATAAGACTCCTACTCTAAGAAGCAACCTCCCAATTAACCCTAATCCTAGCCGACCTCTTCACTTCTTTAATAGGTGTTAACTAGGTAGGTTTTACATGAATACCCATTTTAATAAAATTTAATTATGACTCTTCTAGTTAGAGTCCTAACATTATTTGTATGGCATGAACTTCTCTTAAAAATGAAAGAAAACCTCTCAACATTGTGATTTATCAATTTTTGCTCTAAATTGAGTTTAATTTACATGTGATATGTAAAACCTTATAAGTATTAGTTCTTCATCATTTCTAAGATGGTTTATGAGAAATTTATTAAAAAAAATCTCTTGTAATAAGCTTTTATACCCTCATATTTAATTTTATCAAGAGTGCTCCTTTTATTTAAAATTATGATAATGCCACACCTCGATCCAAATTAGTTTGATTCAGATCGAATCGTTTCAAATCTAGTAAAGTCGGAACCCTTCCACCAACTCATAAACCATCTCCGCTTCCTCCTCCACTATCTCCTTCTCCCTCTTTCATTTGGCTTCCTTCTCCTCTCCCTCCTCTCACTCCTCCGTCACCTTCTCCCCCTCCCCATTGGTTTCTTCCTCCTTACTCTTACCCTTAGCTTCCTCCTTCCCACTCTGTCTCCTCCTACTATTATTCCTCCTCTCTCTTCTCTTTCTCTTTTGCCTTCTATTCTTCCTCCCTCCCTCCCTCCCTCCGTCCCTCTCTTCTCCTCCTCCTATTGCATTTGATTTATACTCGCGTTACAATTGAGTTACACTTAGTCACAGAACCTATTAAAAATATATTATTTTTTATATAAATTTATTTTAAACAATTTTAAAAAATTAAAAACTAATAAATTTTTATTAGAATCATATTCTAATAAAATTAAAAAATTATGATAATTAATTATCTAAAAATAAAAACTATTAATTTTAAAATAGGTTAGGCAATCAAGTTTGTCTTAGTTTCATTTCCAATCGAGTGTAACTAAGTTAACATGAAAAATAAAAAATAAAAAATATAGGATCCTATAATTATTTTTATATAAATTTTAGATAATTTTATATAAAAATTAATATATTTTTTAATGTGTTTTGCGAATGAGTGTAGCTCGAGTGTAATAACTTTTGTGAATAATTTATAATTATTTTATATATAAATTAATATATTTTTTAGAATAACTTAAGTTTTTTTAGTTTTATGATGAATTTTATATAATTTTATATAAAAAGTAATATATTTTAAATATATTGTATGAATAAGTGTAACTCAAAGGTAACAATTTTTCTGAGTAATTTAAGATAATAAAATATAAAATTAATATATTTTTTAGGATAATTGGTTAGCTCTTCCAATTAGGTTTGATAACCTCTCTTGTTAATCGAAATTTTGGTTCGTTCTCAAGCAAATGTGGCAGTTTGTAACTCTGTGATTGCAATATAATTTTTCATCGTTTCTTGGTAAAAAAAAAAAGAAGAAGTTTGATAGTATTACCTATGGTGCTAATTCCTTAGTCTTGTAAGTGTCAAAGTGTTTCTTGATTTCAAAGTAGTGAACTAAGAAATTTTTGCAAAATATATTTGGCTAAACCTACCTGCATCATAGTGAAACGTGTTAAGGACATCCCGATTAATGCAGTAGATTTTGCAGTTTGGACTAGATTTCAGCAATTTAGTTGACACAAAAATTATCTCTAGGTTTGTTTCTTGGGCATTGTAAAACTTGTTTGGAGATATTTGATATATATTAAATTGTTTTATTCTTTTTTTATTACTCATGTATATAGAGAAGAAAATAAGTTTGTTGATTGGTTAGCCAATCATGTTAGGCTAATCAAGATTTTATCTTTTTGGAGACGGGAGTTGATAATTTTTTTATGCTTTGACCTATAGAGTTTCTTTTTTACTTGGCATGTTTATTTAATATATTTTATTTTTAAAAAAGAAAGGGTAAAAGCAGAAAAAAGTCATTTTTAAAAGAAAGGACAAAAGCAAGAAAGCCACCGGTGTTGGAGGATAGTTCCAATTTACAGTAAATTCTGGAAGATATTTGTCAACCTATTTCTTCAAGTTTGTTTCCTATACCCCAATGTCAAAGTCCATTGTTTTCTCAATGTCCAATCCACTTTTGTTCCCTATACCTCAAGATGTTCAGTTAATATATTTTATTTTAAAAAAATTGGCAAAAGCAAGAAAGCCACCGGTGTTGGAGGATAGTTCCAATTTACTACAAATTCTGAAAGATATTTGTCAGCCTGTTTCTTCATGTTTGTTCCGTATACCTCAATGTCAAATCCATGTTTGTTTTCTCCCCTTTCTCTCCCGCTTGTGTAATCAGTGTCAAACGGCTGTGACACTGATTAATTTGATGAGTTCGATGTAAGAAGAGATGTAGTTAACTTATTTGTTCTTAACAATAATAATACCATATTCTTTCTGATGAAGTAAATCTGTGTCTCTTTCACATATGTATATTTGAACCCATTGCGAGAGTTGCATATACATCATTTATGACAGATGTTAGATGTAGGTCCTATTTACCTATGGATGATGGTGCCAAGAACCATACAACTTGGTAGACTGATGTGATGCTGAAGAATCTCACATCTGCACCATCAATATACCCACCCACTCATCCTCTCCTGTCTACCCAATCTAGCATCGCTCCTCCTCTTTACATCATAGATAAATCACTTAGTCTCCTTGGGATGAAATATCCAAATCCAATCATCATCCAATCACATATGCCATCTCCATCATTTCAATAGCCAACAGCAGTCCTCCCAAATCATCTGTCATTCGTGATCTAACAATTTGATTAAGAGCGTTATATGAAATATTTGTTCACCACTAGTTAGCACCATAGTCCCTCACCTCAACTCCTAATCACTAATAAACTATTTATTATAAATAAAAATTCATTATTTTCGTATATAAAAGTGAAAATCTAAACCTTTCATTTTCCTCCACAAATATCTCGTATTTCTTAAGGGAAAATAAAGCAGGTAACAGAAAGCCGTGGTTATCAACGAAAAGCACCAACAAGGACATCCACTAAATATCAACAACGCGAGGAGAGAAGAAATATATATGTGCATTAAGATAAGGGGTAGGAAACGTGATTACGTTGATGAAGGGGGGGTTACGGGAGATAGAAGGTGGGATCCGCGCCCCCCCAGTGGCTCTGATTCCAGTACGCTGCAGGATCGACGGCGCTGACGAGATCGAGAAGCGTCGGGTCCACCGAGCCGGACCAGTTCAGCGCGGCGAGACCTCCACCGGTCCCGCCCGGCATCGAATCCACGCGGACCGTCTGATCTTCGAACCCCGGCCTGATCCCCTCCGAGGGCTTCTCTTGGGTCGGCGACGGATCCGAGAAGCAAAACACTTGCATCGACCCCGGCACCGCCATGAGGGTCTCGGCCACCGGATCCAGATAGATATCCGATGCCGGGCGCAGAGGAGGATCGACTGGTAGCGGCGTTTCGAACGGAGGTTTGGGATTGGAGATGGAGATCTGGGAGTTGAGGAGCGTCGGATCGGGGTATGGGGCGGAGGAGCTGGCGGTGCCGTTGAGGCTGGAGCTGTCACTGCTGCATCGGGATGTGGAGGAGCGGAGGCTGCGGCTTTGGTGGTCCTTATCGGCCGTGGCGGGGGATGGCTTAGAGTAGGGTTTGGAGGAGGAGGAAGAGGAAGGGCGCTTGGACTTGCGGCAGCCACCACCGACGGGAACGTTTCGGAGGATGCCGCCCTTGGTCCAGTAGCGGCGGCAGGACTTGCAGAAGTGGCGGGGCTGGGAGAGATTGTAGTTGTTGTAGTAGCAGAACTTAGTGTTGGTGGAGTCGCAGCGGGGGCACTTCACCGGCTGCTGCTTCTGCACTGATGCCACCGCCGCCGTGTAGCCGACGAGGCGGCTGAACTCGGCCCGCGCCCCTCCGCCACCACCAAAGACGCGGCCGTGTAAAGGCGGGAAATCCTGCATCTCGCCAGAGGGCGGCCTCGTCTTCTAGAAGAATCTCGAAGCTTCTGTTGTGGTTCGAGGGGCAGGCGGAGGTGTTTCTGCTAAGGTTCTCATGGCTCAAAAATATTATATGAGCATGAGGAGGGGGAAGGTATACTTATTGCGTGGCCAACATCAGCCAATGGGCAAATATCTTATGCTTTTACATTATTTAAATTTACTATTCTATCCCCCGAAGAACTCGTTATTACTGCCACTCAATGCGGACTTCCAGCCACAATAAACGAACTTTTTTAGTGTAAACAAGTCTTTTCCGTTTTTGGCAAATTACCTTCAACTTTGAGTAAATTATAATTGGGTTCATACCCTTAATTTACTAAAGTTTATGTCATTTATTGAGATTCGTGCTCTGGCGCTTGATCACCCGTGAGGAGCTCCCCGTAGAAAAGGAAGCGTAGCACAGTGAATAAGTGCTAGTAAGTCCGTCACATCGCAATGTCTGCTAATTATTCTTCGTTCTGTTCACGGGTACGACTTCTGCTGCTACAAGACGACGTCGGTAAGAAGCACCGTGCAGGGTGGTGTCGTCGTCGTCCCCACGGGCAGCTCACGGTCTCCTCGGTCATGTCTGCTCTTCCCCTCCGTTTCCCCTCTCTCCCACCTAGTCCTTCTCCTCTTGTCGTCGCCCTCTTCGAACCCACGCGGAGGGCGGGCCCGCAAAGCCTGCTGCCATTGGTCTTAGTACAACACCAACAAAAGGCCCACTTGGTGGCGGAAGACATCGCCTGGTACAGAACTACTTTTTGGTGCCCCTTGTAATTCTTTTGTACTTGCCACACCCAAGTAAACGTAGTGGTAGATAGATGATTATAGGGTTCTGCAGAACAAGCGGTGTCTATTCATGTCATGTACACTTGCAGACCGACTAGAATAACTCTTTATTTTTCCGCAGGTTTGTATACAGTTAAGATCTACGACAGAAGCTGAAAAGTGTGCCACCGTGAAGAGTTGAGATCTGCCCCAGTGGATGACTGCCCTCTTCCCCGGGCGAAGGTTGATACACAGATCCTTCAGAAAGGCGTTTCCCATGTGCTTAAACCTCATTAATGTCATTAGTTGGATAGCATCCCTGCATCTCAAGTGCTTCAGAATAGTTTATCATGGCTCCTAGTTCTCGGGATAAAGTATTCTGTAAGGCACCTTTGCGGTTTTCAGAAGCAAGCTATCATCTATCATCTATCATCGAGAGTGATAGCTAGCCGTGCGAGAATCCCATGAGCTACTAAATTATTGGATGCAGAAACCCTAAGTTTGAAGGCAGGTTTTGCGACCTCGAGTTCAATGGGCATCAACACTTGGATGAGAGATAGGTAGTTGTGTATTCCTTTTTTTCATGAAGGAGATCAGCTGGTTGCAATATCTTGCACTTATATCAGTTGCACTGCTTCCAATATATACGAGTTATTAGAATCTGCAGTAACTTGTGTAAATCTAGGTTAAAGTTACTGAGTTTTTGTTGTGAAATCCAATAGTCTCATGATGGAACTGTGCCATTGTCGATCGCGGTATCAGATCAAGTACATATCAGGACAAATGCTTGCACTGTTCGAAAGGAATGGGGAGTTGTCTTGCCGCATGGAGCAGCACATGGGACGGTGGAGAGGTTGGTGGGGTAGAGATGTAAGGCTGTGAAGAGATCCTTAATAAGGGCAGTGGTGAAGTGTGCATCGGCAATGTGTGGTGGGAGTTGGAATCTGATGTCATCCAAATCCTGTCTCTCATCCTTGTTCCTTCTGCATGTCCATTTCATAGAGGCCCTCCATTCACAGCAGTCCCTGTCATGGAGATCACAGAAAAAGATCATGCCATTACGCCTCCCCAAGAAAGCGTCCTCTCCTCTGTCCTGCCTCCACTTCTAGCTGAGCTGCAACTGTTGGTGGACGTCCATTTCGTCCTTCCCCGTCACCATGCATTCACCTTTCCCACTCAGTGTTTCTTGCATTATAGGAAGGAATAAATGCACGGAACCAACACACCTAAGTGTTGTTCTCGAGTCTGAGAACTCACAAGAAACCATCTAGGGAAACTTAGCTTCTCAAGCATGTGTTCAAACACCATATTTGCTCATATAAATGTCAATAAGGATCATGTGGTGTTCACTCTTTAAGGGAATGATGTGGAACACTTAACAGGTCATGATTCTACAGCAAGAGTGAGAGCTAAAATTTACAAAAGTTGGAAGTAGCTCTTGTGAAACGCATTAAATGCAAGAAACTTGGATGATCCCACCGACAGAATTACATTAAATGCCTGATGCATGAGCCATCTACTTAGGTTTAGTAACAGTGATGCCAAAGAAACTTAGAATCATATGTTTACAATGCAAGAAAATTCATTGCTTAGTAGGAAAACAGGTCTCAGAAAAATAAAATAAGGACGCTTTAAAGGATTGATAAAATAGAATGGGTATGATGGTATCCTATATCTACAGCAATTTGGACTGCTGAAGTAGGATCTCCAGTTGACCACAAGGACCAGTTCAGCTTATGACTGAACAAACAAGATAAAGATTTTTAGGATTTCATTAGTTCAAGCTCTTTGTCTAAATGGCTAAGATTCTGATCTAGTAAGGGAATATAGTAGACCAACTTCCTTGAGATAAATGGACATATCCCTAATTGGATCAAGCAAATCTATACTTGTAATATTCCTACAGCCATAGAGGAGGAAGCTGTGGATACACATGGATTTACCATATGGCTAGCATCTAGAAATCCATAGGGCGCTCATTCCTAGGTCTCCTTGCATGATGCCAAAGGCCTCCACCCTTTCTAAGTTCTACGCTCTCACGGATACCCTTCATTTTGTGGCTCTCCCATGTCATTATGCAAACCATTGCACTTCAAATTTTGTGTGCAGCGGCACTCGAGTTATTTCCTCCATTGTAACTTCTCCACAGTTCATAGCAAGCAAGGCTTGTGAATCATATACTACCAAGCCAGTTAATTCTCATGAAAGCGACAAAGAAAGTGACAACAATCAAATTGTCTTCTACAGACGGGACACATGTACAGATACTGCCCACTGCATCTACATATCACACCCAATGCGTTCATTGCAGGTACACTGTGAGATTGCACGAACCATTAGAATGGCAGACAAAGTACCAGGCATAATCCAAAACAACGTTGGCACACGATTACTACTTACATAAATTAACCTGCTACGTACCATGGGGTTACCGACTTTGTGTGTTTTCCTGACAGTCCGTAGATCATGACAACAGTGAGTTATCCCTCTCACCTTGTAGGTGGGAGCCAACCTACCTACGATCAAAGTGCTTGTTGTGGGACCATCGAAGACAAATCCATCATAAACTAAACTAGGCTTTGGCTGTTTAGCATAAGTTATGTTGAATGCTTGGCTGTGGTAGAGGAAATTATGGATCGTGGTTATCTTGTTCATCACATCAGCTGGAAGAGCATAACATGAACATGATCAATGATCTTGCACTTTGTACATTACGCGTCGCCGTCATGATCTTGCACTTTGTACATTACGCACATGAACATGATCAATGATCTTGAACTCATTGCCTGTGCCATCAATGCATCGAGTAAACATCACAGATCATGATTTCAACACTGATGGGGACAGACGCCGTCCTACCTTGGGCACAACGTTTGGCTGTTGTAGCAGTACCTTCTTTACTAAAAGTAATGGACATCAAGATGGAAATAAATAGTTCTTCCTTTAAGGTTTAAAAATCATGTTATCACTAAAAAATGGATCGTTGTATCTGAATCTTTTAAAGGATTATACCAAAAATAATGGAATGAAGGCCAGATGGTTTTCGTAAGAACATAAAGCCGTAATCTCCCATCTTTCATAAGAACATAAAGCAGTAATCTCCCAAAAATAATGCAAGATACTTGGACAGTGCCAACGGCAGCCTTTGGAAAGATCCAACAGAGGTTACATCACACTTGGAATTATATACAAGGCTTATTTTAAATGGCTTCATCTTTTCTTCCTTTAACCTTATCAACCTTTATCAGCGCTAAAAAATATTTATATATGAGAACAGATTAAAACAGATAATTAAAAAATATTTTTATATTAATAAATATAAAAAAAAATCGGATGATATATATTTATGCATAATCATAATTTAATAGTTTAAGTTTTTAGATTAAATTGGTATCCTGGCCACCTACTTTTACATAAAGGAAGACAATTGAGTCATGCAAAGAAAAATGTTAAAAACATTAGAAAACATTTAGAGGTTAAAAAAAAAAGAATAATCAAAGATTAACAAATATTATATAATTAAAATATTATAAAATATTCATATATGAGAAAAGATTAAAAAATTAATCATAAAACCAACTATGAATCATAAATTCACATCAATATAAAACTTTATATTTAATATTTTAAAGTTTTAAATTATGAGAGATATTTTAATTTTTAATTTTTGGACAACAATACAAATGTTCTTTATAATAATATCATATTTGGTGGGGATATAAAGCGGAATAACCTTTATATATAAACAAATACTAGTAGGTCATAATATACAGCGAAATTAAATGAAATCACAATCAAATATAACACCAAGATATATGTGGAAAACCCCTCCAATGTGAAGGGTAAAAACCACGGGGCAAACTAGAGATAACCCACTATGAGAATAATGAATATACAAATCTCAATCTCTTGCTCTAAACCCTAGCAACAATCACAAGAGAATAACTGGGATACAAAGATCACGTCACTATCCACGATATCTAAAACCTCCCCAAGTAATCACAGCAAGAGTCTACTATAGATTTGATCTAACTTGAGATGAGAACATTGCTAGATGATTGAAAACAATTTATCTGCATTGTCCTTGTTTTCTTCCCTTTCTTTTTCTTATTTTTTTGCCTTTTTCTTCTCCTCTTTGCTGCTGCGAAGATCACCACGTTGCTGCCCTTTTCTACCCAAAAAACGCAATTATCTTTTTTTAAAAAACGCAGCCACCACACCCCCCTTATATTGATCTAGGGTTAGGTTAAGAGGGGGTGTGAGCTATAGGCTGATAAAGCCCACATTGGGTTGAATATGGGCTGTCAACCCAACAACCTCCCCCTTCAGCCCATAAAGGAGGTTGTCCTATGACTCTTTAATATGAAGCCATACTGACCAACTATCGGCATATCTCCTGTCTTTCTTTTGGTAAAGTCTTTGTCAACATGTCTGCTCCGTTGTCATTTGTATGAATTTTCTGAAGTTGCAACTGCTTCTCTTCAAATACATTTCGAATCCAATGGTATCTGACATCTATATGCTTTGACTTGGAATGAAACATTAGGTTCTTACACAAATTGATGACACTCTGGCTGTCACAATGCACCACATATAATTTTTCTGTTTCAGCCCCAATTATTATAAGAATTTTTTTATCCATAATATTTCTTTGCATACCTCTGTTATAGCAGCAATATATTCTACTTCTGTGGTGGAGAGAGCAATACACATTTACAACCTGGATTGCCATGACACAGCTCCCCTTGCAAAAGTAAGTACATAACCTGAAGTAAACTTCCTTGTATCTATATCTCTTTCTATATCTGCATCTGTGTAACCTGTCAACACATGTGGTCCACCTCCAAAGCTTAAACAAACCTTAGAGCTCCCTCTGATATATATAAAAATCCACTTCACTCCTGCCCAATGCTCTTTGCCTGGATTTACAAGAAATCTGTTAGTAACACCAACTGAATATGTGATGTCTAGCCTTGTACATACCATTGTATACATTAAACTTCCAATTGCTGAAGTATAAGAAACCTTTTGCATTTTCTCCTTCTCCTCATCACTTGATGGACTCTGTTCTGAGCACAACTTGAAGTGACCTGTAAGAGGAGAACCAACTGGTTTTGCATTGCTTATATTAAATCTTTCCAATACCTTCTCGATGTATTTCTCCCGTGACAACCAAATCTTCTTATTTTTTCTGTCACGAAAAATCTGCGTACATAGTATTTGCTTTGCTGGCCCTATGTCCTTCATTGCAAAAGACTTACTCAGCTCCTTCTTCAATCTGTCAATTTTAGACATATCTTTCCCAAGAATAAGCATGTCATCAACATAAAGTAAGAGAATAATAAAATCCTCACCAAACTATTTGATGTACACATAATGATCTGAAGTCATTCTTTTGTATCCATTTTCTGTCATAAATAAATCAAAATTTCTATACCACTGTCTTGGAGCTTGCTTTAGCCCATACAAGCTCTTCTTCAATTTGTAGATAAAGTTCTCTTTACCTTTGACTTTGAAGCCTTCTGGTTGCTCCATATAAATTTAGTCCTCCAAATCCCCATGAAGGAAAGCTATCTTCACATCTAACTACTCAACCTCCAAGTCTTGACTAGCAACAATACCAGGAGCAACATGAACAGAAAACATTTTAACAACAGAAGAAAAAATCTCTTCAAAGTCAATACCTTTCTTTTGACTAAAGCCTTTCACAACCAATCTAGCTTTGTACTTTAGTTGAGAACAATATTCTTGAGTCTTCAACCTGAAAACTCACTTGTTCTTTAAGGCCTTCATTCCATTTGGTAGTAGCACCAAATCATAAGTGTGGTTCTTCTGAAGAGCATTCATCTCTTCCTACACAGCAACTAACCACTTCTCTTTCTGCTCACTTTTAACTACTTCCTGATAATTCTCTGGTTCACCTTCATCAGTAAGCATCACATACTTATTTGTAGAGTACCTTTTGGAAGGTTGACGTTGTCTAGAAGATCTTCTCAACTGAGGTTCTGCGGGAAGTTGCTCTCCAACTTCTTCTTGCTCAATATGTTTTACAGGTAGATTAACATCAGGCTCTACACTATCTTCCTGCACATCTCCCACATCACCCTGATATATTGGAGGAGTAATTGGGTCATAATCTGCTAATCCTTCTACTTTTTTGGATCATAAAGCCTATAACCAAAATAATTATGTGAGTAGCCAAGAAAAATACATTCTTTAGACTTACCATCCAGCTTGGACCTCTCATTGTCTAGAATATATGCAAATACATGACAACCAAACACTCTCAAAATGCCTATAGGAAACATCTTTCCCTGACCATACATGCTCTACAACATTATCATCTAGGGCTGTACATGGTGATAAGTTGATCACATCAACTGCACTCCTCGAAGCCTCATCCCAAAACCTTTTAGGTAGCTTGGCCTGTGAAAGCATACATTTGATCTTTTCAATGATGGTGTGGTTCATCCTCTCTTCAATAGCATTATGTTGAGGTGTACTAGGAACTATCATCTCATGTTGGATCTCATGTGACCTGCAATAATCATTAAATAATCTTGTATACTCACCACCATTATCGGATCTTATGTATTTCAATTGTCTTTCTGTCTCCCTTTCAACCCTGATATGAAACTCTTTGAAGACATTAATAACTTGATCTTTGGTCTTCAAAGTATAGGCCCAAACTTTCCTAGAAAAATTATCTATAAAAGTGACAAAATAAAGTGCACCATTTATACCAAGAACATCAACAGATCTACCAGGAGTTTTTGTCCTCAAATGATCACATACATCTGTATAAACACGGTTTAAGGCATGCATTTTTCTAGACAAAGCAGGACTAGCAAATGAAACTCTATGTTGTTTACTTGCTAAACAATCAATATAAAGGTTCAGATGTATACTTTTGAGGTCTGGTTATACCTCTCTCTTGGAAAGAGCTTGCAGCCCCTTCTTGCTCATGTGTCTCGGTCGCCTATGCCACAACTCCATGCTGAAATCTTTTTCTGTAGCATTTAACTGCTCACCATAAGCTTTAGCTTGCAACCTGTATAAAGTATGACATTTCTTTCCATCCGCTATAACAAGAGAACCCTTACTGAGTTTCCATTATCCTCTGTAAAATCTGCTATCATAATCTTCATCATCTAGCCTTTCAATTGAAATTAAATTCAGCCTCAAGTCAATCACATGCCTCATATCCTTAAGTACCAGTCAAGGTTGGTCTTTAAATGGATATCACCCATGCCTATGATGTCTGTTGTGCCATAGTTGTCTATCTTGACAATACGAAAATTTCCAGACCTGTATATAGTAAAAAACTCCCTCCGTGGTGTAGCATGATAAGAAACACCTATGTCAATCACCCACTCAAGATCTTGACACACACAAGAAAAAATATCATCAGAAGAAGACAAAATCAAATAATCACCACCTTGCACTATAGTTGTAATATTATCTTTTGACACTATAGACTCCACTTTTTTTCCTTTTTTCTTGTTCTTCTTAGGTTGCTTATATTGGTTCTTGTAATGTCCTTTCTCACTACAGTTATAGCAAACAATATATTTTCTTGATCTTGACTTGCTTCTACTCATGCGTGAACTGCTTCTAGACTTTGACCTTCCTCTGTTCTCTGAGATAAGTGCTTGTGAATCATTCTGAGATATTGCTGAACTCTTTCTTCTTAACTCCTCATTCAACAAACTACTTGCTACTTGACTCATGGTGATAATACCATCTGGCGTAGAATTACTGAGGGAAACCACAAGTGTCTCCCAACTTTCTAGTAATTAATTAAGAAGTAACAATGTCTGCAACTCATCATCAAGAGACATTTTCATAGAGGATAACTGGTTAGTAATACTTTGTATTTCATTCAAGTGCTCAGTAATAGAAGCACTCTCTCTATATTTTAGATTCACAAGTTTTCTGATCAAAAAAGCTTTATTGTCAACTGTTTTTCTTTCATAGAGACTTTCCAACTTTTTCCAAAGAGAATATGTAGAAATTTCAGTAGAAACATGGTGAAAGACACTATCATCAAGCCACAGTCGAATAAACCCAATTGTTTTTCGATCTAACCTCTTCCACTTATCATATGTCATAGTTGTGGGTTTTGCACTATCCCCCTGCAAAGGTCCATACAAATCTTTGCAATATAAGAGATCTTCCATTCTTGGTTTCTATATAATCTAATTGTTTCCATTTAAACTAATCATATGAGAAACATTACTGGCCTCCATGTTCAAATACAAAAAATAAATCACCAAAACCCTTGCTTTGATACCAATTGATGGGGATATAAAGCGGAATAACCTTTGTATAAGAACAAATACTAGCAGGCCATGATATACAGCGGAATTAAATGAAATCACAATCAAATAGAACACTAAGTTATATATGGAAAACCCCTCCAATGTGAAGGGTAAAAACCACGGGGCAAACTAGAGATAATCCACTATGAGAATAATGAATATACAAATCTCAATCTCTTGCCCTAAACCCTAACAACAATCACAAGAGAATAACTGAGATACAAGGATCACGTCATTGTCCACGATATCTAAAACCTCCCCAAGTAATCACAGCAAGAGTCTACTGTAGATTTGATCTAACTTGAGATGAGAACACTACTAGATGATTGAGAACGGTCTCTCTGTGTTATCCTTATTTTCTTCCATTTCTTTCTCTTGTTTTTCTACCTTTTTCTTCTCCTCTTTGCTACTACGAAGATCACCACGTTGCTGCCCTTTTCTGCCCAAAAAACGCAGCCACCTTTTTTCTAAAAATGTAGCCACCACACCCCCCTTATATTAATCTAAGGTTAGGTTAAGAGGGGGTGTAGACTATAGGCTGATAAAGCCCACATTGGGCTGAATATTGGCTGTCAGCCCAACAATATTAAGTCTCTAGAAACTTGTCAAAATCTGTATCATTCTAATCAATCCAACTCTCTTAATGATCTCAAATGGTTTAATAAATATGAGACTTCACTATTCTTTCTTTCTTTCTTTTAGCAACATAATTGTTTCAGTAACTTTAAGCAATCATTAGTTTCTTTGTTATAACTTAAATTTTTTCGATTATCCTCTTTACCTTATTTGATACTAATAGGTGTTATGTATTTTTTCCCATATAAAACTTCACAAAGAGTTATATGAATATTTAAATAATAATAAGTGAATTCAATAAGAGAGATCTTTATCTCAATCACCTTATCAATCCATGACATAAGTTATAAGCAAATATTTAAGTCATGCTTTGATGCTACCTCTACCACACTTCCAAAATAACATCGTAGAGGTATTAACCTATTATAAGATAAAATAATTTTTAACTATCCAAATTCTAAATTAAGGATTTGCTAGTCAAACGTGCCTTACAAGCCAATCGTGTGAATGATGGCATGTGTGATATGATATGCATTCCTTTTACTTGTTATATTATTTGATATTTTATCACTTTATATTACTTATTACATATATATATATATATATATATATATATATATATATATATATATATATATATATATATATATATATATATATATATATATATATATATATATATATATATATATATATATATATATATATATATATATATATATATATATAGTGTGTGTGTGTGTGATATCCATGGATATGTGTAATGAGAATCAGATCGTGATGAGATTATGATAATGAGACCGATTCGTCTTTAAACACATATCCTAAATAATTTCGGTCATAAGTTACTCAAGAGGGACATCAAGATAACTGGATAAACTTGTGTACTTTATATCCATACATATGATAGAGGCGACTGGTCTCATAACTGCTCATGTGGGGACACTAGGGCTATAGTGCAGGTGCTCATTGGAGAATGAGTTCACTGATTGATCCACTCACAGAATATTGGATAGTTGATGATACATCATTGTCAAACAACGATTTCATTGTCCTAGTGGTGTATCATGTACCTAGACTTGAGATACTAAAGATATCCTATATGAGTACTCCATCCACTCTTTGATACTAGACTTATTGGTTTGGAAGTTCCAAATCTAGCACAGCCAATCATCGGGAGTGGTAGCCAACCTTACGAGGGCTATTGAGTGTCAATAGAGGATCATCCACTCTCGGTGTCATAAGAAGTATATCTCATGTGTTCTTGCTTAAAAAAATCCCTAGCTAAGGTTGTTTTGATTGAGAGAGAAAGAGTTCTCTAGGAGAATCCGATTAGAACGAGACTCGAGGAGAAACCATATAGGCCTAACAGTATCATACCTGGTATACGATCTCTAGGGTACTAGATAGATGAGGGATTATAGATACATAATAACTGAGGATAAATATGTCCAAATGGATTGAATTCCCTTGTATCGTCTAGGGACTACGACGTAGTGGCCTAGTACGTCCGTAGTCGATGAGTCGCTATTATATAGATAATAATTCACTGAGCCAAAAGGAGTTCTGATAGGTATGACTCATGACCAACTCGATATTGGGCTTAGAGGGTCACACACATATGGTAAGAGTTACGATGAATAGAGGTTCAGATATGAGATATTCGTCAGAGCCCCTATCTTATTGGATATCCAATAAGCCCCTGAATTATTGGATCCTATGAATGAGATCCAATAAGAGTCAATGAGAGATTATTGGATAGAGATCTACTAATATAATAGGCTTGGGTAGTTAGATGAAGATCCAATACCCAATAAGGTAGGATCTATTAGAGTTAAGTTGATAGGGGACCTCTATAAATATGAGGGAACCAAAGGTTCATAGGCTAAAGCTTCTCTTGGTTGCTATATCCTATTCCTCTCTCCCCTTCTCCTCTTCAGATAGCAGGTCTAGAGATTTGAGGAGCATCGTCGCAGCCCTATTGTGTGGATAATCGCTAGAGAGGAGGGCGCTTGACTTCCTTCATCGTCTCCTACAGATCTATAGGAATTCAGGGATATACGATCTCCCTAGGTAAAATAGAATCTTTAATATACGAAGTTTTTAGTTTCATGGATTTTGCGCACCAATCTACGTATGACGATGAACATAATTTATGAGAAATTTGGGGTTTTTTGTTTTTTGTTTTTTATTCTTCCGTTGCCCCTAGAATTTCCTACAAGATCCAAAATATAAAACTTAATGATATCCAAAACATTCAATTCTCATTCATATAAAACATACAATATATGTAATTTATAATCGTTCAACACATCACTTGATAATTCTATAAAACCTGGCTCAAAAATCATTAACAACCACTTATAAACTAGTAAAATCAATGAAATACTTCAATCATAAAATTAACCATTTATCATAAGTTCACATAAATATAAAACTTTATATTTAACAATTTAAACTTTCAAAGAACGAGTGGTGTATTAACATTTACAACAAACACAACAACTCAAATTTTTTAACAACAATAAAAGTAACGTGTTCTTTACAATAACACCATGTTAAATCACCAAAAAATTATCAAAAGTATTTAACATTCCACTACCTTAGCCCAAATCTAATATGAGGATGAGTAACAAGTTAACCTAAAAATTTTATGTAGCAATAGGGTGAGCTACAAAACTCAACAAGTGAGTAACATATTTATGATATAGGGATGATAAATCATATAATACAAGGATTAAGGTGCTAATTAAGGATTCAAGAGTCATATATAAATTCATTTGGACTTATACTTACTAAGGAAGCAAAGAGTAATATATAAGTAAATTGATATCAAATGCAAACAATGAGCTCAAGAGTGGAACCATATTTATCAATTCATTAGATTCATTCATAGCAATGGAGCAAAGATTATCATATAAGAATATCAAGAATAATGTAAGGCACGAGCTCAATTCATTCATAACAATAGAGTATATAACAACACAAAAGCATATCCTAGGAAAACATATCAATGAAATATATGGGGTGAACTAGGATCATAACATAATATTATGTACCAAATTTTGGATGGTCATTAACATTAGTCTCGCACATCTACGTCTAAATAAAGTCATTTAAGCCAACAAGAGTATCATAGGATCTACACAATTTTTTTTCCATTCCTAACAAAGGTTCATATTATCTGATAAACACCAAAATATAAAAAAAATATTCTGATTATGAAAGTTGGAATGTATTGAAAGCACACGTGAAACAATAAAAATATATATGTACATATAAAAAAATATCAAGCAACGTGAACTTATGCATAATTTATTCAAAGTAATAATAATTAGTAATAAAAAATATAAGAGTTTAAAGCAATAATGTAAAATTCATTTGAGAGATAAATTTTAGTTGAAATTACTAGTCATAGGTGCCTTGTAAGCCAATCACATGAGTGATGGCACATGTGACATACCATGTAATCTTTTTGTATATTATCATTATTAGTATTTTCTCACTTTATATTACCTGTTGCATATATTGTGATATTTATGGATCTATATAATAAGAATTAGATCATGATGAGATCATGATAATGAGATTGATTCACCTTTAAACACATACCCTAAAAATTCTTGATCATAAGTTACTCGAGAGAGACATTGAGATTATAGGAAAATCTTGGGGCAACATCATATGAGCAATGAAAAAAGAGAAAACAAAAATCCTTAAATTTCCTATAAATTATGTTTGTCGTCGTGCGAAGATTGGTGCGCAAAATCCGCAAAACCAAAAAACTACGTATATGAAAGATAGTGTTTTACCTAGGGAGAATGGGAGAGGAGAATAAGAGATGACAACTAAGAGAAGCTCTAGCCTATGTACCTTTGGTTCCCTCCTATTTATAGAGGCTCCCTATCAACTTAACCCTAATGGATCCTGTCCTATTGAGTATTGGATCTCCATCCAACTACACAAGCTTCTTAGATTAGTGGATCTCTATCCAATAATCTCTCATTAGCTCTTATTGGATCTCATCCATAGGATCCAATAATTCAGGGGCTTATTGGATATCCAGTAAGATAGGAGCTCTGGCGGATATCTCATATCGGAACCTCCACTTGTTACAATGTCTACCATTTGTGTGTGACCCTCTAGGCCCAATATCGAGTTAGACATAAGTCATACATATCAAAACTCCTTCTAGCTTAGTAAATTATTATCTACATAATAATTCACTCATAATAATTCACATGACTCATCGACTACGGGTATGCTAGGCCACTACGCCGTAGTCCCTAGGCGATACAATGAAATTTAATCCATTTTAACTTTTTTGTCCTCAGTTACTATGTACCTATAGTTCCTCATCCATCTAATACCCCAGAGACCATATACTATGCATGGTACTGTCAAACCCATACGGTTCCTTCTCGAGTCTCGCACTAATCGAATTCTCTTGGAGAAATTTTCACTCTCAATCCAAATGACCCTAGCTAGAGATTTATCTAAGCAAGAACATATCAGATATTTCTCTCATCACATCGAGAGCAGATAATCCTCTCTCGACACTTAATAGCTCTCGTAAGATTGGCTACCACTCTCGATGACCGGTTGTGCTAGATCTGGAACTTCCAGACCTATAAGTTTGGTATCAAAGAGCAGAGAACTTGTTGAATCTCATATTTTGATGATGAAATCAATTATTAAATTTATGATCTAATTTACGTTTTGAGTGATGTAGGACTAGCTTCAATCATGAAGAGACAATTAAAGCAGGAAGAATTAATGTTAGGTCAGATTGGAATATGTCAGAAGATTAGACGTCGAGCCGGAGGATCAGTCGACGTGTCGGTAGAAGTTTTCGTGCCATAAGTTCTAGCATCGGGCCTAGAAGAGGAGACATTATGCTAAAGAGATTGGAGTTGCAGAGGTCAACATATCGATTGGGAAAAAGGTCACAAAAAATGACGATGCACCAAAGGATTGGATGAAGCGCTGATAAACCAATTGCTAGTCATATGTGCCCTATAAGCCAATCAAGTGAGTAATCACACGTGGGACTTGACATACAGTATTTTTTGCTTATTATATTTATGTCATTTATCATTTTATATTATTTATTACATATATGCATGTATATATTGTGATGTCCTTGGATTTGTGCAATGGGAATCAGATCGTGATGAGATCACGATAATGAGATCGATTCACCTTTAAACATAAATCCTAAATAATCTCGGTCATAGGTTACTCGAGAGGGACATCAAGATAACTAGACAGACTAGTGTGCTATATACCTATCTATATGATGGATGCAGTTGGTCTCATAGCTGCTCGTGTGAGGACCCTAGGGATACAATACAGGTGCTCATTGGAGAATGAGTTCACTAATTGATCCACTTATGGAATGTTGGATGGTTGATGATACCTTATTATCAAAAAGTGATTACGTAGTCCTAATGGTGTATCTGGTCCTTAGACTTAAGACACCAAAGATATCCTGTATGAGTGCTCCATTCTTTAATACTAGACTTATAGGTTTGAATGTCCCAGATCTAGTACAACCAGTCATCGGGAATGGTAGTAAACCTTACGAGAGCTATTAAGTGTTGATAGAGGATCATCCACTCTTGGTGTCGTGAGAGGAATATTTCATATATTCTTGCTCATATAAATCCCTAGCCAGGGTCATTAGGATTGAGAGAGAAAGAGTTCTCTGGGAGAATCCGATTAGAGCAAGACTCAAGAAGAAACTGTATTAGTTTGACAGCATCATGCCCGGTATATGGTCTCTGGGATATTAGATGGATGAGGAACTATATGTACATAGTAACTGAGGACAGATAAGTCCAATGGATTAGATTCCCCTGTATCGTTTGGGGACTACGGCGTAGTAGCCTAGTACATCCGTAGTCGATGAGTCGAGTGATTTATTATGGAGATAATAATTCATTGAGCTAGAAAGAGTTCTGACAAGTATGACTCATGGCCAACTCGATATTGGGCTTAGAGGGTCACATACAAATGGTATGCATTGCGATGAGTAGAGGTTTGAATGTGAGATATCCGTCGGTACCCCTATCTTATTGGATATCCAATAAGCCCTTGAATTATTGAATCACATTGACAAGATCCAATAAAAGCCCATGAGATATTATTGGATAGAGATCCACTAATCTAAGAGGCTTGGGTAGTTAGATGAAGATCTAATACCCAATAGGGGAGGATCCATTAGGGTTAAGTTGATAGGGGACCTCTATAAATAGGTGGGATTCAATGGTTCATAGGCTAGAACTTTTGTTTGCCTCTCCTATTCTCCTCCCCCTCTCCACCTAAGAGCAGGCCTAGAGGTTTGAGGAGCGTCGTTATAGTCCTATTGTGTGGATCACCGCTAGAGAGGAAGGCGCTTGATCTCCTTAACCCTCTCCTAAAGATCTGTAAGGACACAAGGATATATGATCTCCTTAGGTAACATAATCTTTACTATACACAGTTTTCTATTTCGTGAATTTTGTGCACTAATTTTCGCACGACGATGAATATCTCTTTGGGAATAGGGGATTTTGCTTTTGTTCTTCCGCTACGCATGTGATATCGCCCCCCCAAAGATTTCCCAACAATGGTATCAGAGCCAGGTTGTTCATGCGATAGATTTATTTTAAACTACGTGTGTTGTATTTTGGAGAAGCTTTTGGCATCAAAATCATTGATGCAAAAGCGAGAAAGGGCAACAACTATTGCTGCCCTTGCTGCAGTCGTAGATGGCAGCGCTACCATCTACATGCAGGCAGGCCACTTGTAGCCTACACTGTTGTTGCCCTTGCCGCATGCAGATGGCAGCACTACCATCTATGTGCGACAAGAGTTGCCTACCCTTTAAGCTTAGTGTGATTGGTTGAGTCCCTTGAGGTTACACTAAGACGTTGATTGGATCCTGATCCCCACTAGAAGTCTGTCGGAGACTTCCGTTTCATGTGTTGAGGGTATCGTATGACTCACAAGTAAAATAGTGGGAGCATATTAAGATAGAAGTCCATATCTTGATTTTATTTTTTATAAAATCTATAAGTTATTTATTTCTACTACATCTTTATTTTCAGAAAATGCCACTTTCAAATGTCTTACGTGACATACTTGATGTCAACTGCCTCACTGGTCCAAATTATACGGATTGGCTCTACAACTTGAGAATTGTTCTCACGGTGGAGAAAATCACGTACGTCCTTGATACAATAATGCCTACGCTCAAGGAAGGGGTAAGCAAAGATAAGATCGCTAGCTATGTGAAGTACATTGATGACTCCACTTTTGCTCAATGTTACATGTTGGGCCCTATGACTTCTGAGTTACAAAGATAACATGAAAAGATGGATGCCAGATCCATACTACTATATATTTGCAAACTGTTTGAGGAACAGAGAAGTACTCAACGATATGAGATATCCAAGAACCTCTTCCGAGCTAGAATGACTAAGGGGACACCGGTTTATAACCATGTGCTAAATATGATTGAGTGGATAGAGAAACTCACAGGTCTATAAATGATCCTAGAGGATAACTTATATGTGGACATTATGCTTCAGTCCTTACTAGATTCCTTTTCATAGTTCATAATGAATTTTAATATGAACAAGCTTGAGGTGACTCCTCTGGAGCTTCTTAATATATTGAGGGAGGCAGGGAGTACTATCAAGAAAGAGAAGCCAGTTCTCTACATTGGTGAGACCTAAAAGAAAAGAAAAGTTGAAAAGTCCCTTAAGAAGGGCAAGTGCAAGGGCAGATCAGGTAAAGCAAAGGTTGCTAAGAAAGACCCGGTAAAGGACAAAGGCTAGTGCTTTCACTATAGCAAAGATGGGCACTGGAAGAGGAACTATAAATAGTACCATGCAGAGAGGGCGAAACAGAAGCTTGGAGAAGCTTCAAGTACATTCATGATAAGTCTCCATTTGTCAGACTATTATGATGACACATGGGTATTGGATACTGGTAGTGCTTAACATATATGCAATTCGTTAAAGGTGTTAGGATCAAGAGCACTAAGAGGGGGGGGGTGAATTAGTGCAGCGGAAAACTTTCGACGATTTAAAACGACGTTCGTACGATAAAAACGATTTCGGTAAGAAAGCCGATTTGGAAATCACTTTAACTTGTGATCAAGCAAGATGCAGCTAAAATAAAGATATATAGGCAGTTTGCAGTTAAGATAGAGAACAGAATGTAATTGCAAACCGAAATACGACGTTCGTACGATAAAAGCGATTTTGGTATGAAAGTCGATTCAGAAGTTGCTCTAACTTAGATTAGGTGAAGTGCAGTTAAAGTAAAACTATGGAGGTAGTTTGCAGTTAAGATAGAGAACATAAAGTAAATGCAAACCGAGATTTAGAGTGGTTTGGTCAATCTTGACCTACATCTACTTTTGGCTTCCTCCTCCGATGAGATCACCGACGTCTACTAGAGGCCTTCCTTTAATAGGCGAAGGCCAACCACCCTTTTACAGTTTCACTCCTTTTGATGGGCTTAGGAGACAACCCTTACAGAATTTTTCTTTCCTCTCTTGAAAGATCAAAACTTGGAAGAAAAGAGGGAGGAGAACTTCTAGCCTTTACAACACTTTTGAACTCTAAAAATCACAGAGTAAGATTGGATTTTCAGTACCCTTTCATTACTGAAAGGGTGGGGTATTTATAGGCCCCAATCTAGTTTGAATTCCGAGCTCAAAATTGTCATTTCTCAAAATTCCGGGGTCTAGCGGTTCCACCGCCTGACTAGGGCGGTTGCACCGCCTGGCAGAGCATGAAGACTGAGCCTCTGGGTGGTGCCACCTCTTGTTAGGGGTGGTTGCACCTCCTGGCAAAGCTTAGAGACTGAGCTCAGGCGGTGCCATCGCTTGATTGGGGTAGTTCAACCGCTTGGCAGAGCTCGGAGACCAAGCTTCTAGGCGGTGCCACCTCTTGTCAAGGGTGGTTGCACCTCTTGGTAGAGCTCGGAGACTGAGCTCAGGCGGTGCCACCGCCTAACTAGGGCGATTCAATCGCTTGGCAAAGCTCGGAGATCGAGCTCTTGGGCGGTGCCACCTCTTATCAGGGGCAGTTGCACCTCCTAACAGTACTCAGAGATCGAGGTCAGGTGGTGCCACCGCTTGACTGGGGCGGTTCAACCGCCTGGCAGAGCTCGGAGACCGAGCTCCTAGGCGGTGCCACTGCTGACCCAAGCGGTGCCACCGTTGGCTAGGAAATCTGGGTCCGAATGGGCTAATCCATTCGGCCTAATCTGGGTTCATCAAGGGCACCGCCTGACTGGGGCGGTTCAACCGCCTGGCAGAGCTCGGAGACCGAGCTCCTAGGCGGTGCCACTGCTGACCCAGGCGGTGCCACCGTTGGCTAGGAAATCTGAGTCTGAATGAGCTAATCCATTCGGCCTAATCTGGGTTCATCAAGGGCCCAATTGCCCCTAGATTAAGTTAATGGAATCACCTCTCATTCTTAACTTAATCTATATGCTAACTACGATATTTCTTAAGACATTTATTGCAACTTGTTCTAGTGCGTCAATTGCTTCTTCCAATGAGTTTCCGGTGAACTTCCGGTGAACATCCGACGAACCTTCGACGATGCTCCGGTGGACTTTCGGCAAACTCCTGGACTTGCGACGATCCACTTAGCGAGTTCCAATAAGCTTCTTTGGCAAGCTTCTGGACTTCTCGAATTTGTTCCCGTAGAACCTTCGATGACCATCCGGATTTCCGTCAAACTCTCGAACCCCCAACGTGATCATAGTCTTGACTCCGGTGTAACTCCTACTGCATGTCTTACTTCCATCGTAGTTAATCCTGCACATATAAAACAAAACTTTGATAGAGACAATTAATCCTAAGCAATTAACCAAGTTGTCTGGCATGTCATTAGTCCCTCGATGCTTCATCTGATTCTTCAGCGCATCGTCCTCTCCTACGGCCTATTGCCCAATCGGCCAGTTGACTCCGCAACTCCGATATCCTTGGCACAATACCCGCTCTTCTTGGCCCGATGCCCGAGTCCATGGCCCGAAGCCTTCTATTGATACGTCGACCAATCCACCGGCCCAACGTCCAATCTTTTGACATGTTCCTCCGGCCTAACATGATTTTTCCTGCTTTAATTATCTCATCCTGATCGAAGCATCCTGCGTCACTCAAAATGTAAATTAAATCATAAACATATATCAAGTGGTTTCATCATCAAAATACGAGATTCAACAATCTCCCCCTTTTTTATGATGACAACCACTTGATGACGGAGTTAACCTTAACTCCCAGAGTTTAAACAAACTCCCCCTATCAATATGCCATATTGATAGAAACTCTTGGATTCAAAAATCCAAGCAACATGTCATCATAAACTTATGTATAATATGTCATGTCATTAACATACTTCCCTTTGTCATCAACAAAAAGGAGAAGTACAACTATTCTTGTGTTTGTGAAATAAGTTCAACTCATTGCATGAAAAACATAATATCAGGTTTTATCATCATGCAGTTTTGAAGCTAAAAAATTTAGCAAGTATTACATCATGCTTAGAACATTTAAGCTATCAAGTTTTAGATATACAAGTTTTACAACATACAAGCACTTTTGCTTCTTTTGAGATAGCAACTTCTACATCATGCAAGCTAGCAAATTAGAGATATTCAAGAAGGCAACCCTTGCTTCTTGAAATATGTAAGTTGCAAGCTAGCAAATTTTTTCTTCCTTTGCAATGTTTGAGCTCGCAATTTTGCTTCCGTTGCAAAGTGCAAGTTTAGCTTTTCTTGAGATAGCAACTGTTTGCTTCTCTTTAGACAAAAGCATAGCAAGATTCTTAAGTTCAATCATGGCAATTCAACATTTGCTTCTTGTGCAAGATTGCACTTTGCTTTTCTTTGCATGTTCTAACTAGCAAAAGCTTTCTCCCATTTGTTTTTGTCAAAAAGAAGGGAAGAGTATAAGCTAGCCAGCATTTACCTTAAGTTAGCAATCTTTCGCCCCCTATGTCATTGCCAAAAAGAAGGAGAGGAACCAATGATTTAGACTTTTACATAAACTATGAATTTGCATCAATCAATATTTCAATCATTACATGATACATACAAGACAACAATGCAAAGAAATTATGTAATGAAAGACATCAATTGTTAAACATGATATGATAATAGTCTCAAAAATTTTAATTTGCGATACATATGATACATTGCGATACACTAAAAAATTTAATGTAATGCTTTTAAGGATATCAACCTATTTTTGATACAAAGCATAGCAAGAGCAATTATATTGCAAGTTTTCTAAGTTTTACATTTTTTGCTTCTTTCAAGATAGCAATTCTTTGCTTCTCTTTATATTGCAAGATTTGCAATTCATTGGTAGTGTTCATGATTACAAGTTCTTTTAACGAAATGATCGAGCTAGCAAATTTTCCTTCTTTTGAAATATGTAGGCTAGTAAACTAACTCCCCCTTTATCATTATCGAAAAGAAGGGAGAAATCAATGGCTAAAAAATTTAATCATTATACAAGCCATATTACAAAATCATGTCATGATATCAAGAAAATTCAAGAAGGACATGATTCATTTGACAAATCTTTTTAATAGAGAAAAAGAATTATACAACCAAGGATCATGATTAAAATATATCAATATCATAGATCAAGTCATGATTCGTGATTCATCATAAAGCAAATTAATTTTCAATCATCACATAAGGCATTTAAAGAATTTTCGAAACATAGGAGAATGATTAATTTAAGCATGCAATGTTTCAATCAAATTCAAGTCATGAATACCAATACTTTCTGTGAGTATCAATTCATGAATACCAAAAGATATTATTTGTGATTCCAATTTTACAATATTAAGATTATGATTTAGATAAAACTCATTCAAGTTAAATCGTTAACTTGAAACTCATAATCAAGTCATCAAAATCAATTTTGAGATTCATAAAATATCATGAAATCATTAATCTCGATCAGATGGGAAAGGCATTTTTTTAAGTGATTCTTTTTCATCTAAGCATGCCTTAGTCTTTATATGCCAAATCAAGATATGCATGAAGGTTCAAGACATAAAGGCAAAATCTTATAAAACAACTCATCAAGCAAGATTTTAAACATCTATTTTCAAGTCATATAAAGAGTAAGTTAAGGATTCAATTATCTCATGTCATGAATTCCAACAGGCATCTCAAATTATCATCACATTAAAAAGATATTTCAAAAAGATATATCGATAAGTGATTCATTTGTATCATCATTTCATTCATTCGGAAGATTCTCCTCTTTGATAAATAATTCTAGGAGAACAAAATGAATTAAGGGAGATGTAACATGATTGAAGCATTGAACATGATTCATATTTAAAATGTGTCTCATGTCATAAGTATGAATTAAGCATTTGTGAAATCCGAAATCATCCTCAAAGTCACATTTAATAAATTCATATATGATAATCATAGATTTATTGAAAAGATGATAAAATAGAGGATCGCATTTCATTTTTTATAAATTTCTATTCATGTGATTTTTTCTTATAAGCATACATTTACCTTTAATAAAACAAGTGTCAACATTTAAGATGGAAACGTAAAAAACAAATCATCAAGCATGATTCCATGATAACATCCTTTTAATATCTTGATATTCATCATCAAGTATGATTTCAAAAAGTATGTTAAAGAGAAATCATTAAGACCAAATGCATGATACACTCATTTATTTTCAAAATATTCATCATATTTATTTTCATGAGATTCAGTAAAATAAATTCATTAATCTCAATAAGATAGAAAATTCATTTCCATTTCATACAATTGATTTCGGGTACTCAAGTCTTTTGTGAAAACATGTATCATCATTTAAAATCGAAACATAAGTTTCATCATGAAGCCGTCAAGACCAAACATATCATGATATTATATCTATCATCAAAAGACTATCAAGAAATTCATATATAGATGTACATGTACTATGTCTTCTTAATATGTCATGAGAATGTCATCTTAATTCGTCATAAAATGATTAGACCAAAAATATATTAATATAAAATGAGAGTTTCAAATCAACATTTACTTCAAAAACTCATAAAATCATCAAGATACACATGCATGGATTAATCCTAAGTATTATCACATATCATATAATTATCATCCCTAATGTTGCATACATCATTCAATATTTCAAAACATAACATGCATGAAACCTTAGCAATATACTTTTCATGATCAAATTTTTAATTTTTCAATAATGCTAAAAAGAAAAACATGATATAATTTTTGAAAAATAATTTTTTAATTCCTATTCCTACTATCTAAATTAAGCACTCATAAAAAACTTCAAGTAATTTTAAAATAATTCAAGAGAGTTGAGTTACTTACCTTGTAGTCGAAGCCTATCAAAGCCTAATTCGTCGTTTCACCTTTGGAAGTTCTTGATTCATCTTTGGTTGCCTTCCTCTTCTTTGGCCTCTTCCTCTATTTAAGTTTATTGTTTATTTTAGATTTTTATTCAATAAATTTATTAAGATTTAGTGTTCGAAGTTCAAGTTCATCATTGTCCTCATCATTTGAGTCATCTCTCAAGTGATATTCATTTGTCCGGAGTTCCAAATCCTTCCTATTCTGGAAGGTGATTCAAGTGCTCATTGGGTTCAAAATATTCCAGAAGTGTCATTTCATAGGTCATTAATGACCCGATTAATTTTTCTAATGGAAAATCATTTAAATTTTTTATTTCTTGTATTACAATTATTTTATGATCTCACCTTTTTGAAAGAGATCTTAAGATCTTACTTATGAGATTAAAATTTAAAAAAGATTTACCAAGAACTCTTAGATTATTGACGACATCCATAAAACGGGTGTACATGACGTTTATAGTCTCGTTTGGTTGCATTCGAAAAAGCTCAAAATCATGCAATAAAATATTAACTTTTGAATCTTTGACTCTACTAGTTCTCTTGTGCGTGATTTCAAGTGTTTGCCAAATATCAAAAGTCATTTCACACGTAGAAATTCGATTGAACTCATTTTTGTCCAAAGCACAAAATAAGGCATTCATAGCCTTTGCGTTTAAAGAGAAATACTCCTCCAAATCCGACCATTTGTTCATCAGTTTATAGGAAAGTTAAAAACCATTTTCAACAATATTCTATAAATCCAAATTTATAAAAATCAAGAAAACTCTCATTCGAGTTTTCCAATAAGTGTAGTCCAATCCGTTAAACAACGGTAGATGAACAACAGATAAGCCCTCTTGAAAGCCATGAAGAGTCATTTCTCTCAATGTAAATCTGAAATGAGAAATACCGAGCTCTGATACCAATTGTTAGGATCAAAAGCACTAAGAGGAGGAGGGGGGGGGGTTGAATTAGTACAGCGGAAAACTTTCGACGATTTAAAATGATGTTCGTACGATAAAAATGATTTCAGTAAGAAAGCTGATTCGGAAATCACTTTAACTTGTGATCAAGCGAGATGCAGTTAAAGTAAAGATATAGAGGCAGTTTGTAGTTAAGATAGAGAACAGAATGTAATTGCAAACCGAAATACGATGTTCATACGATAAAAGCGATTTCGATATGAAAGTCGATTCGGAAGTTGCTTTAACTTAGATTAGGCGAAGTGTAGTTAAAGTAAAGCTATGGAGGTAGTTTGCAGTTAAGATAGAGAACAAAAAGTAAATGCAAACCAAAATTTAGAGTGGTTCGGTCAATCTTGACCTACATCCACTTTTGACTTCCTCCTCCGATGAGGTCACTAACGTCCACTTGTGCAATCAAGTTCATGGGATACCCCAAGAAAACTTGTGGGTATTATTTTTATCATCTCGAAGACCAAAAGGTCTTTGTAGTCAAGAGAGTAGTGTTTCTTGAGATTGAACACATTCTTAGCGAAGACAGTGAGAGCATAATAGAATTGAGTGAGGTTGGAGAATTTAGCTCAAGCACCACTCTATAGCCCGAGTCTATTCAAGTACCTAATATACAAGTTCTAATTTTACGTAGGTCCGATAGAGTATCCCATCCTCTTGAGAGATATATGGGACATATTGAAGAATATGGTGTTGAGGACATTGATCCTCAAACCTACGAGGAGGCTATTATGAGTATAGACTCTGGAAAGTGGCAAGAAGTGATAAATTCTGAGATGGATTCCATGTACTCCAACAAGGTTTGGATCCTAGTTGATGCGCCCAAGGGTATTGTACCCATCGGTTGTAAGTGGATCTTTAAGAAAAAGATCAGAGTAGATGGAAAGGTAGAGACTTATAAAGTAAGACTAGTGGTTAAGGGGTATCGTTAAAGGCAAGGTGTTGACTATGGCGAAACCTTCTCACCCGTAGCTATGCTCAAATCCATCCGAATTCTATTAGCTATTGCAGCACACTATGATTATGAGATTTGACAAATGGACGTGAAAACTATATTCCTTAATGGCAACCTCGAGGAGGAGGTGTATATGATACAGCCCGAGGGATTCGTGTCCAAGGACTATCCAGATTATATGTACAGGTTGCTTATATCCATTTATGGACTAAAGCAAGCTTCCCAAAGTTGGAACATAAGATTTGATGAAGCAATTAGATCTTATGATTTTGTTAATAACGAAGATGAGCCTTGTATGTATAGGAATGTAAGTGGGAGTGTTATCACCTTCTTGGTGTTATTTGTAGATGATATCCTGATCATTGGGAATGATGTAGGAATGCAATCTACAATAAAGGCTTGGTTATCTAGACACTTCTCCATGAAGGACTTAGGAGAAGCATCTTATATCTTAATAATTCAGATATATAGTGATAGATCCAAGAGGATTCTTGGCTTATCCTAGTCTAGGTAAATAGACACTATTGTCAAAAGGTTTAGTATAAAAACTTTCAAAAGATGTCTCATACCAATGAGACATGGGATATCGCTTTCTAGGAGTATATCCCCATAGACTCCTGAAGAAAGGATGAAGATGGATATGATACCCTATGCCTCAGCAATATGGTCTATCATGTATACCATGCTATGTACTAGGCCTGATATAACGTATGCTTTGAGTGTCACGAGTAGGTATTAGGTGGCTCCAGGCTTGGAGCACTGAAAAGCAGTAAAGTGTATCCTTAAGTACTTGAGAAGGACTAAAGATCTTTTACTAGTATATGGAGGTAGTAGCCTCAGGGTTGAAGGCTACACAAACTCGAGTTTTCAGTTCGATATCAATAATAGCAAGTCAAATTCAGGGTATGTGTACACCCTGAATGGAATAGCAGTATGATAGAAGAGTTCTAAGCAAGATACTACTACTAACTCGACCATAGAGGCGAAGTACATTGCTGTAGTAAAGGTAGCAAAAGAGGGAGTCTGGATGAAGAAGTTCATCACAGATCTGAGAGTGGGTAACAAGGAGATAATTTCCTTATATTGCGACAACTACAGGTCGATTGCTCAAATGAGGGAACCTGGGTCTTATCAGAAGTGTTATGAGAAGGTTCCAGCTTATTGTAGAGATCGTGACTCGAGGAGATGTAGCAATGGAAAGAGTTCCATTTGAAGATAACATTGCAAATCTACTAACAAAGTCGTTGTCTCAGATTGTCTTTAAGTGGCATAGGGGTCTGATATGGATCAAACACATAGGTGATTGGCTTTAGGTCAAATGAGAGATTGTTAGTCATAGGTGCCCTGCAAGCCAATCATGTGAGTGATGACACATGTGACTTGACACGCAGTCTTTTTGCTTATTATATTTTGGCATTTATCACTTTATATTACTAAATAATCCAATCCTTGGATCTGTGCAATGGGAATTTGATCGTGATAAATCATGATACTGAGATTGATTCACCTTTAAACATATATCCTAAATAATCCAGGTCATAGGTTACTCGAGAGGGACATCGAGATAACCGGACAGACTGGTATGTTGTATACCCATCTATATGATAGATACAGTTGGTCTCATAATTGCTCATGTGGGGACACTAGGGATACAATACATGTGCTCATTAGGGAATGAGTTTACTGATTGATTCGCTTACGGAATGTTGAATGGTTGATGATGCCTTATTGTTAGACAACGATTTTGTAGTTCCAATAGTGTATCTGGTCCTTAGACTTGAGACACTAAGGATGTCTTATATGAGTGATCCGCTCTTTGATACCGGACTTATAGATTTAGATGTCCTAGATCTAGCATAATCCGTCATCCGGAGTGGTAGTAAACCTTACGAGGGCTATTGAGTGTCGATAGAGGATCATCCACTCTTGGTGTCATGAGAGGAATGTCTTATGTATTCTTGCTCAGACAAATCCCTAGCCAAGGTTATTCGGATTGAGAGAGAAAATGTTCTCCAAGAGAATCCGATTAGAGCAAGACTTGAGTAAAAACCATATGGGTCTGACAACACCATGCCCGGTATACGGTTTTTGGGATATTAGATGGATGAGAGACTATTGGTACATAATAACTATGGACAGACATGTTTAATGGATTGAATTCCCCTGTATCGCTTGGGGATTTCAGCATAGTAGCATAGTACATCTACAGTCGATAAGTCAAGTGAATTATTATAGAGATAATAATTCACTGAGCCAGAAGAAGTTCTAAAAGGTATGACTCACGACCAGCTCGATATTAGGTCTAGAGGGTCATACACATATTGTTGGGAAATCTTGGGGGCGACATCACATGCGCAGCGGAAGAAGAAAAAATAAAATCCCCTATTTCCAAAGAGATGTTTGTCATTGTGCGAAGATTAGTGAGCAAAAATCCATGAAACAAATTGCGTATAGAATAGATTATGTTATCTAAGGAGATTATATATCCCTATTTCCTTACAGATCTCTAGGAGAGGGTGAAGGAGGTCAAGCGTCCTCCTCTCTAGTAGTGATTCACATAGTAGGGTTGTGACGATACTCCTCAAAACTCTAGGCCTGCTCTCAGGTGGAGAGGGAGAGGAGAATAGGAGAGGCAAGCAAAGGCTCTAGCATATGAACAACTGAATCCCTCCTATTTATAGAGGTTCCCTATCAAACCCTAATGGATCCTCCCCTATTGGGTATTGGATCTGCATCCAATTACTCAAGCCTCTTAGATTAGCGGATCTCTATCCAATAATCTCTTATGGGCTTTTATTGGATCTCATCCATAGGATCCAATAATTCAGGAGCTTATTGGATATCCAATAAGATATGAGCTCTAGCGGATATTTTATATCTGAACCTCTACTCGTTGCAACGCCTACCATATGTGTGTGACCTATTAAAATCAAAAGCGGCATTAAGAGGGTGGGTGAATTAGTGCAGCGAAAAAATTACCCCTTTCAAAAGTCTTCGTTTCGATTAAAATTGATTCCGACGAAAATCATTTCGTAAAGATTTTAACTTAAAAGCATATGAGTGCATAGAGAAAGTTGTAAGAAAGTAAAGTAGATTGTAAGAAAGGTAAATTGTTCAAGACAAAATGCAAACCAGGATTTAGAGTGGTTCGGTCATTGTGACCTCGGATTCCTCCTTCGTCGAGGTCACCAACGTCCACTAATGGCCTTCCTTCAATAGGTGAAGACCAACCACCTTTTACAGCGCTTTTTCCTTTTCACAGGTTTAGGAGATAACCCTTACAAGTCTCACACCTCTCTTGAATGATCTCAACACTTAGAAAGGGAGTACTCTAGCACTTTTACAACACTTTAACACTTCAAAGACTCAAGATTATGCTAATACTTTTATGCCCTTTCATGTAGAAAATGGTGGGGTATTTATAAGCTCCATTGGCTTCAAAATTAGAACCAAAAAGTGTCATATCCCGACGAACTCCCGGCAAGCTCCTGAACTTTATGACGATATTATTGGCGAGTCCTAACGAGCTTCTTTGGCAAGCTCCTAGACTTCTCAGTTGGTTCTAGCAGAACTTCCGATGAACTCTTGAACTCCCAACGAGATCTTGATCTTGACTCTGGAAAAACACCTGCTTTATGTCTTACTGCTATTGTAATTAATCCTGCACACTTTTCTCAACATATAGATTAGATCTAATAATTTATAATTGATTTCATCGTCAAACTCCGAGATTCAACTATCTCTTTCTTTTTTGTGATGATAATCAATTGATGACGGAGTTATCCTTAACTCCCCCTATGTATATGCCATACTTTGAGAAAAGACATTCTTGAATTCAAGGAATTTGAATTCAAGCATCAAATCGATAAGTTAAGTTCATTTAAACTTATCGACATGCACATCATGATTCCTATCATGATTTAACATTCTCAAATACGATACCACATATTTATCAATAAAAATGATGTCAAGACATGACATCCATTTTCAAGTTTAATGATAGACAATCATTATTTTCAAGTATGATACTACTTTCAAATGTGAAACATAGAAAGATGACAAGATAGCAATCATCTTTCCATGGCAAGATATCAATTGTAAAATAGAAAGCTAAGCTTAAGATATCTTATTATAGAGAAAGACATTTATCTACAATGCATATGAAGTACAGTTTGATATGTTTCAAGCATTTGCGATATGTAACAATGCATATGACGATTCCAATTATATTTTAAGCATACAAGTGTTTATGTTAAGAATTTATGATGTGATACATTGTTTACATCTACAATGCCAAGTTGTCATCAATTTACCACATTTTGATATTATTTCTCCCCCTTTGTCATCAACAAAAAGGAGAACAATTTAACAATTCAACTATGGTAAAAAAAAAATTCAAGTATCAAACTAATTTATCCAATCGATATTGCATCATTGCATGGTATCGTTCACAAATTCTCAACAATCAAAATTTATCAACATTAAAGTGATAGATTTGATCAACTTTTCCCCCTTTGTTATCAAAAACTTTGTTTGAAGAACAGGAAGGAAGGTAAGGAGGAAATCCATTAAGAACTAAATTTGTGAAATGATTTGAACTAAGTCAAAAATAGTAAATAAGTTTCATTAAATCATGCTTCAATTTTGACAAAAAAAAAGATTCATAAAAAAGGATCAAAATATTTATGTGAAATCAAATCCTCATTCTTGCATGTCATCATCTCGTACATAAAAATTCATAAAATTCTTCTTTCACGAGAAGAGTAAGGAAGAATTCATGTAAAAGAAGCATCATATGAAGGATAAAAGAAAATTTTCATGAATAAACCTTCATAAATCAAATTCATTTCTAATTAAAAATTTGATAATTAGTGGATTCATATTTCGAATTTCATGAAAGTCTTATTTATGAAATAATTTCATGAAAGCTTTAAAGAATCGAGAAAGTTCGGAAAACAACAAGAGCACTTCTAGAAACTTTCATAACTCCATCTTCAGCTGTGTATTTACACCCAAGGGCCTCTAGGGTGCTTAAATAGATGAGATTTTTTTTTAAATCAGGAATATGTCTAACATTAGTGACCGTCCTCACAATACCATTATGCATTTTAATTCAGATTGTTCCTCTACCAGCAACATCACACGCGGCATTATTGCCCATCAAAACAATTCTACCATTACAAGATTCATATGTAGAAAACAAATCTCTATTGGGACACATGTAATAAGAACAACCTGAATCTAAAATTCATTCATTTTTAGACCTCGTCCTATCATCAGTAGCAAAGAAAATATTTCCATCATTCTCATCAGCTGCTACACTAGCTTCAGTAGTTTTCTCAATAATTTTTTTCTTTTACTTTAATTTATTTTTTAATTTAAAGCAATCAGCCTTAATGTGCCCCATTTTATGACAATATCTGCATTCCAAATTTCTATGTCTTGATTTAGATCTAGATTTAGATCTACTACTATCAAATTCTCTTTTATCCATTCTACCCCTGATAATCAGACCCTCAACCTGATTCCATCTACTTTCCCCAGTGATATCCCTGTCTATCTGCTCCTTAGATTTTAGTGCAAATTTAATTTCCTGATATGAAATTATTTCTTTTCCATAAACCATAGTATCACGGAAATACTTAAAAGATTGAGGAAAAGAACACAAAAGTAATAGGGTCTTATCCTCGTCTTCAATTTTCGCATCTATATTCTCCAAATTCATAACTAAGGAATCAAATTTATCAAGATGTGAGAGCATAGATGTACCTTCAATCATTCGAAGCATATACAAACTCTGCTTCAAGTAGAGACGATTCTCTACTATCCTCTTCAAATACATGGCTTTAAGTTTATCCCACATGCTCTTAGTCGTAGTCTCCATAGCTACCTCTTATAAAACCTCATCAGAGAGATTTAGAATAATGCTTGATCGGGCCTTCTTATCCATACCCGTAAAATCTTCCTTTGACGTACCATCTGGAATGTTTTCAGCTCCCTGTAGTGCCAAATCAACTCCATCTTGAACCAGAATGGTCCCCATATTGAGTTGTCATATGCCGAAGTTGACATTGCTATCGAATTTCTCGACAACGATATTTGTTATTGTTATCGTTACCAAAAGATCCCGAAATTAGGCTCTGTTACCAGTTTGTTAAAGCTAGTCCTAGGAAATTTATCAATTAACCTACGTCTACGGACGAAAAAGGAGCAAATCACTATTATAAAAGAGGGACTATTACAAATACCTTAGTAAGATGTTCCTAGGCCATAAAACATCCAAATCTATTAAACAAAAAAAAATTTAAACTATAAGCTCAAACTATTTAACTGAGGTGAATTTAAACACAAAGTAAACACTTAGATTTTTCTTATGGTCCATCTAACTTCAAACCTTTATTTATAGTTTAAACAAGAGATACCAAACTTGATTTTCCTAACGTGGGACTACGTGAGACTTGCAAACTAACGGTGTATGACGCAAATGAAATATCCAAAGAGTTCCTCCATCAAAATTGTGTGTGCATCCTGTGTTAAAGAGAAAGCATTGGCTACTCATTTTGTTGGTTGAGATAACACATTTCGTTACGGGTAGCACTGCAGCTTGATATGTGTTGGTGAACTGATCACTCTTAATAATTGTATCATCGTCTCAATCAAAAGGCAAAAAAAAATGAGTTCTCGCTGTATCAGCCTCTGAATCATCTGACTAAGATGGCAGGGCGCTCTAAAGCAAGGTGGCTAGCGTTGTAAAGCAACACATCAATGGAGCACCACGGCCCTCCAACAAAGGCAAGATGTTGTCATCAATGCTATCGACATCTAAAGACGGACGTTTCCACAAGTGTGATCTATATAAGTTTTTAACGCAGGATTTCTTCCTCTCCGGTATTCTTTTAATTATATTTGTCAATGCTTTCGTATTTTAAAATTTTAATCAATTGATTAGACATTATATATTAATTTATATTATTTAACGCCATTAATTTAGTCTCACATTCATTCAAAAAGGTGAGAGGTGACTTGCGTTAATTTATAAAAGTTAAATAGGGGTTTATTTATTATGAATTAAGATTTAAGTATTTTTAATGCTATCAGTTTAGATTCATCAAATTAATAAATCAACTGTCTCATTAAACTAGAAATTAATAATAGTTTCAAAGTCAACATTATATTGAGCATATCAAGATTCTCAGATTAAGCTATGTCATAGCGTTGATTATGAAATCAAAAAGGGATTGTGACATTATATGATTCATAAAGTTAGAGCTGATGAGAAGACTATCGCAGAGTCATATCATCTAACCTTAAATAAATTAGATATAACAAAAATACGACGTAATCATCCGAGATTGTACACTATCATAGTGTATCATTATCATCTTAAAATGGGATGTATGTAGTCAATCGTAGGTCTCATTGCTTCTGACCGCTTCACAACAGCTTTTCCTGTGACACATTGGAGCCACTCCATGGTTATGCCACTGAATCCTCCTCCACTCATCATACATTTAAAATAGTTATTAATATTTTTTTGTTATCTTAATATATTTGATAATTAGTATTTTATTATAAAATCTATCTTTCTACTTCTCCGAATGTAATTGGAAAACACACCTCTCACCCCTCCTGCGATTGTGGAGGAGCAATTGGATCTGTTCGCTCCTTCATAGTCTACTGTTAAGATAAGATACATTCGCATCAATAATAAACACATTTGCTTTCTTCAAAACGTCGGCTCTTCATTTGTCACCCTCGAAGGAACGTTTTTGTAAGGAAACGTCGTTACTACACAAAAAAAAAAGAGAGAGAGGGAGATTAAAATGCGAAAATTAAAGTGTGACGTGACAGTCTGTGATCCGCTCACCCGTTCTGACACGGAGCCGTCATCATCTAACGCCGACGGGAGAATTAACGACGCCCACGGAGAACATAAATCCCCACCGCGAGATGTCGGCCGTCCATTTCATCGTCCCACCATCTAGACCGTTCCTTGATTCGGCTCGCCCAAGGCGTTGGATCGTGGCCATCCATGCTAAATGTGATGCGGTTCGTGCTCACGACCCTTGCTTTCGCCACGCCTCCGTTTGTTCGATTAAGATGTACTTGGGGCCCGCAAAGCAGGTGAGCTGGCGGCCGTAATTGGTGCGCCGCGTTCGACGGTCGAAGGTTAGGATTTAACCGCAGTTGAGGTGGAGGACTAGGCGCTGAGGCATTTATACGTACATCAAACCCCACCGACGTCCCCTCAACTCGAGTGCTCCCGCCTCTCTCTCTCTCTCCATCCCGTGTATAAAACAGGGATGATCCTAGAGGCCGCCGATCCCTCCCTCGAATCCTTCTCTCGCTCCCGTGAAATCACCGCCCAGCGCTGATCTCTCCATTCAAATACATCCTCTAAATCGCCACACTTGGCCTTCGGATCTGGAAACTGTAGAAAGAACGGAACTCTTGGGCGACGCCTTTGTGGCTTGCTTCTGGAAAGAAATCAGGTGACGCCTTTGTTTGATCTCTTAATCGGGGAGGAAAACTGTGGGAAAGTTGCCTTGAAGTGATACGATGGTCGGTATTTTAGCACGTCTTTTACTGTTATTTAAGCTCGGAATCGGTGTTTGAGCTGATTTTTGTGTGTGTATGTGTGTGTGTGTTTTTTTTTATGTGCATAAAAAATAGGGTAGTCGATGGAGACGTCTTCAATTCTGATAGAATTTGAGGCGTTTAAGGATTCTGATTCGCTGTGTGCAGCTGCATTGAGTGGAAGAATCAGTTTAAAAGATCTTGAAGGTTTGTGGAGCAGATGCTAAGGGATCGAATCTAAGTATTCTCTTTCCATTAATAAGAGAGAGAGAGAGAGAGAGAGAGAGAGAGAGAGAGAGAGAGAGAGCTCATTAGCTCCAAGGGATGTGCCGGTTAGAAAGGACAACAGGATCTGACTCCTCGGGGGAGAGATAGATTGATCTGAACCCCGGGGTAAGCGAGTCGAGCACGGACAAGCTGCAGAGCACGATAGTGTCGAGGCCGAAGATGAAGCTTTGGGTGATCCGGGTGACAGCGGTGGTGTTATTGTGGACGTGCGTTCTCCACCTGATGGCATTAGGGGAGATATGGAGGCCGAGGGTCTTGAAAGGATGGCCCTCTTGCTTCACCCCCTCGGAGCCGCCGCTTCTGGTGAAACAAGCCTCTACAGCCGTCGAGAAAATCGTTCTGCCACCCAAAAGTGTGTTCTTTCTGCTCATCATGAACTTTTCATATGTTGCTTGTTATGCAATTAAAACTGTGTTCATTGCATCGTAATTTTTTATTTTTTTCCTTGACTTTGTTTATAACTTCTTCTTTTAACATCTTTGACCAAGCAGTTTGAAATTATAACCATACCATACAGTGGCTACGACTTCTTTTGCCTGTTTTATGCCAATTTGCGGGTATCTTTAACGTATATGAAATTCTGAGATTCTTTCTAAAATTTCTCCTTGTAATTATATGGAATACTTGGTTTCATTTTTTCTTTGATGATTGCCTCCACTATGCTAATTGTTAATCAAGTTTCTATGCCACCTAAGGGAAATCAATATATACCTTGTACTTAAGTTGGTTGGCAATTTTACTCTGTTAGACGATCAACAATTTAATTGAGCAAAAAGGTGTCCCATCATCATTGCGGTTGTCCATGCTTCCTGTTCTCTATTCAGTTCCCGGCATTTTACCTTATCTCATACTACATCTAAGTCCTTGTGTGCTGAATCCACAACACCTATTTCAAAATTCTTCCAATTTTCTATTATAATTGGGTTTCATCTGAAGTTTTTATCTTTCTATAGTGTGATCTTTCTTATCTCTGCTAAATCTAGTGCTTATTCAACTTGTAGTGCAGAAAGAAATGTGGCTTTTGTTTGTCAATATCTGCAGTTTCTCATCTGAATCTTGAATGTTTCTGTCATTAGGAATCTACAAAAATAATGGGTACCTGATGGTTTCATGCAATGGTGGGCTTAATCAAATGCGATCAGCGGTAAGGCTTTATGAAACCATCAATGTTCAATTTCAGGAATTTAGGTGCTTGTTATTTTATTTGCAATATCGCCCAAGTGATTGTTAAAGTGAAACTGGCTGCATATAGATTCTCATCCTACAGCTTTCTCCTTTCAGATCTGTGACATGGTTGCTATTGCGAGATATTTGAATTTGACACTCATAGTACCAGAGTTGGACAAGACCTCTTTTTGGAATGACCCTGGGTATGTTTTTTATTTTCAGTTTAGATTTCTTCAGTATCTTGGTTTTAACATGTTGATGAGTTTCTTTCATTTTTAGGAAAAAAACTAATTATTACTTCTTTTTGCTAGAATAACAGAATTTTCTTTAATGACAGCGAATTCCAGGACATATTCGACCTCGATCATTTTATCACTTCTTTGAGAGATGAGGTCCGGATATTGAAAGAATTGCCACCTAGGTTAAAAACAAGGGTTGAGCTGGGAATGTTTTATTCGATGTCACCTGTTAGTTGGTCTGATATCGCTTATTACCAAAATCAGGTTGGTATGCATCTATGGGAATAAGCAAAAACAAATGTATCGACGTATGATCTTGAGTCACTAGTAAAGCTGATAATCTGTTTTTCTGGCAACCAGATTCTTCCTTTGATACGGAAGCACAAGGTCGTTCATTTGAATAAAACAGATGCTCGGCTAGCTAACAATGGTCTGCCATTAGAGATACAAAAGTTACGCTGCAGAGTAAATTATAGTTTTCTTAGATTCACTCCTCAAATCGAAGAATTGGGCAGAAGAATAATTAAAATTCTGCAACAGAATGGCCTTTTTCTTGTTCTCCATTTACGATATGAAATGGACATGCTGGCCTTCTCTGGATGTACTCACGATTGCACTGATGAAGAAGCAGATGAATTGACAAGAATGAGGTAAAAGATGAACATCCCTTTGCAATTACCTTTTGTCAGGATTTCAACATTGGATTAGTAAGGATAATCTCATCCCCTTTGCGTGGCTCTTTCTTTTTTTAATACAGATATGCTTATCCCTGGTGGAAAGAAAAAGTCATCAACTCTGACAAAAAAAGAAAAGATGGTCTCTGTCCTTTAACACCAGAAGAAACCACTTTGGTATTGAGGGCACTGGATATTGATCGCAATGTTCAAATATATATCGCAGCTGGAGAGATATATGGTGGAGACAGGAGAATGGCTGCTCTTTTTGCTGCTTATCCAAAAGTGGTCAGTATTGGCTGCAGTTATTCATCTTTAATTATTTATGATTGTAATATTGTTTTAATGTAATTCATTACTGGTTGTCTGTATGAATTAGGTAAAAAAGGAAACTTTACTTGGACCTTCTGATCTTAGATACTTCCAGAATCACTCGTCACAAATGGCAGCATTGGATTACTTGGTTTCGTTAGAGAGTGATATCTTCATTCCTACATATGATGGTAACATGGCTAAAGTCATTGAAGGTCATCGCAGGTACAATACACAATCCTTTTATGAAATCATCAAAGTATCAATTTAAGTTTGATATTGTTGGTGGGCAGACTAACTTCTATCAGGTCCACATGACTCGTACAAATTGATAATGTACAAATTCCTTGTGTTCCAGACTCTTGGCACTTAAGACCGTCCATATTATGCACACTTTCAGGTACTTGGGCTTCAGGAAGACAATCTTATTGGACAGAAGGTTCCTGGTTGATCTGATAGATGAGTACAACAATGGTACTTTAAGTTGGGATGAATTCTCTTTATCAGTTAAGGCAACACATGCTGATCGAATGGGAAGCCCCACCAGGAGAGTGGTGATTCCTGACAGGCCCAAGGAAGAAGACTATTTCTATGCAAACCCCCAAGAGTGTCTCCCACAGCCTGATAAACCATCGACTTCATGAATTCATTGAGATGACACCATTCCTGTATAGCTGTTCTTTCCAAGAATGGCATTGATTTGAAACCTTTAAGAAGGTAACTACTGGATCAACTGATGATAATGCTGGATGGTTTCCTTCCCAGGAGGATACAAACCAAAGAGGTTAGCAAGTTGCGTGTCTTTTCTGATGCAGCTGGTGAGTACAAATTTATACAGTAGATTTTTTTGTTAATATTCTCCAAATAAATGCTTGTATAGAAGGGTGAACGGGAGAAAGGGGAAGCCTGTTTCACGCAACATGAATCAGTATGTACAAAACAGGAGATTGAAATTGAGAGGTTTTAGTGTTTCTATGGATTTAGGTTGTGGAAGTTCTATCTCTGCCTCTGCAAATTTTGTCATGAAAAATCACTCATTTTCAAGTTTTTCCATCATGTTCTACCCCCTAAGATCTCTCATTTCCTCATGTTGGTGTGTGCTCATTCAGATGCGTCTATACATTCAGAAATGCTTGTTTCTACCTATAAATTAGGAAACCAGGCAAATTAAAGGCCTTAGCATATGGTCATTACAAGAACTTGGAATCATTTTATGTGTGGACATTACAATGTTTGGTTACAATGAAACCCCATTTATATGGTGCACACATGATTGCTGATTTAACTCATGGAATAAACATGTGAGATGCATGAAGTCTTATCTGATAAAAATTCCTTTTCCTACTCATTGTTACATTTAGCTATAGCCAACATTGTTTACACGAGGTACATGGTAGAGTAGCTACTGCTTAAGCCACCCTGAGCTTCCACATGCTAAATACTAAGTACTATATCAAACTTAAACTGTGTGTATGTTCAGCCTAAACCATTCTAAGTTGTTCTAGATATTACATGGTCAATATCTCATGCTTCGTTTTCAATTGAGCATTATCCAATTCTGAAGTAAATTAATGCTTGACTTGGATGGTGGGTGGACATAGACTGAACCAATTCTCCTAAGGTTGAATGAAACTGCACTGTAGTCTATCTTTGTCTAATATTAGTTTTGTAGGTCCACCAGTACTTAAATATGTGGCAGTGCCTTCTTATGATGGGGTCTAAACTTTGTTTCTGCAGACACTTAAGTCAGTGGTCAATGATGGAGCAAAAGGGTGGTGAATTGGGAGAAGAAATGGACTTCAAGAACAGAACAATGTTGGAAGAAGAGTCTTCTGGTTGGTGATCTAAACAGTCAATTATGTGGTTTTAGAAGAAGTTGGAGTTTAGGCTACTCTAAACAGAAGTTCTAGCATACAATTTTAGCTTGAAACATAAGAATACTGAGTCACCTGCTCTCCGAAGAGGTTTCTTATCTTCTGGGGAATCAGAATCTTGGTACGACTGCCAACGTGAAGATAATACGATGAAAACAGGTGCTCTCGATTGTTAAATGCCACCGTGTTCTCGAAACAATCAGGCATGTGAAAAATCATTGTTGAAGATAAGAAAAATTATTAAAGAAACTTTATTGAAGAAGCTTAAATACATTAACATGTCCCTCTGTTATTTATACAGATTAGGAGGATGATTTTCCCTCAACAGAATAGAGGATTTCCCTCAACAGAGTAGAGAGATTTCTTCGTATAGTTAGAGAAATCTTATCTGCTATCAAAGAACACTGAGTCACCTGCTCAAGTTTCTTATCTTTTTGGAGAATGAGCACATGATAGTACGATGAAAACAGGTGCTCTCGATTGCAGGCATGTGAAAAATCATTGACTGAGGTTTTTAACTCTAAGTAGATTAAAATATTCTTCCAGCTTATACTTGCATTTGAACTAGCAAACTCTTCAAAGCTTGCCCAGAAGAAATGATATTTATTTCATGGAAGCTAAAGCTTACATCAGAAGTCCATCTCTTGCTTTTCTTGTGCCAACAGAGGCCTGAAATTTATCTCAATACATGTGATCATTTGTTTCTTCTATGTACCCATTACAGGCTCTCTTTAAACAAAAGAGACAAAGATGCTTCTGTCAGTGCAACATGCATCAGCAGTACATTTTAGCTCTGTAGTCGGTGACTCCATGATGTTCCAGCAATGAATGATTTATTGTCAATCAAAATACCAAAATGTTTGCCTTTACTTTCATGTCATGTTTCCTTCGGTTCATCTTTTTCCCATGCTGTCAATCGTTGGATCAGGATTCAGAAACCAACATGCTTCAGTGATGCAATCTGTTAATTGGCAATCTCGATATCTCAAAGCAGTTCTATATGCAGTATGGATTCCTTGCATTTACATGTTCTTCCATCTTTTTTAGCTCCATGAGAGTAAGGGTCACGATCAGATAACTGACATGTTGAAGTTGAGGTTGAGCCACCAGCTTAAACTGAAGTTAAAAGTATTCATCACACTCATATAAACTAATCTTAATTTTTATTATTTTCTTGATATAAAGATTAAATCGGAGTATAACTTAAGAGTTTAATGTCATTGTCAATACCTAACATAGGTCAAAATCAAACTATAATATAGTGCACATGAGGTTTAGTCCAGTAGGCTCCAAAACTATGATAGTCTTTTCCTATTTAAGTTTTTTATTATGCCTCAATACTAGATTGAAATTGATAATAAAAAAAGTTTAATTTATATTATTTATGAATTTATTATTATTATTATTATTATTTTCAACTAAGTATTTTAAATCGATTGATTAGACTCAAAATAATTTAGCAATCTATGACATAATATAACGTTATCATTAAACTGTATCTCACAAGCACCATGCCAAATTTTAATTCTAAGCTGTCTTAACGAGGACAAGCAGACTAACTTGGGTGAGGTCCAACAGCTCCACGTGAAGAAAGTTGGGTTGATAAGGTTCAGATATGATATAGTGCAGTGCTTGGGAAACACCAGTTTGATTTCTTGGATCACTCACCTAATCCTGTTTCCTGTAGCTTTGATCTCAAACTCAATCCCACCTGATTGTGCTCAATTATTTATAACATCACCTGACGTATCTTGGGAGACCCATTGGGCCTTCCTTCCAAGGCCATCTGCTTATTATGGGTTGTAGAGCCAATCTTTTGTAATGCCCTACTGACGAAGAAGATTAGCAGCCTGATAAGCCCATTTAGGATCCAGATCGACCCAGACGAGCTCGACCCGGACCGGTTCGCTGGGTCCGGTCTAAATCCCCTCGCCCATCAGATCACAGGAGGAGAAGCAATGGCTTTATTATTATCCTCCAAGCCCCGTCCTCTCCTCCTCAAGCACCGCCCGCCATCGCCACCCGATCGGCGGCCTCCTCCTCCCCGACCTTTCCGTTCGACGCCGGCGCCGGCTCCACAGCTCCTTCGCCGCACGCGCCACCAAAAACGGCGACGCCGGCATTACGGGCGCTTCGTGCTGTGCTAGTGTTCCCCGCCCCCCACCCCCAAAAAAACAAATCCGCCGCCTCTTGGTTGTAACCTTAGATTAAGGGTGGTAAGTATGTTGTATGCTTAAAAGCAGATATGTTAATTACACATGTATGATGACAAAGCTTGTCCACAATTTGCAAGCGTAGCTTCCTGGATATGATCATATCGTAATTGATATTTCAACACTGCACAGCATTAGCAATCAGAATGCAACAAGTTGTAAAAGAAGAGAGATTTCCTTATCCGCAGCGATACAGTGCCACGAGTTAGAATCTGTGGTGTTGAACTTACAACAAGAATCATTTGATAAGTGAAAAAAAGGAAAGAGAGACTTGGCACGTGAATGGAAGCCTGTTAAATAAAGCAGCTTCACAAGATGTGATGGAAGCCTCCATGGAAAAACAAGGACAAGACACAAATGAAAGACTGCACAATAGTTTTCATCAACCTCAATGACCCTTGAATCCCGAATACAACAATCCAAGCGAAATATCATGGGGAAGTAATATAACATCAGCTGTTCTCTGCTTTGTGTCTTTTAAGTGCTTGTGATTCCCCTAACCTGCTGTACCCGATTGCTTGATAAAAAGGTGTTGAATCTTTCTGATCCTTCAATAACACAAATTAAGAAGATAAAATAGGATCAGTTATGTCTTGATGAATCAGTAGTTGTTTTCCCAATGCACAAGAGTAACATTATGGGGTAGTTGAATGCTATTGCAGTGAAATAAAGATCATTTGTCCTTCATGCTATTGCAGTCATACAACAACAACAATGTCCAAATGATGAATTGATGAAGGAATAGAAGAGTTCTCACCTTAAGAATGGAAGTTGTGGCTGTGCCAGTAGGCCTACTATTAATTGCTCTCTTGCCAAGGTTAATCTGAACAGATACACTGGCTTGAGACAGATCCACACCAGAGCTTTGCAATGCCTGACTCAGAGTATTCAACAGCCTGTTTGAGCAAATCATCAGATCAAAATTAAACAAAAGCCTATAACATGTCACAAGAAAATATTTGTTTGAAATATCAAAGGTTGTAATCCAAAAAGGAATTAACTTATAGATCTCTTGTACGCACCCATGGGAGTAGGCAGTAGACATGCTAATCATGCCTTCATCGACGGTTAGCTCCTCTTGTTCATTCATCACATCCCTGCCAATGGCACCACCAGTGAGGCTGCATGATCTCAACCACGGTGGTCGATCCTGGAACACCATGGTGTCTGGATTTGAAATCAACCCCTGCTGTGACTGAGCAACACCTGCTTCCCTTCCAACAGCCAACAACCTTTGATGTGACGAATTGTTTGCGGTACCCAGGTTACTTGCTAAACTGGTGGCAGTCTTGTAAGAGTTACCAGCAGCCACACCTATTGCTGGGGAAACATGCACACTTGACAGCATAGGAGGTGCAACTGGAGTGCTACCTTCACTCGATTTCTTCAAGAATATATGTGCAGGAGAAGCAGAATTATTTTCTATGGCTAAACCAATTCCAGGCGCTTGGTTGTTCTTCTGTTTCAAACATTTAGCAGAGAAAAATATCACAATAAGAAACAAGACATATGCATGAGCTCATTAGAAAGAAAACAATACTACACGAAATAGATTGAGCTTAATGATTCTACCCAAGGCATTAACTTGACACCATCCTGATTCCATCCCGAGTATGGCAATTCATACTTCTGTACCTTCTCTTGTAAGAAGCGGATGTATTCAATGACCTGAAGGGAAATTTTGCTAAAACAATGTCAATACGAAAGGATTACACCATTCGAAGCATACTCGTGGCATGATTTAGTGTACCTCCAGAAGAAATGATGCTTTATCTCTCTTCTGATCACCATGAGGTATGAGCTGCCGGAGTATCTGAAATCTGCAAAACGGTTTTGTATGCCGTCATTAGTGCATAAGATTGTTAAATGCGTATAACTATATTTATTAGTCATAGTTTTCATTATCTCATGTAGTAGCCATGTAAAATGTAAAAGACATCACAAAAGAGAAGCCTAATTGTGCAGATTGGCAGAAGGAAAGGTTAAAAATAAAGCAAAATCTACATGGTCAATCAAATGACAGAACAATCCAATTGTGAAAATTTTGAACAACCCAAATTTGCTCATAACAGTTCAGCCAAATTCAGACGTTTATTCCTCTATTTGGAAAGCATTCTTCTGAACTTTCCAGCAAGTGCTTCCGTAAGTAGGTTGGTTTCCATTACAAATCAAGCACTGAAAACAGCAGCTCGCTAACACTAGCAGACATTATTATCACAAAGGAAAATTCATAGGCAATTAGCAGATAGGATTTTTTTTTTCCCCATATAGCTAATCAAGATTTACTAACTAAATTGTTGTTCACTGAAAATAATCTTCAAATAAAAACTAAAAGATCTACAAGTATGTTGTACAATAAACTGGCCATGAGGTATTACAAATATATAGATGCAAAAAAAAAAAAAAATCACTTTTGTTGGATCCTCGACCACATATTGTTATTCTGAAGTGAACCAAATATAATATAGCACCCTATATAACCAGGAAACTGCATGACATAAAAGTATGGAGAAAGCTCAAACATTATATTACATGGACTTGCCTGTCATTAATTTTGCTTCTTCTCCTCTGCTCAGTGGCAGAATGCTTAGACCGTGGTGTGTTTGGCCTCTGATCCGCAGTGCTCACCCTCCCATCTACATTCACAGTCAAATCTTCGTCCCAGCACAAACAAAACAAAGAAATCAAATGATTTTACTCATGAAAAGAAAGGGAAGCAATAAAATTTCAGCAGAAGCTGAACAACTAAATCAAAAAGGAATCACAGAAGTAGAAAGAGTGGAAAAGAGTTAGGAGAAAACAAGGAGCTACCTTTACGGGAGGAGGAGCCCTCCTCTTTCATTCCAAACACCTCCGCCTCATCATCATCATCCACTCCGTCGTATTCTCGTGTGGATCTCGACACGGCCGCCTCCATGAATCGCTTCTTCTCCGGCCCCGAGCTGTGCCTGTCCCAAAAGCCCCCCACAGCTCAGAAGAGAAAGCCTCTAAATAAAAGAGAGTCGGAGAGAGAAGAAGAAGGACACGAACCTCCCGGAGGAGGTGGCAGCTGGAGTGGTGCAGATGACTCCGGAACTGCCGCTGCCGCGGGCGGCAGCCAACGTGGAAGGTCGCTGCCCTGTGAGTGAGACGGAGCAAGCAAAGATTAGGAGGGAATACCATATAAATCTGGTCTTTTTGCATTTTGACTGCTGAAACTTTGATATTTGCATAATAGCCCTCATTTGATTTAGAAAAATACACTCACAATAAATAAATAATTATTTTTTCCATTATCATTATCCTCCTCTCATAATTTCCATCTTTCATCAGCCTAAACGAAATGGTCGAACGTCTTGAGATTCGTGCAACATCTCCAATGGAAATCATTTAAGATTTCACCTGAGAACTTGACCGACGGTATGGCTCCGTCGGAAACAGGGGAGACCGAGAGCTGACGTTACCGAGCGAACATAAACTAAAAAATTTTAATTATAAGACCCAAAAAACAATTAACATAAAACCTGAAGTCCTTTTTATTATGATCGAGAAATAAACACGATGATTCGTAGTAAAAATAAAAATCAAGAATCACACTACCTCTGGAAGCGGTGTCTTTTTCGTCCCACTGCGTGTAACAAGCAGCGCCAGCGTAAGAGCCGAAGCTGGTGGTGGTGCTTCGGCTGCCGTAATCGGGTTCGGGTTTGGTCTCCAACCCGAAAGAGAACCCCCGCCCCGGTCCCCACCCACTCCTCTCCGGCTTCACCTCGCCGGCCACGTGACCGATGCCGCACGCGCCTACCCCGCCCGGGAGCACCCGCTCCGCTGGCCTCTCGGTGGCCACGCCTCCTCCCTCCGCCGCCTCGCCGCCGCGCTCCCCCCGCTCCAGCGGCTGCAAGAAGTTCCGCGTCTTCAAGAAGAAACCTGGAAACAAAAACACGAGACAGAAAAGACAAGAAAAACTCAACATGTGTCCGAATTTATAAAGGCACGGAGACACAGAGCTGAGATTTCGGCATTGGTTTAGTCTCCGAGAAGAGATTTTGATGCAAAATACAGTTTAAACAAGAGAGAATTTCCATCGGCCAACAGTAGAATTCTACTGAACTCTACGTGAACAATGGGAGATGTGGAGTTATGAGATGAGAACCTTGAGATGAAGACCTCGGATCTTGGACCTGGTAAGATGAATCCGAGGAGTAGAGCGACAGGAAATCATGTGTTACTTTCTTCCCTGTATATTATCATGTAGACTCAAAGAATTATTAGAATTCAAAGGGACAATAAAAGAAGCATAAGAAGAAGAAGAACACTTTCAGACCGGCCTTAATTACCTTGGAGCTCCATTGCAGTCACCAGACATACATCTTCTTCTTCCCCGACTCCAAGATGCCCCCTTTTCCGAGTTATCGTCAACAATTCAACTCGGAAACCACAAGCTCTTGCCACAGGTTACTCCAGATCGAGGGAAACAATTAATGGCTCACGACGAAAAGACTTCGTCTCGTCTCCTTGAGCCCCTCAAAGGAGCAGCGGAAGCCGAGAGCATTCAGGAGAACAGAACCGATCCAAGTAGCATGAAAAAGATCGAACTTTGAGATCGAGTTGACAGAGATAAAGAGATCCGATTGATGGATGAATCATCAAAGAAATTTCGCCTTCCTCGGGGAGGAGGAGACGAAAGGCTCCGCCAACATCCCAACACGCCGCGCCTTTAGCCCACTCTCTGCTCCGCCCTCTCGCTTTTATTTACTCCTTACTCCTCTCCCGTCCGCCTCCCGAGAACGCCGTTTCCTCGAGTAACTAACGGCGCAGTCACGTCCCCGTTTGTTCACGGCGCCGCGCGGGTTAAATCGCATCGATGCGCGTGCTTTCGGCCGTAGCGTTACCGCGGGCGACGCCGTGACCGTACGGCTCTGATCGGTCCACGCAGTGGTGGGGGGTGGAAAAAAGAGAAGCGAAGCGATCGGGATCACGTGAGGTACGGCGGTTGACCACGGTTGGTCGTTGACGAAATCGAAGTCTATGACGAAAATAGGTGTGATTAAAGCGGATATACGTAGAAGATGATGATGATTAGGCGCTAATCCCGATCCCGCGTCAAAAGAAAAGATCATTAGATAATAATTATTATAATATTTAGGGCGCAGTAAAAGATGAGGGAGATGGAGATGGAGATGGAGATGGGAGCGACGAGATTGCAGGAAAGAAGGGACCGCAGAGCGGGCAGGGGTCGTCGGGGAAAAGGGCACGTGAGAGGCACGGGGCCCGCGGCCGCTCCTACGAACGCACATGAGCGCGAATTGCGGGTGGAGGTCTCTCCTCATGTGCTACAGATTCCCCACCCACGTCCCACTCACGTCCCCCTTCCGCTTCTTCCTCAGCCAGCACATCAAAAACATTTCTTTTCTGCAATTTATGCTCTTGATTTCTTGATCTCAGAAGCGCCTGAGATATTATCATCACACTATGTTCATGCATGATAGGGTCGACTGAAACTGATGTCATAATATTTCTTTGATGAAATGAAGAGAGAAGAAAGAGAAAAGAACAGTGAGAACATTAAATTCAAATAGACAGGATCCAGCAGGAACATGCAGATGAAGATGGAAGGAACGTGCTTGGTGGAGCTTGCATTATGAAATGCTGTGATCGTCTTTAAAGTCTTCTTCCAAACTTCCATTCATGGAGAGACCCCACATATCTCTCTTGGCAAATCATCTGTCACCTGTATGACCTGAGCCGCAGCCTGTCGCTTCTCCCTTTTCTGGAAGAAATGCCTCCTCATACTTTCCCACGGTTCGCTCCAGTATTTATTTTCACGGTTCACTCAGGTGAAACCTTTGCGACGCACATTGTCAACCATCACCAGTTTGGTGAATGCCGATGTCAGAGGTGATGAGATTCTCTCCTCTTTTTCTGACACGGATCATATGAAATACATAAACAAACAACTAGCACTGACACAAACTTAGCTAAGATGTAAAACTGCTCATGACATGAACGAAGAGACTCAAAATGATATCTATGAAAAACATCAATCTACCGTAGCTCCAAAGTTGAGTGTTTTGTCGTCATAATCACGTCGTAGATATCCAAGAATTTCCTTTTTAAGATGCTTTACCCCAAAGGCACAGGTAACACATGATCATTCCATATATGCAGGACAAAACTTGGGGGGACATGACATGCACCAAAGCTCCGCTGTGTGGAGTCTTGTGTACAGGGCAACCCCCACAGACCACAGAAAACAACAAGCATATCACGCGACATCCAACCACCCATGGCGAAGTGAAAAGCAACACCCAGATCACTAGTTCTTTGTAGTCTTGTATCCGATGGATAAGAACACGAACCGCCACGCTTGCTGACGGAAGTGCGTGCGGTCGGTCAGAGAGCAAGGATCTGTGAGTGGCACACCTCTGAAGACGAGATCTATCCTTCCGTGTCTCAGACCGGCGTCCTTCTGATGGCGGGCGGTGGCCCGTGTGCACTGACAACGTCACACGTGCGAACAGTGGCACACTCCATCTGAATCACCTATAGCTTATCTATCCCTCTGCACCGTTCCTCTGAGGTTTTATGCAGGTACGTTAACCCTGAACCACCCATCAGATTACTCTTAATTGGAGGTTTTGTTTCAGATTCTATTGACTATAGATATCGATATAAATAACGCACAGCCCCTCTGCAGCTGCAATCAATAAAATGATCTATGTATGTATGTTATAGCAGTCCTCCAATCACATTTTAGGTCCTTTCTAACGCATAAAATATCAACTCTTAAAGCAGATTTAATAGAAGATAACAAAAAATCAATGTGTTTTTACATCATATCATGACTAATAATAATTATTCTCAACGTGCAGTCTGGGAATCAATTAACGCTGTTCACATGTGTTTCTCCCCATTGTCTTGGGCGGCGCGGCGCTCAGATTGGAAGCTGAGGGTGCGTGCGCTTCTTGCCTTGATGTCCATCGTTTAAGCTCTCTATTAAGAATATGGATTTACCTCAGGTTATTACTGTTTAAATAACTCTACGAGACAGGAGAATGTAAGACTATGGATGAGTACATTCATGAACAGTTATCGAAAAAGGAGGGAGCGGAGCAAAGTAAGTATATATTTATGCATCGGTTGCAATGGTAGTGTTCGATCAGTAAACAATATAGTCAGAATATTCTCATGGCTCAGATAACCAACTCCTTTTATAATATTGTTCTAATAAGCTAAGCTAAGTACCTGTAAGATGCACTTTTAACATGCAATGCGGTTCTCTTGTGACACACCGACACACCACATGGGATGTGCCCACACTAATGCAACAGTATCTCGAACACACACACCTTTTCTTGATCTTGGTAGAAGTTGGGGTGTCGACAGGTCAATCTTTAATTGCCGCATCGCTCTCTTCTTTTAGAAAAGTAAGGACTCGCAACACGACATATTACTTCGAAGAAGATTGCGAACCGTTTACTAGTCTTCTCAACATTAATCTTGTAAAAGCCTTGATCTAAACTCCCGTCTTACATATCCATGCTTAGTTACAGATGCTATTATGTGAAACTTGTTACTAATTATGATGACTGCCCTCCAAGATTACTGACAGCATCCAAATCTAAGAACTACGAGTCCCAATCAATTATAGCATACCCTTTCCCAGTTGCAACCTTGCAGAATCTTGCTTCTCGTTCATACACCATTTGCATGCATATTATAAGCTCATGTCCGTTAGGGTAACATGCTTAGAGCCCCCCATCATGCATCTCCACCCATATAAATCTATGCATGCTTCCACCTTTGCCTCATCACCATTATGTTCTCTATAAATTATGTTCCCAAAGTCAGTCTATAATAACAAAAGATCATCATAACAAATAATTGACACACATGACTCCTACAACTCTAATGTCTATAGCCACTCATGCAAAAGAGAAACCAAGACTCCCATGCCAACCTTTCCAAACCAAAACAACACAAGCTCACATCATCTTTTTTTCTTTTGTGTGTGTGTTTATATTAATTCCAGACGTTGCCGTACTCGGTCGACGGGCCACTTCTGTTGTGCCGCTGCTGCTCCCCGAACCACATAGCTAAACATACACTGTTGATTAGGAGCAGACGTAGCGCCTTTTCTTTGAGGAAAAGAGAAGGGATGACGATTCCAGCGCATGCAAAGGAAGCAACAGTGCAACACCACGTTCATGAGTCCACAAGCTGCCTGGAACTTGGAGGGCAGGTACCCACAAGCACAGAGATAAACAAGGGTGAATTTTCGAAAAATATTTCTAATTTTATTTTATTTAAAAAAGCCTAAATAGTGTTTTTACTTTTTCAAAAGATAATAATCTCAAAAAACTGCCCAGGTTCACATAGGATTAATTGAATAAAAAAATTGATCTAACTAGAATCAATATATTATCCTTGTTTCACATTTATCAATCAATACGATCTTTAATCTCTGACTCTTTCCTGTTCTATCATCGTTATCACTATGTACTCTATAGCTTAATTTCGACTATTTCCTATTCTATCGTCGTCATCACAATGTACTCTATAGCCTCTAACTATTATTGACTTCGTGCATCAATGTGTTTAGAATCAAGTTCCACTGTTTACAAGCATCGAGTTTCATCGACAACACTACCGACCCCTCTAAGCTTCTAATTTATTGCTACCACGAGCTTCTACTTTAGCGACAGCCAACATTGTTTGCAATAAACCATGGAGGGTTCTTTGAGGTATGTTTTCATTTTCATAAAAATATTTACTATGAAATCATTACTTTTTGCTTAGGTTTTATGGCTGCGTGTTTACTGTTACAGTGTTATAAAATCCTTGTCCAAAACAATATGTTTTTTTCTCATGTTTATTTTATTCTTAACAAATTATAATTCATTCAAGTAATATTTTTTCACATTTTAGATTTAAAGAGGTCCAAAATATATGTAAAAATTTTGGTCTAGAGAAAAATTTACCTAATAGGTGATGCACTATTATTGTGAAAATTTCAAAAATAGTACATCAGATGCACTATTTAAAATAATCTCAAATTTTTAGAAAAATCTTTGAATAGGATACCTATGGATATATGTAATTGGTTTTCTATTTTATAGAATTCTTTCAACATATTTATGAATTTTTTTAGCATTTGAATCATGTTGTCATTTTTTATTTTCTCTTTATTATTTATATTTCTAAAAATTATAAGGCATCCATGTAATATTTTTTTATATTAGAGCTTCTAAATAGGTCAACAATATATGTAAAAAATTTGCTCTTGACAAACTTTTCTAATAGGTGATGCAATATTATTAAGAAAAATTCAAAACTAGTGTGTCGCATAGATGCTCTGCTCAAAGTGATCTTAAATTTTTAGAAAAGCTTTAAATATATCCCATATGGACATATGTCATTGGTTTTCTATTTTAAAGATTTTTTGATACTCTTATAAAATTTTGAGCATCTGCATAGTGTGTTATGCACTATTGTTGACAAAAATTCAAAAACAGTGCATCGCACAGATATACTATTCAAAATGATCTTAAATTTTTAATAAAACTTTGAATAGGATACTTATGGATATATGAAACTTTTTTTATATATTTTATAAAAACATTTAGTATTTTTATGAATTTTTTTGCATTTGAATAATGCATCATTTTTTATTCTCTCCTTTTTTTGTATTTCTAACAAATTATAATACATCCATATAATGTTTTTTCATATCTGAACTTCTAAATTAGTCAATAATATTTGTAGAAAATTTATTATAAAAAAATTTCTCATTGGTGATGCATTGTTTTTGAGGAAAAATAAAAAAAGTGTATTGCACAAATGTATTGTTCAAAATAATCTTAAATTTTTAGGAAAGCTTTGATATGACACTTATGGGCATATGCCACTAGTTTTCTATTGTAGATAATTTTTTTTAATATTTTTATAGACTTTTGAACATTTGAACAATGTGCCATTTTCTATTTTCTCCTTATTTTTTGTATTTTATAACAAATTGTAATGTATCCATTCAATATTTTTTGTATTTGAACAATGTGCCATTCTAAAAAGGTCAACATTATATGCAAAAAAATCGGTTAGAAAAACAAATTTCCTAATAGGTGATGCATTCTTTTTGAGAAAATAAAAATAAAAATACTAGATCGAATAGATGCACTGTTCAAAATGATCTTAAATTTTTAGACAAATTTTGAATAAGATATTTATGGATATATGTCTTTGGTTTTCCATTTTAGAGAATATTTTTAATATTTTTATGGACTTTTGAGCGTCTAAATAGTGTGTCATTTTTTTTATTTTCTCCTTGTATTTTATATTTCTAACAAATCATAATAAATTCATATAATATTTTTTACATTTAGGCTTCTAAACAGGTCAACAATATATGTAGATAATTTGATATAGAAAAAAAATTTCTAATAAATGATGCATTGTTTTTTTTAGAAAAAATAAACAACAGTGCATCGCATAGATGCACTATTCAAAATGATCTCAAATTTTTAGAAAATTTTTGAATAGGACACTTATGGACATATATCACTATTTTTCTATTTTAGATTTTTTTTACATTTTTGTAATTTTTGAGCATCTGAAAAATGTGATTTTTTTTTATTTTTATGTTTATTTTTATATGTCTAATAAATTATAATACATCCATGTAAAATTGTTTCACATTTGAGCTTCTAAATAGGTCAACAACATATGTAGATAATTTGGTCTAGAAAGAAATTTTCTAATAGGTGATGCACTATTTTTTAGGAAAAATAAAAAATAGTGCATCACTTAGATACACTATTTAAATTGATTTTAATTATTTTAAGAAATCCTTGAATATGACATTTATGGACATATGTCACTAGTTTTCTATTTTAGAGATTATTTTAGTATTTTAATAGATTTTTGAGCATCTAAACAACATGATATCCTTTTCTATTTCTAAAAAATAATAATACATCCATGAAATATTTTTAAAATAGGTCAACAATATATTTAAAAATTTTGATCTAGAAAAAAATTTCTAATAGGTAATGCACTATTTTTGAGAAAAAATAAAAAATAGTGCATCGCATAGATGTACTATTCAAAATAATCTCAAATTTTTAGAAAACCTTTGAATAAGACACTTATGGACATATGTCGCTAGTTTCTCATTTTGCAGATTTTTTGATATTTTTATGGACTTTTGAGCATCTAAAAAGTGCATTATTTTTTTCAATAAATTATAATGCATCCATACAATGTTTTTGCATATTTGAGTTTCAAAATAAGTCATATATATATATATATATATATATATATATATATATATATATATATATATATATATAATTTGGTCTAAAAAAAATTCCTACTAGGTGATGGCATTACTTTAGAGAAAAAATATAAAATAATGTAATGCATAGATGTATTGTTAAAAATGTTCTCAAATTTTTAAGAAGGTTTTAAATTGGACATTTATGCATATATGCTATTGGTTTTTTATTTTAAATTTTTTTGGTATTTTTATGAATATTTTAGCATGTGAATAGTGTCTTTTTTAATTTTCTTCTTGTTTTTTAGTTAGATATTTTTATTAAATTATTAACCACAATCCATTTTGGCTTTAAACAAAAAATAATCATATCATCAAATCCTTTTTATACATGTATAATGTCTAAAGCTAATTGCAAGAATATTGATTTAAGCATTAATATGTTTGTGTTTATATAAATTTATATTTAATTTTTAATTAATTATAATTGATAATTTTTAAATTTTATCTTTCTGGTTCCATTTGTTGGTTTCTATGGATTATGTTATTCTGATAATGAGAAGCTATCAAAAAGTTATTCTGGTTTGATAGTTTCAAGATAAAGATTTGTGAATTAATTGTGTACTTCCTTATGACACCTATTAAGCGTAGTCAAATAAAATTGATTTCATTATCACCAAGATAACGTCACTTGCATATTATAAGGAGATTTGGTCATTTCTTACATATTTATGATATTCTATCTTTAAAGTAAAACTTCTTTTTTGCGTTTGATATATCTATTCTGCTTAATTTATCGGATGCTAGAGAAGTCATTGATACGAAAGCATTTTGTCTATTGGATATTCTATACATAAATATTTTTTTATTTGAAGGTCGAACACGTAAGGATTTGGAAAGGTTGATAATAAATTTGTGTTAAGTGATGATGAGAAATAATTGAATTTTTGTTGGATGTATGTGTTATATGTTCTTGCTTGTATATTATTTTGTCAAAGTAATTACAGATTATAGTAGCCTTTAGTATCAACCATTGATGATTGAAAAATTTTAAATAAGTATAGTTGGTCAGAAATAATTTATTTATTTATTTCTGTGAGGATTCTAGGAGAGTGAATGGGAAGATTCAAGAGAAACGATATTCCAACTATCAATTATTTGAAAGGCTCCCTACTTATTTTGCAAGTAACTTATATCTAGATATATAGTTTATAAATTACTATACCCTATTTTTTGTATAATATAATTTGATCCTAACATGTATTTGAAATTTGATATAGGTGGTCTTGTGAGTATGTCTCATGCCTTAAACAGTCAAATGAGTTAGAATCTTTAAGATTGTGGAAATGATCTATTCCCACATTATATTGAAACATAATTAATAGAATAACATGAACATTATCATATGATAAAATAAATACCTTGTTTTGAAATTAAATTTAGATTTATCATTGTAGTTTATTTTGAAAAATATCCTAATGATCATTTTTTATTATTTATAAATCATTAAAGAGTTAAATCCTGGTTATATTCTTATAAGGCACTAGTAGTTGATGTACAAACAAATGAGGTACCAGATGTAAAAGTAATAGCAATCGAGGAGCCATAATCTATTGAGTGACCAGTACTACTAAGGAATTCCTTTCATGAGTCATTTTAATTGTCTTTGAGAAAACTATGTTATAAATTATTTTTTATTCTATAATAAATAAGTCAAACCTGATATATATATATATATATATATATATATATATATATATATATGTATATGTATATGTATATATATATATGTATATATATATATATGTGTATATATATATATATGTATATATATATATGTGTGTGTGTATATATATATATGTGTGTGTATATGTATATATGTATATATGTATATATGTATATATGTATATGTGTATATATATATATGTGTGTGTATATATATATATATATGTGTGTGTATATCTATATATGTTATGAAAAGAAAACTTTGAAGATAAAAGTAAAGAAGAAATCAGAGGAGAAATTAGAGAATGATAAGAAGGTAAACCTAAAAGAATTTGTGAATCTTCTCCAGAAGAAAGGAATTGATTATGCCAAGGGGATGACTATCATATTGAAAGTAAATTATTAATAGTTTTTAATATGATATGAAAGATACTATAAAAGATGATGTTTAAACTAAATTTTTTTGATCTTCTAGAGTATTAAGAAAAATGAAATTAGTTCAAATGAAGAAGCCACAATAATCGTATAAAGCAGAAGATCTTGTCTTTATTTATGTTACTTTTTATTTAGAGCTTCATTGTATGTAATTAGTTTTTCATATGTCTATTAAATATAATGCAACCAACCAAATTGTTTTATTTATGAGATATTATAGTTTATCAACAAAAATAATATGGAGAGATGACATACGCCCAGCTTGCATTATTTCATAAAGTTTATGATTTCAATAGAATGATAGATAATGATGTAATAGATACATATGTCCTGAATCAGAAAGGCATCGTGCAATGCAATGGTGTCACTTGAAGAATCTTTTGTGTCATTAGGAGTAATATATTCAAGATTCAAGGTAAATTTAGTATTTAGTATTATCATATTTTTTATTTAGTAAAGAATCTATACGTTACTAATTTTTTCTTATTATTTTAGAAATACTTCAAGGTACATGACGCCATATTATTTAGATAATCAAGCAAAACTCATGAAGTAAGGCTAATTAAACACATTTTTGTATTACTACATAATAAGAAAATGGAGCATTGATTCCTTTTGTTTATCAATTTACATAAGAAGATTTGAGAGCACTATAGTTCAATAGTGATAAGTGTTCAGCGGAGTCATTTTATATCTTTTGTTTTGATTAATAAATTCAATGAAGCTTATTTCTAATATTGCAAGTGAATACGAGTGACAAAAATCTAGAATCGTTACATCTCATAGGTTAATCATCAAATCAAAGGGATGCTCATAGAAAAATATATCCTATTCGAAACAAGCTGCATCATAAGTTATTATAAATATTATGAAATACGATAGACAGTCCATCATTAATTAATTAACCAATTAGTGACTTTTACCTATTTCAAGAATGATTGTTCTACATTCGTTATGAAGTATATCAAGCATTTATTGTTTGGATTTCCTGTGTCATTCTTCCAATGAGAAATGAAGGGGTTTCGATTGCAAATTACAATATTAGTTTTGGACGACGAATATATTTTTAGATAATTTAATTTTTAGTTTCCATAAGAGTTGTAAATCTTTTGCAATATACAATATCAGTATACATGTTCTAATTTTTTATATTTTAAAATTATATAAATGATTAATGTTTTAGCTATGTAAAAATCATTTCTATAATGTGTATCTTACTGTGTAAACAGAATTGTGTAAACCATATATATATTCTAGTGTTTTGAGATAACAAAGAACATTTATCTAATTATGTCCTTCTATGTAATGTATATCATACTATGTAAACATATTACATTGGACTACGATGGATAAATGTCATTAGTTTTCTCTTTCAAGATTTTTTATATTTTTATAAATTATTTAGCCTATGAACTATATGTCATGTTTTTATTTTTTGTCTTTTTTTTTCTGTTGAATCTCGTATTTTGATGATGAAATCACTTGATATATGTTTATAATTTAATCTGTATTTTAAGTGACATAAGATGCTTTGATCAAGATGAGAAAATTAAAGCAGGAAAAATCATGTTGGGCTAAAAGAACATATCAGAAGATTGGATGTCGAGTCAGTGGATCGGTCGACGTGTCGATAGAAGGCTTCGGATCGTGGATTCAGGCATCGGGCCAAAAAGAGCAGATATTATGCCAAGGATATCAAAGTTACGGAGTCAATTGGCCGATTGGGCAATAGGTCGTAGGAGAGGACGATGCGCCGAAGAATCGGACGAAGCGTCGAGGGACCAATGACATGTCGGATAACTTGGTTAATTGCTTAGGATTAATTGTCTCCATCGAAGTTTTGTTTTACATGTGCAGGATTAACTACGATGGAAGTAAGACGTGCAGCAAGAGTTACGCTAGAGTCAAGACTATGATCATGTTGGGAGTTCGACGAAAGTCCGGACGGTCGTCGGAGGTTCTGTAGGAACAAATCCGAGAAGTCCAGGAGCTTGTCAAAGAAGCTCGTCGGAACTCGCCAAGTGGATCATCGCAAGTCCAGGAGTTTGCCGGAAGTTCGCCGGAGCATCGTCGAAGGTTCGTCGGATGTTTGTCGAAAGTTCGCCGGAAGCTCGCCGGAAGAAGCGATTGATGCACCGGAGCAAGTTGTAGTAAATGTCTTAAGAAATATCGTAGTTAGCATGTAGATTAAGTTAGGAATGAGAGGTGATCCCATTAACTTAATCTGGGGGGCAATTGGGCCCTTGATAGACCCAAATTGGGTCAAATGGATCAACCCATTCGGATCAGAATTCCTACCAGGCGGTGGCACCGCCAGGGTCGACGGTGGCACCGCCCAGGAGATGGTCTCCCAGGAAAGCTGGGCGGTGGCACCGCTTGGGCTCAGTCTCCGAGCGAGACTGGGTGGTGCAACCGCCCCAGTCAGGCAGTGGCACCACCTGGGCTCAATCTCCGAGCGAGACTGGGCAGTGGTACCGCCCCTATCAGGCAGTGGCACGACTCAGAGGCTCAGTCTCCGAGCTGTTAGGCGGTTGTACCGCCCCAGTCAGGAGGTAGTACCGTCAGGACTCCGAAAATCCGGGAAAAGATATTTTTGAGCTCCAAATTCAAACTAGTTTGGGGCCTATATATACCCCACCCTTTCCTGCATGAAAGGGCACCGAAAGCTTGATCTTACTCTGTGATTTTAGAGCTCAAAAGTGTTGTAAAGGCTAGAAGTTCTCATCCCTCTTTTCTTTCAAGTTTTGATCTTTTAAGAAAGGAGAGAAAATTCTGTAAGGGTTGTCTCCTAAGCCCGTCAAAAGGAGTGAAATTGTAAAAGGGTGGTTGGCTTTTGCCTATTGAAGGAAGGCCTCTAGTGGACATCGTTGATCTCGTCGGAGGAGGAAGTCAAAAGTGGATATAGGTCAAGATTGACCGAACCACTCTAAAATTACGGTGCTCTTTGGTTTGTATTTATTCTTACTATTTATCTTAACTGCACTTCGCCTAATTTAAGTGAAAGTAATTTCTGAATCGGTTTTCATATTGAAATCGATTTTATCATACGAATGTCATATTTCGATTTGCAATTACATTCTGTTCTTTATCTTAATTGTAAACTGCCTCTATATCTTTACTTTTAACTGAATCTCATCTTAAAGTAATTTTCAAATCAACTTTCTTATCGAAATTGTTTTTATCGTACGAACATCGTTTTAAATCATCGAAAGTTTTCCGCTACACTAATTCACCCCCCTCCTCTTGATCCTAACATTTTCATTTTCATAAAAAATATCAGGAATCTAGCCAATGTTTTTTAGCATTTAAACTTCTAAATTGGTTCAAAACACTTGGTAAAAATTTGGGTAAATGAAAATATTTTCTAATATGTGATGTATTATGTTTACCTAAAATCCAAAAATAGTACATCATATGGAAGGACTTGTTTAAATGATCTAAAATTTTTAATAAAAGTTTATGAAGTTTGTATTAGACTCAAATGGACATATGTTACTTTTTTTATTTTTAAATTTTTTATGATATTTTTATGAATTATTTAGTTTGTGAATTATGTGTCACTTTTTATTTTTGGCTAACATTTTTTATTTTCACAAAACTAGAACCATCCAATATTTTCTGATATTTAAACTTCTAAATCGATCTGAAACACTTAGTAAAAAGTTGGATCAAAGAAAATATTTCCTAATATACGATGCACTATTTTTACCTAAAATATAAAATTAATGTGTCGCATGGAAGGACTTATCCAAACGACCTAAAATTTTTATAAAAGATTTGTATTGGATACAGATGGATATATATCACTAGTTTTAGATAATTTTTTGATATTTTTTTGAATTATTCAACTTATGAACTATGTGTCACTTTTTATTTTTTGTCAACTTTTCTTATTTCTACAAAAATATCATGAATCCATATAATGTTTATTGATATTTGAGCTTCTAAATTGATCCAAAAACACTTGATAAAAATTTTTGCTAGAGATAATATTTTCTAATATGCGATGTGTTATTTTTGACCAAAATCTAAAAACAGTGCATCGAACATAAGGATTGTTCTAATAGACTTGAAAATTTTAGGAAATGTTTTATTTGGACTCAAATGAACATTAGTCACTGTTTTTCTATTTTAGGGTTTTTTTGATATTTTATGAATTATTCAGCTTGCGAACTATGTGCTATTTTTTTTATTCTTTTGATAACTTTTTAATTTTCATAAAAATATCATGGATCCATGCAAAGTTTTCTTGACATTTGAGCTTCTAAATTAGTCCAAAACATCTAATAAATAATTAAATTAAAGAAAATATTTCCTATTATGTGATATATTATTCTTGACCAAAATCCAAAATTAGTGCATCGAATTGAAAGACTAGTCCAAATGACCTAAATTTTTTAGGAAATGATTGCATTTGACTCATATGGATATATTTCATTGATTTTTTGATATTTTTATGAATTATTCAACTTATGAACTATGTGTGTTTTTTTTTTGCCAATTTTTTCTTATTTTTATAAAAATATCATGGATCTATGCAATATTTTTTTATATTTGAGTTTCTAAATTGGTCCAAAATATCTAATAAAAATCTAGGTTAGAGAAAATATTTCCTAATATGTGATGCACTATTTTTAGGCAAAATCTAAAAATAGTACATCGTATAGAAGGATTGGTTCAATAGACCTGCAAATTTTAGAAAATACTTTAATTGGGCCTAAACAAACATATGTCACTAGTTTTCTATTTTAGGAAACTTTTTTTTAATATTTTATGAATTATTCAATTTGTGTACTATGTGTCTTTTTTATTTTTGGCCAACTTTTTGTTGTTTTCACAGAAATATCATGGACCCATGTAATATTTTTTGACATTTGATCTTCTAAATTGGTCCAAAATACCTAGTAAAAAATTGAATTTGAAAGAATATTTTCTAATATGTAATACACTATTTTTACATAAAATCTAAAAATAATGTATCGAATAGAAGGACTATTCCAATCGACATAAAAAATTTTAGGAAAGGCTTCAATTTAACCTAAATAGACATATGTCATTAGTTTTTTATTTTAAAAAAAATAAATATTTTTATTAATTATTCAGCTTGTGAACTATCTTTTTTTTTTTGGTAAATTATTTCCTATTTTCACAGAAATATCATTGATCCATTAAATATTTTTGATATTTGAACTTCTAAATTGGTTCAAAACACTGCTAATTCAGATAGATAAAATATTTTCAAATATGTGATGCTTTACTTTTGTCTAAAATCCAAAAATAGTGAATTGCATAGGACTGGTCCAGTAGACCCAAAAGTTTAAGCAAAAACTTCAATTGAACCCAAATGTACATATGTTACTAGTTTTCTATTTAAATTTTTTTTTTATATTTTTATGAATTATTTAGCTTGTGAATTATGTCTTATTTTTTATTTTTGGCCAAATTTTTCTTATTTTCATAGAAATATCATGGATCCTTGCAATGTTTTTTAATATTTGAGCTTCTAAATTAGTCCAAAAACTCTTGATAAAAATTTAGGCTTGAGAAAATATTTCTTAATATGTGATGCACTATTTTTGTCCAAAATTAAAAAAATATGCATCGAATAGAAGGACCGATCCAAATGACTTGAAATTTTCAGAAAAGATTTGCATTAGACCTACGTAGATAAATGTCACTAGTTTTCTATTCAAAAAAAATAATTTGATATTTTTATGAATTATTTAGCTTGTAGACTATATGGTTTTTTTTTTTTTTTTTTTTTGGCAAATAATTTTTCATTTCCAAAGAAATATCATGGATCCATTCTATATTTTTTGATATTTAGGCTTCTAAATTAATCTAAAATACCTAATAAAAATTTTGAGCTTGAGAAAATATTTTTCAATGTGTGATGCACTTATTTTTGTGCAAAATAAGAAAGTAATGCATCGAATTGAAAGACTAGTCCAAATGACATGAAATTTTCAGAAAATATTTACAATGGACTCAGATGGATATTTGTCATTGGTTTTCTATTTTAAAGATTTTTTTGATATTTTTATGAATTATTCAGTTTATGAACTATGCCTTTTTATTATTTTTGGCCAACTTTTCCTATTTTCACAAGAATAATATAATCCATTCAATATTTTTTAACATTTGAGCTTCTAAAAATTTGGATTCAAGAAAATAATTCATAATATGTGATGCAATGTTTTTGTCCCAAACCTAAAAACAGTGCATCACATAATCGAACTAGCCTAAATGATTTGAAATTTTTAGAAAAGTTTGTTTTGTACCTATATACATATGACATTGGTTTTTTATTTTAAAAATTTGTTTGATATTTTTATGAATTATTTAGCTTGTGAATTATGTGTTATTTTTTATTTTTTGATAAACTCTTTCCCATTTCCACAAAAATAACATGGATCCATGTAATGTTTTTTTTGACATTGAAGCTTCTAAATTGGTCCAAAATACTTGATAAAAATTTATATTAGAGAAAAATATTTCCTAATATGTGATGCACTATTTTTGCCCAAAATCCAAAAAATAGTGCATTATATATTAGGAATTATTTTCTTTGACTCAAATTTTTATCAAGTGTTTTGGACCAATTTAGAGGCTCAATATACTTATATGATTTTTTTTTTCTTCTTGATTATTCAAAAAGAAAAGAAAAGATAAAGAATAAGGAGATAAACAAAAAGGAATAGGGAGAAATGAGAAGATGAACAAAAAAAAATATTATTTTTTATCGAGATGGATATCCATACTTATGACAGTAACTTATCATACACTATACCCAATCATTTTTTTGATCTTCTTAACAGAGTTCAAATGTTAAACCAGTAATGAACCATTTCAACTCAAGTAGGGTAAGCAAAGTCTATTGCTCTGCCCAGGGAAAAAAGGGTGGGTGAGGAGCATTGTTTGGATTTTCTTTTTAAGAAGTAGCATTCTAAGGGGAAAAAAAAAAGTCAAAGTTAATTTTTTTTCTTCAAAAATTCGTCCAAAAAAGAAATTAACTAATAGAACAAAGCTGATGTTTTGTTTGGATACGTAGACATTCTCTTTTAAGGTATCCACTTAGGGATCTGTAATTTATAATTACATCTCTCTCATGCGTAATATGAGACGGTTAATGCCGGTAGGTATATCTTAGAGAGAGATTGAGAGAAGAGAGAGACGAACTTAAGGGTCTTTATCTGTCGTTGATAGATGAGTCGGTGTCACGTGATTAAAAACAATTGGGGCTCGCCTACCGTCGCCTCTCCTCATCACGTGGCCAGCTCACGGCAGTTGGCGGAGCGGGTCCCACGAAAACCGGGTTTTGTGGTGGGGTATGATGGTTCGATGAAGCGACGCATGTGGTTAAGAGAGCAGCACTTTCGTTCGTTACCTTTCGTTTGTACTCGGTTTTTGTCCCTGTCCTCTTCGTTAGTGGGAATACGAAGAGAGTCCGGGGGACCACCTTTTCTCTCGTGACTGCCTCCCAGAAAGGACAGGTAGTTGACCGGGTAGACGAGGAAGTGTGGAAACGGCAGACGGAGGAGATCCGGCGGAGGTCGCTGTCGCGGGAACGGGACGCCGGGCCCAGGCGCCGCGGGGCACGTGAGGAAGTTGGCGGGGGGCTCACGTCACGTGCGTCCCAGACCTTTTCGGGGGATCGCCACATGGGGCGTGGGACCGCGGCCTAGCGGCGTGCGCGGCGGTCCCCACCCGCGCCGTTGCGTTTGTCGTGGAGCGTGGCGAGATCACGGAGGCTTCCTCCGTCAAGAAGTCCGTCCGCCGCCGTCTGCCACGAACGGAACCGTCGAGTAGCGGAGCCGGAACGGAACGTTCCGTTTGCTCTTACCCTTTCCATCCCTGTTTATTTTCTTTTAATTTTCTATGTATTTTTATTTTCATTAATAAGCTTTTCCTATTTGTAAGATCATGATAATTTTCATGCGTTTAATCAAATAATACTTAGACCCGGCCGAGACACGGGAGGTCGCGCGTGGGCCCACACAGATCCATCTCGATCCACGATGCTGATGCCCACCTCCTCACGTGACGCGGCCCCCTTTTACCTTCACCTCTCGCAGCGCGAGCATGGACCCAGTCGCCCCTCGACACGTGTGTGCGCCGTACCCCCGTCGCGTCATCTCCTATCTCACTTTTGCGGTGTCTCTCCTCGCTCGCCTCTCTTTTCTCTAATTTGCTCGGCGTTCAGCATCTTTCGGACGCATGCTATCACGATCATCTGGCCCACGAGCTTAATCCGTCCCTCCATTTACGTCTCAACATGCTCGCGTTTGATCACCAGGGAGATGTCTCATGTCGCGATGTTGGTGGTGGATGTCAGCGTCTGGTTTGCGCGGATCGTGGAAGATAGTGTTCGTGTCGTGGCTCTAGTTACGATTCAAGTACCGACTGACGCGGATAGGATGATGAACGTCGAGAAGCGTGCCGTGAGCAAACAGCCAAAAGAAACCTCAATAAACAACAAATATTGATTTCTCAAATCCAATCTTTCATACAAGTTTCATGTATTTATTTATATATTTTTGAGGCCAATTATATAACATCGTGAGTATATAATTTCATGCAATTTCTAAAAACAATATGCAATTTCCAAATCCAATATTGTTGAGAAGGTACAAGATAGATCAGAAAGAGAGCATCAAATCTGAAGTTAAAGATGATATTAAGTTAGACTATGTTTGTCCTGGCGACCAATGACTATCCAGATTAAAATTTGCGGTAACTTTTTCAATCTTGTAAATGTCATATTAATTTTTGCGGTAGCTTTTCCGAGTTGCAAAGTTTTACAGTCACGAATAGGGAGGGGAGCTTCTTGCCCAGTCTTTAATGTGTTAAAGAAAAACCAGTAAGGAAACAAAGAAGCGCATACAGCATTAAATCATTGGAACAGTTGTATTTAGCTCTGCAAATGACTTCACATGGTTTGTAACACAAAAAAAGTATGAAGGCTGCGAAAGTTGGAGTTATGCATCCGTTTCATGTTCCTTCTTCTTCTCTGTTCTTCAAGTTTGCTTCCACCAAGATCTACAGAGGAAAGTGCATCGGGGAAGCTGCTGACATTACTTTTTGAGTAAAAATAGAATCTTTCTGCTGCCTATCTATGATCAATCTCAGAGAGAAACTTTGTCTTGACAAAATTATGCTCCATCTTGATGTAATTGGTGGCTATCAGATCCACTTGTGAAACCGTACTTATTATGAGCAGTAGTGAGATTTGATGACTGTTCAGCTCATCCTCCATGCATTAAAGATTTTATAATTTCCTTGCACAAGATTGAATCCAATAAGAACGAGATACTCGAAACAACAATGAATGCTTTGGTTTGAAATCAGAGCGTACGAGGGATGAGCGAACTGTGAATTCGATCAGCCACAAGGACAGTCAGGGTATCATGCTTCATGCACAATTTGAGGTTTATCGATGAACTCTGTGAGAATCGAGATTCACATTGCTGCTGTATGCCATGTGCATAACATTGTGGAGCTCTTCGTCCCATGCATTATGCACCTGCACATACGAAGAAAGATTATGTGCCACCAGGGAAAGCACAAAATATGATGCAGAAATATCTTACCATTATGTGACAACTATGTGATGGTTTTATCAGGAGACGAGACATGCAAAAGTTCCTAACAATGGCATACATGCTCACATTAAGGTTCCTGATTGGTCCTCCACATGAAGTACTCTAGTATAACCAATGAGAAAAGCTTTCTGAGTTCCTGAGGAATCTACAAGACTTGTCGTTTTATGTATGCAGATTTAACATATAGGGTTCCTCAGATGAGGCTATTGCTTGCCCTCCTTTTTGGATTGAAAATGAGATAATTAAGAAAGTATAACAGTCGCTGGAAGTAAACGTAGAGACGAGAAATCCTGCTAACAAAAATCATCTTGTATCATCTCAGCATAACTCAAGATTTTATCTAGAGGTTTTATTAAAATATGTGCTCTAAGATTAAACCAAGTCAATTGAGTTGCTCATTAGATCAGCATGTTTACTTAAGACAACAGACGATAGTAAGATGAATGATATTTAGCTAACATACAATGTCAACAAACAACATTCAACAGTCTGTAGAATAAATATCAACTCCTAAGTCGGTAAGACGAATCAGATTAAGTGATTATGAAGGAATATTGTTTGTAGTTGAGCTCAAGTCCTGACTCGGTCATCCAGAAAAAGTTGGTCTGGGAATGATCGGCAACAGTTGCAAGTCTAAATAGCAACTACAGAGAATCATGGTGACAAGAAAGACCTAAAAATGGAATATGGTTCGACTGGTTAGAAATTCTACGCATGATTTAAATATATATATATATATACTTCACATCATCATCTCGTGAACCTTTTTTGAGTTCCTTGTAGATCCTTTTGCTCCTTTGCATTGGAAACATTGTTTTGTCTTAAATATTTTTGTAGAATCATTACCTGTTCATGAAATGATCAAGCATTGCTTTCAAAGTGTCACATAGAATAGATAATTCTACCTAGTTTTCCATTTCCCTGATAAAACAGTTTCATAAGACATTACTACCAACACCCAAGTGGTGATGTGTATGATCAGACAAGAAATTATACCTGCATTTTGGATCCATCTACTGCAGCCATTTGAGTATTTATTGATCTTCTAAATAAATCAGGAGGATTTACAATGTCGGATAACCCAGCTTGAATCAAACCCTGTTGAGATGGATGTAGCTGTGGATGAGCAATGTCTGCTGAGAAACCACTCGTAGCTGATGGGCCATCGCAGGACTGAAATAGCTTCCATGGAAAAACATAAGAGTGGATTATCTAAATAAATGAAGGATTTTGATGTAATGCAAGACAATATGCACTTTTAATCTGTTAAATAGATAAATGATAAACCGGTACAGAAACACAAAGTGGCAACCAAAAAATTGTCGGTCCGACAAGCATGAAGATTGCTACCACTTACATATCTGGAAATAACAGCCTCTGTATCCATGTTTGTACATGGATTAATGGCTGCAAGCTTCATGGACAGAAACTGGCAATGAAAAAGAGTTGAGTTAATGTTTGAGCAGAGGTATCATGTCTGAATATGTAACAAAATATGTTTACGGTATCAAGCATACCTCAACCTGCTGCTGTAGTGATTGAACATAGTTGATGATCTCATCAAGCATCACTGCTTTTCCTGTGACCTACATTCAAACGTGGAAAGGTAAAATGGATCGATAGAACAGACTTTATACGTCGAAATCTAAAGAGAATTCAAGAATACTACCTTACTGCAACCAGGAACAAGGTCTTGAAGCAGCTTCATCCGTTCATTGATCTTTTCCCTTCTCACCTGTGATACATATGAATCGAAGATGTTGACCACAAAAAACTTGTTATACTGAGATCATCTGAACCTCAGAAACCAGGAAAGTTGCACTGGTTTCCCTCTAGAAAATGGAGATTTCCAATGGTGGCAAGACCTTACTCTTTCTGCAAGACTGTGACTTGTTGTTGCTTGGCCACGCCGTGCTCTGACGTGAATGACATCTTCATTGGATGATTCAGTGCTATCTTTCACGTGCTTCCCTGAGCTGCTATTCTCAGCTATATGTTCAAACCCCATGTTATCACCAGAAATCTGTGATGCTACTTTTGCTTCTTCTAATCTCATATCCTACAATGTTATTGCTCGGTTAGGTGCCTACTTGTGATCAATGACGGGCGACAAAAGAATAAGAGAATATATCTGAGAGAAAGGACAGGAATAACCTCATTCGATCTTTTCATTTTCACTTTGGAAGAATTCCCAGTTGGATGTTCTTGGTGAGCACCGGTGAAATCAGGCAGACTAGACTCACTGCTCAGAGCAACTATACCATCGAAATTATCCTTCTCCTTCTGTTCCTCCATTGCACTGTCATTCTTGGATCCATGATCAGTAGAAAATGAGGCATCTGCAACAACTCCAGAGTTCATTCTTGAAGCATTAGGATGAGAATTTGGTGATGGATCGGCACCGAAAAGATTCATCATGCCACCTAAATTACTGGCATCGATGCACGAAAACCTTGCGGCCCTCTCAATGAAAGCTGAATCGGATGGGAAATGTGATGAACTTGGTTGCAGAATCCCAGAACCAGCTCGTAAGAGAACTCCTCCAATCGAAATCTGATTGCTACTCTCTCGCAGGCTATTCTTGCACAAACCCAAGCTTGTTGATTCTGTGGGAAGGTTCCAGAGGCCAGTACTGAAAGCATCAGTCATGGAACCTATCTGAGTTCCTTGACCGACAGAGACTGAAGAATTGTGGGAGATAAAACTTATGGATGGATTGCTTTGATGCCAACCAGAAGAATTTCCAGAGGTGTAGTAGTCCAAAGTTTCCTCATTCTCAAGTGAGTCACATCCATCCTTTGCATGCATATCCATTTCACAATGCCCCTCACACACAAAATAGATCAATCAAGTCAAAAAAACAGTGAACAGCTACCTACTTTGATCTCAATAGAGTGGAGTCGAAAGTTCACAAAGACAAATTGCCCCCAAGGGTCATTTGGCAAAGGTATCATCGATGAACCAATCAAAAGGAAATAGGTGAAGAGGAGCTCAGTTCCTGGAAACAGATAAAGAATGTATTAAATAACAGAATTCGCCGACTGAAGATACCTACCTACCACAACAAGTTACATGCATCGAAGAAAGAGGATCTATGGCATCAGGACAACTTGCAGAACCAAAAATTCACCAACCCACCACCTGTTCAGGAGTGAGTCTCAGAAAAAGCAGGTTTCACCCGGAAAGAGGACCCAGCGTAGTTATACCATCCTCTGCCTGCATATCACAACGTGAGAAAGGGATCGAAGAGTTGTGGACAGGATGGACAGATGAAAAATGTGGCAGGCCAATGATTCCCAAACCCTAGGAGCTGAACAAGGACACAGATACCCAGCTGTAACCAGAGGAGGTGAAAGGACTAGGCCAGGAGAGAATCCCCAACAAGTACGATGAGTTAAACATGTTCTGGTTAAAGATATCACTACTCTGCGCAACCAAACCAGTCATGGCCAGCACATAACCACAATGACTCTGTTTGACTCACTGAAAAAGTGAAACCAATAGGAGCAAAAGAAGAAAAGAAGGGAAATACATACATATAAACACCAGATTCTTTCTTTCTTTTTCACTTTTATCATGCTCCCAACGACTGAACTATTGCTTCTACCATTATAAAAACTTAGATTCTATCTGGTGTTTGTATTTAATTCTATCTTGTGTCTGCTGCTACTGTTGTTGGACTGACACTGCCAAGTTTCAAGCTCCCATAGCTAGTGAATGTTACAGTGATAACACATCTTCATCTTCCACGCTAGAGAAAGATTAATGCTTGCACTGACATTGGAGAGGATCCCAAATCCATAGGAAAACACTCCTGAGCTCCCCCTACTCACCAGCCTTGGTTTCTTTATTCAAAGTAACATTATAATAGTAGGTTTTCTTTAGCTTTTGTAGGCATTATTTTAATCTGATACAAGCTTTATGCTAGCAACCTGACACTGCCAACCATTCCAATGATATCATGTTTAAGATCTAAAAGTTTCATTTGGCTTATTTGGAAATTGTAATGAACTTTTAAGTGGTTTATAGTAACACAGCAACAACTTGCACAGGAATGGAACTGTATGTTGCAGAGTGGGAGCTGCTGAGGAAAAATGAAATACATTTAACTGGTCTTAACAATTCATCCCAACTCTACTTGATTTAAAGTTCTCATATAAGCAATCTTATTAAACTGATCATTAGTGTCTTGATAGTAAACAAAAATTGAGGGAATCTATTGATTTCAGAGACGTAAAGTAAGGCAACATCTTACATAGCTCTATATTAAGAACAACAAAAAAAGTGCTGTATTAAGATAATATTTATAATGAAACAAATCAGAAATCAACCTTTTCTTTGGTATGCTCACCTTAGATTTATGATGGTTTTGGTGGTCCAACTCCTCGAGTGAGGAGACCACGTAATAGACTTGCCCTTTTGTCAACCTCGGGAGATGCCTAGAAATGGTAAAAGCCAGGATCATTTTTTTTTTATCAGAGATTCAGCAAATCTAAGTGACGTTCTTGGTTTTACTCGATCTATATGATAATATCTGCCAAGTTTAGCAGGACAGGGACAGGTGTTTTCCCATAGATTGAGATGGAATTGGCTCCACACATCTACAAGTTTTCACATTACTCTAGTCCTAATAGTTTAATTCTTGTCTAACCTGATCTAAAATTTCCTATTCTTTTATCTATAAAACAATTATCCTACAAACATCTAAGCAAGCTTCTGAGATTGGTAATACAATGAGGTTCTTTGTAAGGCTCAACATGTTGGTTCTTAAGCATGTTATGTAAGAAAATTTACGATCAAAATATATTTTTAAATCATCATAATAGAAACATAAGGAAAGGAAATGAAAATTACGAATCTCTAGTTATTATTATCGAGAATTTTAATAATAATTTTTTTTAGTATTTTGATTTTTTTTTGCTTGAAACTCTCGTTTTAGATGATATAAAAAATCCTTAAGACTTATCGAGATAAAGCCCAAGGACTAAGAATCTCATTTATATAGATGTTCTTCCATTATGAACGTTTATTATCATCAACTTCGTAACGTTTAAGAATTAATTCAAGTTTATAATGTTTAAACCATAATAAAATTTTTTAATGATAATGAATAAAAAAATTTAATAATAACGAAATATAATGAATGAAAAACTAAAATATTTAGACTATAATAAATAAAAAAATTGATGATAATTAATGAGGAACTTAATGGGAACAGTTATATTCTCCAAAAAAATTAATGATAATGAATGAGGAGAACAGTTATATTCTCCCACTTGCTCTATAACTTGAATTAATCTTATTGAATAACTTTCTTAACAAATAAATATAAGAATCATAGCAATAAGTCCTCTAAGAGCAAGTATTATTATGCATGTATCATGTATTTGGTTTCTTAAGAATTAATATTAATGTGATAATATTACTTAATGAATAAACCTTATGTTTATTCTTGATCCAATACAAATATATTTTCTTAAATTAATGTGCATATGAATGAGAAAATATCATAATATATAAGAGTTTTAATACAATTACAAAAAATAACTCAAGTCTTATTTTCTCTACATGATCCTTGAATTTCAAAGGTGACATGCCTTTAGTCAAAGGATCAACAAATATTAATTTAGTGTTAATATGCTCAATGATCGCTTTCTTTTTTGTATACGTTCTCTTATAGCTAAATACTTAATGTCGATGTGTCTACTTCGACTTCTACTTTTATTGTTCTTAGCCATAAACGATAGTAATGGAATTATCACATAAAGTTCTCAATGGCCTAGAAACAGAATCCATGACTCTAAGCCTAAAAATAAAACTCTTAAACCAAACACTATGTGAATTAGCCTCAAAACAGGAGACAAACTTAACTTCCATAATAAAAATAGTAGTCAAGGTCTAGGTTTGCTTGACACTTCTCCAAGAAATAGCTCCACTAGCCATTATGAAAATGTACCATGATGTTAATTTACAAGAATCAACATAGTCAACAAAGTTTGAATCTAAGTAGCCAATCACATCCAGATTATCCGTATGTCTATCCATAAGTATGTAATCTTTGATTCCTTAAAGATACCTAATCACTTTCTTTGCAATGCTTCAATGGTCCATACTTGGATTACTCTAATATTGACCTAGCATTCTCATAGCAAATGCAATATTAGGTCTAGTACAGACGTGAGCATATATAAGTCTTTTCCTAGGGTAGAAGCATATGAGATGTTTTTCATTAATTCCCTCTCAAAGTTGGTTCAAATTGAACTTATCACCTTTCATAATGGGAGCAACTCTGTTGAATCTCGTATTTTGATGATGAAACTACTTGATATATGTTTATGATTTAATCTGCGTTTTGAGTGACACAGGATGCTTCGATCAGGATGAGACAATTAAAGCAGGAAAATCATGTTGTGCCGAAGGAATATGTCAGAAGATTGGACGTCGGGTCGGTGGATCGGTCGACGTATCGACAGAAGGCTTCGGGCCGTGGAATCGGGCATCGGGCCAAGAAGAGCGGGTATTGTGCCAAGGATATTGGAGTTGCAGAGTCAACTGGCCGATTGGGCAATAGGCTGCAGGAGAGGACGATGCGTCGAAGAATCGAACGAAGCGTCGAGAGACCAATGACATGCCGGACAACTTGGTTAATTGCTTAGGATTAATTGTCTCGATCGAAGTTTTGTTTTAAGTGTGCAGGATTAACTATGATGGAAGAAAGACATGCAGCAGGAGTTATGCCAGAGTCAAGAAAATGATCACGTTGGGAGTTCGAGAGTTGACGGAAGTTCGGACAGTCGTCAGAGGTTCTGCGGGAACAAATCCGAGAAGTCCAGGAGCTTGCCAAAAGAAGCTCGTCGGAACTCGCCAAGTGGATCGTCGCAAGTCCAGGAGTTTGCCGGAAGTCCGTAGGAGCATCACCGAGGGTTTATCGGATGATCGACGGAAGTTCGCCGGAAACTCGCCGGAAGAAGCGATTGACGCACCGGAGCAAGCTGCAGAGATTGTCTTAGGATTTATCGTAGTTAGCACATTGATTAAGTTGGAAATTGGAGGTGATCCCATTAGTTTAATCTTGGGGCAATTGGGCCCTTGAAAAACTGAAATTGGGCCGAATGGAGCTAACCATTCGGACCCTGATTGTTGTGGGAGGTGCAACCGCCCCAGCCAGGAGGTGGCACCGCCTGGGCTCAGTCTCCGAGTGAGACTGGGCGGTGCAACCTCCCCTGACAGAGAGGTAGCACCACCTGAGCTCGGTCTTCGAGCTCTGGCAGGCGGTGCAACCGCCTCAATCAGGAGGTGCAACCGCTTGGGCTTAGTCTCCGAGCTAGACTGAGGAGGTGCAACCGCCCCTGACAGAGAGGTGCAACCGCTTTGGGCTCGATCTTGAGAAGCTCTGCCGGTGGTGCAACCGCTCCAGTCGAGGAGGTGCAACCGCCGATCCCGAATTCCGGGATTTGATAGTTTTGAGCTCAAATTTGAACTGGGTTGGGGCCTATAAATACCCCACCCATTCAAAGACCGAAAAGGGCACAGACATACACGAAAATCTTGATCTTTTTTTTGTGATTCTTAGAGCTCAAAATTGTTGTAAAGTCCAAAAGTTCTTCTCCCTCTTTTCTTCCAAGTTCGAGTTGTAAAGAAAGGAGAAAAAAATTTCTGTAAGGGTTGTCTCCTAAGCCCGTCAAAAGGAGTGAAACTGTAAAAGGGCAGTTGGCCTTCGCCTATTGAAGGAAGGCCTCTAGTTGACGTCGGTGACCTCGTCGGTGGAGGAAGCCAAAAGTGGAGTAGGTCAAGATTGACTGAACCACTCTAAATCTCGGTTTGCATTTACTTTGAGCATTTTATTATTACTGCAAACCTCCTAAATAGCTACTGCCTTCTGCGCTTTTACGAACGAGTTTCTAAGTTCGAACTTTACGAATCTGCGTTTTTACGCGTAAATCGGCGTTTTAAATGCGATCATTACATTTCAGTTTACGTTCGTTTTGACTCAATTATAACTGCAAATTGCCTTTTGCGCATTTACAAAACATATCTCAAAGTTCAGTATCTTCAAAGTTGACGTTTAGACGTAAACCGGTTTTATCGTACAAACGTCGCATTTCAGTTTGCGCTTGCATTCTGATTTTTATCATAAACTGCAAACTGCCTTTGTAGATTTACTTTAACGTCATCTCGCTTAATCTTAAGCTAAAGTAGTCTTAGAATCGGATTTTATATCGAAATCATTTTTGTCGTTCGAACGCAGCTTTCGATTTTAATCGTAGAAAGTTTTCCGCTGCACTAATTCACCCCCCCCTCTTAGTGCTCTTGATCCTAACAATTGGTATCAGAGCCCGGTTTTTCTCATTTCAGATTTACACCCGAGAGAAATGGCTCTTCATGGCTTTCAAGAGGGCTTTTCGGTCTTTCGTCCACCGTTGTTTAACGGATTGGATTACACTTATTGGAAAACTCGAATGAGAGTTTTCTTGATTTCTATGAATTTAAATTTATGGAATATCATTGAAAACAGTTTTCAACTTCCCTCTAAACCGATGAACGAATGGTCGGATTTGGAGAAGAAGTATTTTTCTTTAAACGCAAAGGCTATGAATGCCTTATTTCGCGCTTTGGACAAAAATGAGTTCAATCGGATTTCTATGTTCGAAACAACTTTTGACATTTGGCGAACACTTGAAATCATGCACGAGGGAACTAGTAGAGTCAAAGACTCGAAAGTTAACTTTTTATTGCATGATTTTGAGCTTTTTCGAAAGCAACCAAGCGAGACTATAGGCGACATGTACACCCGTTTCACGGATGTCGTCAATAGTTTAAGAGCTCTTGGAAAATGTTTTTCGGATTTTGAACTCGTAAACAAGATTTTGCGTTCTCTTTCTAAGAAGTGGGATTCAAAAGTAACTGCAATACAAGAAGCTAAAAACCTAAACAACTTACCGCTTGAAGAACTAATTGATTCGTTGATGACATATGAAATGGTGCACAATGCACATGATGAACATGTTGAACACAATCACCTTCCAAAGAACAGGAAGGATTTGGAACTCTGGACAAATGAATGCCACTTGAGCAATGACTCAAGTGATGAGGACAATGATGAACAAAACAACCTTCCAAAAAACAGGAAGGATTTGGGACATAGAACATTTGAAGACCACTCGAGCATAAGCTCAAGTGATGGTGAACTTAAACTACAAATGAAACGAAAATTAAAAAGCAAAAAGAATAGAACTACTTGCTTTAAACACAAGAAGAAGAATAAAAATTGGGATGAATCGAGCTCCTCCGAAGACAAAGAAAAAATCAACAAAAGCGAGGCGGCAAACTACGCCTTAACAGCCTACGACGTTGAAGTAATTAAAATGCCTTTGGTTTATTTTGAAATTACTTGATGCTTTCATGATGTAGTTTTCTTTTTAGTTTAGAATCAATTTTCTTGAAAATTACATGTTTAAAAATAAAAATACACAAATTATGATCAGGATAGTAATTTCGAAAATGATGACATTGCATATTTTATGATAAACAAACAAAATGATTTTGATTAAAAATATGATATCATGTTTGATTAACATTGTTGAATGAAAACATGTTTAATTTGAAGTAATGCATAATGATGTAATATTAAATATTTTTGACACAATGATTGACAATTTTATGCATGAGATTTTAAGTTATCCATGATCATGAGCATGTTTTGATCTTCATGATTTAATTTGAAAATCTATAGCAAAAATCATGTCTGAATATATGAAAGTGTTAAATCTCATTTTCGGATTTTCTTAATCCTAACAATTCATTTTTGAGAATCTATTGATCTTGTGGTTTTATGACGAAACTCATTTTTCGATCCTAAACGTTGATGCATGTTTTTATTTTACATAAATGAAAAAGCATGCTAACATGAAATCAATTGTATGAAATGGAAATAATTTTCTATCCTATTGAGATTAATGAATTTATTCTACCAATCTAGTGAATCTCATGAAAATAAACATGATTAATATTTTGAGAATAAATGAGTGTATCATGCATTTAATCTTAATGATTTCTCTTTAACATACTTTTTGAAATCATACTTGATGATGAATATCAAGATATTAAAAGGATGTTATCATGGAATCATGCTTGATGATTTATTTTTATCTTTCCATCTTAAATGTTGACACTTATTTTATTAAAGGTAAAGGCATGCTTAGATGAAAAAGAATCACTTAAAAAATACTTTTCCCATCTGATCGAGATTAATGATTTCATGATATTTTGTGAATCTCGAAATTGATTTTGATGACTTGATTATGAATTTCAAGTTAATGATTTGATTTGAATAAGTTTTATCTAAATCATAATCTTGATCTTGCAAAATTGAAATCACAAATAATATCTTGTGGTATTCATGAATTGATACTCACAATATGAAAGCATTGATATTCATGACTTGAATTGGATTGAAACATTGTATGCTTAAATTAATCATTCTCCTATGTTTCAAAAATTCCTTAAATACCTTATGTGATGATTGAAAACTAACTTGCTTTATGATAAATCTATATATACAATTTTGATGATGAGATTTTTGATGAATTTGACGATTTGAATGAGTTTATGTTCAAATTATGATCTTGATTTCTTGGATATACTACTTGAGATTTATTTTTAATCACAAACTCTTCTTTGTACACCTACAATTCTTGTTATTTATAAAAGGAAGAGATTTGATAAAATGAATCATGTTTCTTTGACATTCAAATGGTCTTATCTTTGATGATATGATCTATGATATAAATGCCTTGAAATGATTGAAATATTTTACACCTTTATACTCACTCTTCCCTACTTCTTTCTTGTTTTCAATGATAAAACGGGGAGAAGTTTTGATCATGCATGGTAGGATATAATTTGACAAAATTGATACCATCATGATATGAAACATTTATGAGGTGCAATTATGCATGCAATACTTGTGCTTTCTAATTATGATGTGATGTATTGCATATGATGTAAATCATGATTCAAAATGCTATGAGTGCTAAGTTACACATTTTGAGAAGAAATTGCTATATTGAAACATTAATGTAATTATGAATGGTGATATGATATTATGCATGCAATACTTCAACTTATGATAATCATGCATGCAATGATAAAATATTCATGATAAAAAATTGTCTTGACATTCATAACTTGATTATTCATCCTTTGTCATAATTTTGAAATCGTTGTAAAACGAAAAAAGAACTACAAAACTGTATTCTCCCTTTCTTTTTTACAATGACAAAGGGGGAGATAGCTAGCTTGCACAAGTCAAGAAGATGCAAAAACTTGATTGCTAGCTTGCCTATCTTAAGTAGCAAAGATTGCTAACTTGCTTATTTCAAGACGCAAAAATTGTCTTCTTGAACATCACTATCTTGAATATCTCAAGAAGCAAAACTTGCAATTTGCACATTGCAATAGGAAGCAAGAATCATGAGCTTACACAAGAAAGCTATCTTGTATTTGCTTTCGAAATTTTTGCTAGCTTATATATTGTGAAACTTGTATATCGTAAAAATTGCTAGCTTGTGGTCTTAAGAGAAGCAAAAAGTTGCTATCTCAAAAGAAACAAATGTGCTATCTTGCCTATCTCAAGAGGCAAAAATGCTAACTTGCGTATCTAGCAAAGTGGACAAAATTTTCAAGAAGCAAGAGTTGTTTTCTTGAACATCTCAATATTGCTAGCTTGCACGATGTAGAACTTGCTATCTTGAACATTACCAAAAGTGCTATCTTATATGCTATAAAACTTGCATATCTAAAACTTGATAGCATGAATGTTCTAAGCATGATGTAACACTTGCTAAATCTTCTAGCTCCAAGATTGCATGATGATAAAACTTGATACTATGTTTTTCATGCAATAAGTTGAACTAATATCACAAACGCTTGATTGTGGTACTTCTCCTTTTTGTTGATGACAAAGGGGGAGAAGTATGTTGATGAAAGTATGTTGATAACATGACATGTTATGCATAAGTTTATGCATAAGTTCGTGATGAAGTGTTGCAAGTATTCATGATGAATATTGCAATGACTTGAATTCAGTTTGAATTCAAGGTTCTATCAATATGACATATTGATAGGGGGAGTTTGTTTAAACTCCGGGAGTTAAGTTTAACTCTGTCATCAAGTGGTTGTCATCATCAAAAAGGGGGAGATTGTTGAATCTCGTATTTTGATGATGAAACTACTTGATATATGTTTATGATTTAATCTGTGTTTTGAGTGACGCGGGATGCTTCGATCAGGATGAGACAATTAAAGCAGGAAAATCATGTTGTGCCGAAGGAACCTATTAGATGATTGGACGTCGGGCCGGTGGATCGGTCGACGTATCGATAGAAGGCTTCGGGCCGTGGAATCGGGCATCGGGCCAAGAAGAGCGGGTATTGTGCCAAGGATATCGGAGTTGCGGAGTCAACTGGCCGATTGGGCAATAGGTTGCAGGAGAGAACGATGCGCCGAAGAATCGGACGAAGCGTCGAGAGACCAATGACATGCCGGACAACTTGGTTAATTGCTTAGGATTAATTGTCTTGATCAAAGTTTTGTTTTAAGTGTGTAGGATTAACTACGATGGAAGAAAGACATGCAGCAGGAGTTGTGCCGGAGTCAAGAAAATGATCACGTTGGGAGTTCGACGGAAGTTCAGACAGTCGTCGGAGGTTCTGCGGGAACAAATCCGAGAAGTCCAGGAGCTTGACAAAAGAAGCTCGTCGAAACTCGCCAAGTGGATCGTCGCAAGTCCAGGTGTTTGCCGGAAGTCCGCAGGAGCATCACCGAGGGTTCATCGGATGATCGACGGAAGTTCGCCGGAAACTCGCCGGAAGAAGCGATTGATGCACCGGAGCAAGCTGCAGAGATTGTCTTAGGATTTATCGTAGTTAGCACATTGATTAAGTTGGAAATGGGAGGTGATCCCATTAGCTTAATCTTGGGGCAATTGGGCCCCTGAAAAACCGAAATTGGGCCGAATGGAGCTAACCATTCGGACCCTGATTGCTGTGGGAGGTGCAACCGCCCCAGCCAGGAGGTGGCACCGCCTGGGCTCAGTCTCCGAGCGAGACTGGGCGGTGCAACCTCCCCTGACAGAGAGGTAGCACCGCCTGAGCTCGGTCTTCGAGCTCTGGCAGGCGGTGCAACCGCCTCAGTCAGGAGGTGCAATCGCTTGGGCTCAGTCTCCGAGCCAGACTGAGGAGGTGCAACCGCCCCTGACAAAGAGGTGCAACCGCCTGGGCTCAGTCTTCGAGCTCTGCCAGGCGGTGCAACCGCTCTAGTCAGGAGGTGCAACCGCCTGATCCCGGAATTCCAGGATTTGATAGTTTTGAGCTCCAAATTTGAACTGGGTTGGGGCCTATAAATACCCCACCCATTCAGCATTGAAAGGGCACAGACATACACCAAAATCTTGATCTTTTTTATGTGATTCTTAGAGCTCAAAATTGTTGTAAAGTCCAAAAGTTCTTCTCCCTCTTTTCTTCTAAGTTCTGAGTTGTAAAGAGAGGAGAGAAAATTTCTGTAAGGGTTGTCTCCTAAGCCCGTCAAAAGGAGTGAAACTGTAAAAGGGCAGTTGGCCTTCGCCTATTGAAGGAAGGCCTCTAGTTGACGTCGGTGACCTCGTCGGTGGAGGAAGCCAAAAGTGGAGTAGGTCAAGATTGACCGAACCACTCTAAATCTCGGTTTGCATTTACTTTGAGCATTTTATCATTACTGCAAACCTCCTAAATAGCTACTGCCTTCTGCGCTTTTACGAATGAGTTTCTAAGTTAAGAACTTTCCGAATCTGCGTTTAGATGTAAATCGACGTTTTCGTACGATCATTACATTTCAGTTTACGTTTACGTTTTGACTCCAATTATAACTGCAAACTGCCTTCTGCACATTTACAAAACATATCTCAAAGTTCAGTATCTTCAAAGTTGACGTTTAGACGTAAACCAGTTTTATCGTACGGACGTCGCATTTCAATTTGCGCTTGCATTCTGAGTTTTATCATAAACTGCAAACTGCCTTTGTAGATTTACTTTAACGTCATCTCGCTTAATCTTAAGCTAAAGTAGTCTTAGAATTGGATTTTATATCGAAATCGTTTTTGTCGTTCGAACGCAGCTTTCGATTTTAATCGCAAAAAGTTTTCCGCTGCAATAATTCACCCCCCCTCTTAGTGCTCTTGATCCTAACAAACTCTTGATGAACAATCCATTATCTGAAATCTTTCTAAAAGCTTATTGATATAGGTTTCTTATGATATACCTAATATGGCTTGAGGTCTATCTCTATGGCTTTTAATGCCAATGACATAAGATGCTTCACCCATATCCTTTATATCAAAGTTTTTAGAAAATGATTGTTTCATCTAATGCAATAAACCTTTATCGTTGGTTGCAAGCAAAATATTATCTATATATAAAACAAAAAAATATTATTTACTCCCACTAATCTTTTGGTATATACATTGATCTATGAGATTTTCAATAAATCTAAATGGAGAAATCATTTCATGGAATTTAAAATACCATTAGTGGGAGGCTTATTTTAAACCGTATATAGATTTCTTAAGCTTACAAACTAAGTGCTCACCAACACTATGAGAAACCTTTAGATTGTTTCATATAAACCTCCTACTCTAGATCTCAATTAAGAAATATTATTTTCACATCCATTTGTTATAACTCAAGGTCAAAATGAGCAACCAATGCCAAAATGATATGGAGAGAATCTTTCTTAGATATAGGAGAAAACGTCTTCGTATAATTGATTTCTCTTTTTGAGTAAATCCATTTACAACAAGTTTTACCTTATATCTATCAATGTTGCCTGACGAATCTTTTTTGGTCTTAAAGATCCATTTGCAGCCAATGACCTTTGCCCCATTAGGTAACTCTATAAGATCCCAAATTCCGTTGCTCTTCGTGGAATTCATCTCCTCTTTCATGGTATCATACCACAAATCTGACTCTTTGTAATTTATGGTCTATGAAAAGGTTTTAGGATTACTTTTTGCTCTAATATTATGGTCAGAGTCTTGTAGATATATAACATAATCATTAGGAATTGTTGATCTTTTATTTCTGATAGATCTTCTTAATGTTATACCAATATTTTCTTGAGGAACTTGTGGTTCAACTAGTTGTTCAAGAGCTTCTTGTAATTCATGAACTGCTTGATCTGTCAGTAACTTATGGAATATCAATAATTGGTTATTCAATACTAGTTTGCACTTGAGGAGTGCTATGAACTATAACCAATCTATCATTTTATGTTAAAGATTGAGATTCTATATGATTATTTATAGAAACTATATATTTGAACTGATTACTCCTATAGATTATGTCATCCTCAAGAAACTTAACATTCCTTGATTCCAAAATCATAGTTGTATGAGATAGACAATAAAACCTATAACATTTGGAATTTTCAGCTTATGTAATGAAACACTCAGTCCTCGGTCCAATTTTTTCTCTTATGAATTATATATCCTGACTTCAGATGAACATCCCCAAATACACATATGTCGCAAACTCGGTTTCCAATATTTCTATAATTCAAATATTTTCTTTAGGATAGCCTTGGTTGAAACACGATTTAATATATATACAACCATTTTTAGTGCTTCAGTCCATAATAATTTAGGAAGATTGAAGTTGTTAAGCATACTCCGTACCATATCTAATAATATTCGGCTTCTTCTTTCTACAATACCATTTTGGTCTAGAGAACCAAGCATAGTATATTGGGCAATAATCCCATATTTTTTAAGAAACTTAGCAAAAAAATCAAGTGCTTATGCATTCTCATTATATCAACCATAATATTCTTCACCTCTATCTGATCTCATAATTTTAATTTGTTTACCATATTGGTTCTCAACTTCAGCCTTAAAGACTTTATGAAGCAAATAAATATGCATATATCATGAGTAATCATTTATAAAGAAGATGATAATTTTCTGATTATATGCATCAATATATAGACAACAGATGAATAATCTAAACTCTTATTAGCACCTTTCTTAGACTCAATCTGTTTTCCATTAATATAGTTCACACAAGTATTAAAATCAGTAAAATCAAGAGTACTAAGTACTTCATTATTATCTAATCTCTTAATTCTCTATATAGAGATATGTTCTGATCTTCGGTGCCAAAATATCGTTGAATCTCAAAGTTTAATGATGAAACCAATTGATAAGTGTTTATGATTTGATATGCGTTTTGAGTGACATAGGAAGCTTCAATCAGGATGAGACAATTAAAGTAGGAAGAATCACGTTGGGCCGGAAGAAAACATATCAGAAGATTGGACGTCAAGCCGAAGGATCGGTCGACATATTGACAAAAGGCTTCGGGTCATGGTTTCGGGCATCGGGCCAAGAAGAACGAATATTGCACCAAGGATATCGGAGTTGCGGAGGTCAACTAGCCAATTAGGTAACAGGCTGCAAGAGAGGATGATGCACCGAAGAATCGAACGAAGCATCGATGGACCAATGACATACCAGACAACATGATTCATGCTTAGTAATAATTGTCTAGATTGAAGTATATTTTATGTGTGCAGGATTAACTATGATAGTAAGGCATAAAGCAAAATGAAGTCCTGAAGTCAAGAACGAGAATTCGTTGGGAGTCTGAGAGTTTGTCGGAAGTCTGAACGTTCATCGGAAGTCCAGACGTTCTGTCACGACCTTAGCTGGAATTGCCTAAGGCGTGAGGCACCCTTGCGGCCAAAGACACGAACTTAGCTTACGTTGCCTAAGTCGCGAGTCACCCTTGTGGCAAAGACGCGAACTTAGCTTGCGTTGCCTAAGTCGCGCTTCGCCCTTGCGATCTTGCTCCGCAAGGATCAACCCACTTTGTAACCTCTCGCAGGTCCCTAAGGACCTGTAAAAGAGAAAGAAGTTAGTTCGAAAGAACGAGCAACGAATAAGTCCCGAAGTCTTGCGAAAAGGGAAGCTTTACAAGCAATTCGACGAACACCCTGTGTGCATAAGAGAAAAGAGGGAGAGAGAGAAAAACAAGGCTTTCAAGGATGAACGAATAGCTGCAAGCCCACAAACAGCCGCTCACCTGGTCCCGGGTGCAAAGACAAGTTCCCGTAAAGGTCACGTGCGAACTTGCGAAAGAGATCTCAACGCCCGGTATATAACCGAAGCCCCATCCAGCCCTGTGCCACTCGGGGGGTTCCTGGGGTCTGAGATGGCTGACGTTTTGGTGAGCGGAGGCAGTTCTCTGCTCACCTCCCGCGGCACGCGAAAACGGAGCTGTTTTGAGGCTGTTTTGCTCGGTTCGGTGAGCGGTCGCTTTGCAACGCTGCAGCTTGTTCGAACTTATATATTTACAAGCAAAATGACCCAAAACTAAGAGAAAACATACTGTCAAGCAGCTGTACATGCAGGTGTGAGCGACGAACGGTTCGTTGAATGGAGTTGTGGCGGGTGCGCGATGACCGTTCGTGACATTCTCCCCCACTTAAACTGTCGACGCCCTCGTCGATGCTTGTTGGTAGTTGTTGATGACTTCCTCTTCATGTCGTAGGGCGTCTTCAGGCTCCCAACTGGCTTCAGTTCGGGGAAGCTTTCGCCACTTCACCAAGTATTCTGTTTGCTCCGCTCTGTTGGGTAGCTTCATCTTTCGATCCGCCAGAATGGTTTCCACTCGCTTCTCGTAGGAGGCCGTGATAGGAGGTAGCCGAGTTGGAACACTTCTGGAAGCATCTCACGGATCCGAGTGGTAGGCTTTTGGGTTGCTGGCGTGAAGAACGTTGTGAATTTTGAACCACGCCGGCAGTTGCAACTTGTAAGAGACATTGCCTACCCTGTTGATAATTGGGAAGGGCCCTTCATACTTATGCACCAATCCTTTGTGGACTCTGTTCCTGAAGAATTGGAGTGATGCTGGTTGGAGCTTTACCAACACCAAATCGCCAACTTTGAACTCTTGTGGTCGCCTTCCCAAGTTCGCCCACTTCTTCATATGTTTTGTCGCCTTCTCCAAGTAAGCCCGCGCAATATTTGCATTTCGATGCCATTCCTTTGCGAAATGATAGGCCGATGGACTGCTCCCAGTATACCCAATCGCCATGGTGTGCGGAGTCGACGGTTGTTGTCCTGTGATAATCTCGAAGGGGCTCTTATTGGATGCAGAGCTCCGCTGCAAGTTGTAGGAGAATTGGGCAATGTCCAACAGCTTCACCCAATCTCGTTGATTGGCACTCACGTAGTGCCGAAGATATTGCTCCAAGAGCGAGTTTATTCTTTCAGTCTGGCCATCCGTCTGGGGGTGGAGGCTTGTAGAGAAGTATAACTTTGACCCTAACAATTTGAATAGCTCGGTCCAGAATCGTCCCAGGAACCGAGCGTCTCGATCACTAATGATATTGTACGGGACTCCCCAATACTTCACTACATTCTTCATCATCAGTCTGGCCGTCTCTTCTGCTGAATAGTGTAGGGGAGCAGCAATGAAAGTTGCATACTTTGAAAACCGATCGACCACCATGAGTATCGATCCGAGTCCCCCTACAGGTGGCAAGCTTGATATGAAGTCTAAGGAAATGCTCTCCCACGACCTTTCTGGTACGGGCAACGACTCCAAAAGTCCCACCGGCTTCCGCTGCTCCACCTTGTCTTGTTGGCAAGTAAGGCATGTTCAAACGTATTCCTCCACATCAATCCCCATCTTTGGCCAATAGAAGGCCCTCTCCACGAGAGCCAACGTTCTGTGAATGCCCGGGTGTCCAGCCCAAAGGGAATCGTGACACTCTTTTAAGAGTTCACGCCTTAAATTGTCCACTCGGGGAACATAGACCCTATTCCCTTTTGTGTAAACAAGTCCCTCCTGGACCCAAAATCGTCGTGCCTTGCCTTCTTTGATGAGCTGCATCAGGATAACTGCCTGGGGATCACTATACAGTCCATCCTTGATTCGGGAAAGGAAGTTGGAGTGCAACTGACTTACTTGGCCTTTGCCCTCTAGTTGTGCAGCATTCACGCATTCCACCTTCCGACTCAGCGCAAAGGCCACGACATTCACCTTCCCAGGCTTGTACTCTATCGCCATATCAAATTCAGCCAGGAAGTTCTGCCACCGTGCCTGCTTTGGGGAGAGCTTCTTCTGAGTTTGGAAATAGCTCAGGGCGATGTTGTCTGTCCTCAGCACAAATCGCGACCCGAGGAGGTAGTGTCGCCAAACTCGCAGACAGTGGATCACTGCTGTCATCTCTTTCTCATGTACTGGATACCGCCTCTCGGTCTCGTTGAGTTTGCGGCTCTCGTTGGCCACCGGATGACCTTCCTGCATGAATACTCCCCCAATAGCGAAGTCCGAAGCATCTGTATGGACTTCAAAGGGTTCTCCATAGTTTGGAAATTTGAGCACTGGTTCTTCTAGAACAGTAGCCTTCAGATCTTGGAATGCTATCTCACATTTGTCAGACCACTTCCAAGGCTACTCCTTCTTCAGCAACTCCGTTAGTGGGGTTGCCCGCTTCGAATATCCCGCGATGAAGCGTCGATAGTAGTTGACGAAACCAAGGAAGGATCTCAACTCTGGCACCTTCTTTGGAGTTCGCCATTCCGCAACTGCTTGCACCTTCGACTTATCCATCCGAATGGAGCCATCACCGATTCGATGCCCCAAGAATAGGATCTCAGTCTGAGCAAAGTAGCATTTCTCCCTTTTTACGAATAGAGTGTTCTCCCTGAGAACCTTGAAAATCGTCCGAAGGTGCTTGACGTGCTCCTCGAGCGTTTGGCTGTAGACGACGATATTGTCCAAGTAGACGACCACGAACTTATCCAAATACTCTTTGAATAGCTGGTTCATGAGAGTACAGAATGTGGCCGGAGCGTTGGTTAAGCCGAAAGGCATCACCAAGAACTCAAACGCTCCATATCTGGTCACACAGGTAGTCTTTGCTTCGTCGCCTTCAGTAATGTGCACCTGCCAATACCTCGACCGAAGGTCGAGTTTTGAGAAATACTTTGCCTTGCCCAATTGATCGAACAAGTCCGCAATGAGCGGGATGGTATACTTGTTCTTCACTGTCACTTTGTTGAGGGCTCGATAGTCGATGCATAATCAGAGGCTCCCATCTTGTTTCTTTTAGAAGAGAACTGGAGCTCCGAAAGGTGCTTTAGAGCTGCGGATGAGACCACCGCTTAGCAGTTCACCTAACTGCTTCCTGAGTTCTGCCAACTCTGGTGGAGGCATGCGGTAGGGTGGTCTTGCTGGAGGCTTTACTCCTGGCTCCAGCTCGATACTGTGATCCACGCCTTTGCGTGGCGGAAGAGTCTTCGGCAACTCGAGTGGAAGAGTCTTCGGCCACCACAGCAGGTTCTTGAATGGCCTCCTCGTTGAGTGGCTCTAGCTTCATAGCAGCCACGAATGTCAGTTCGCCTTTTCTTACCCCTTTCTTCAATTGTAATGCCGAAATGTGTTGGGGCTCCTTGGTTCCTCTCCGAGAGACGGGAACCACGCAGGGGTCATTGCCTCCCATCATACATAGGGAGTTCAAGAACGGCATCGACACCAACTTCGCCGTGTGCATAAACTCCATTCCAAGAATCACTTGGAAGTCGTCCAGTGGCACGGCCATCATGTTGGTGTTTCCACTCCAAGTCCCGATTTTAATGGGAACTCCCTTCGCCAACCCGGAGATTCGCCTGGCCTCCGAGTTCACCGCCTTCATTCGGCTTGGGCTCTTCTCCAAGGTCAACCCAAGTCGCTGTGCTTCACGATTGGCTATGAAGTTGTGGGTAGCACCCGTGTCTACCATTGCACGGGTCGTTTGGCCATTCAGCTTGATGTCCACACACATTAGTTCACTACTTCCTGCTTTTAGTACCTTGGTCTTCATGTTCTCCCCCACTTGACCCCGCATAGCGTTCAACAGACACATTGCTCCCATTCGGGGTCCTTGCGACTCCTCATCGTCGCTGCTGGATTCAGAACTGCTTGAGCTAAGAGCAACAGCATTGCCCTTGTCCGATCGGGGAGGGTGGATGGAAGCCGTCAAAGCATTGAGTGCCTGTTTTTGTGGGCACTCCCTTACCATGTGCGGTCCTCCGCATAAAAAGCATCCTCTAGGTTTTGAGGCCTTGCCTTTAGGGTTCGGCCCTTTGTGGGAGCTCTTCTTTTTTTGTTTGCCCCCGAGCTCCTTCCCTCGAGAATGTTTTGGAGGGCGATTTCCTGAAGATTGTTTCCTTCTCGCCGGGTCTTCAGAGGAAACAAAGTCGGTGAGCCTTTCTGTAGCGGCAATTACCCCGACCACATCGGTAACATTCCTTCGATTTAGCTCTTGTTGAGCCCATGGTTTCAAACCATCGAGGAAGCTGAACAACTTGTCCTTCTCAGACATGTCCTGTATGTCCAGCATTAATGCAGAAAACTGCTTCACATAGTTTCGGATGGTGGTACTTTGGCGGAGTTGTCTTAACTTCCTTCTTGCGACGAACTCTGTGTTCTCCGGTAGGAACTGAGTTCTCAACTCCCGCTTCAAGTCTTCCCATGTGTCGACTCAACACCGACCTTGTTGGATCTCCTCCCAACGAGTTCGCCACCAAAGTTTCGCATCTCCGTTCAGATACATTGTTGCTATAGAAACTTTGGTATCTTCAGAATCGGGCCTCGTAGCTCGGAAGTATTGCTCCATGTCTAACAAAAAGTTCTCGAGCTCCTTGGCATCTCTGGCCCCTCCATATCCATGAGGCTCAGGTGCCCTCAAATTTTGTGGCGGTGCCGCACGGGTGTTGCCTCCTCCCGCATTTAGTGTTCTTGTAAGCATGGCCACCTTTGCAGTGAGTTCCGCCATAACATCCTGTAAGTGTTGCACGGAGTCTTTGGTGTCATCAGACAGTCGATCGACTAGGGCCTCGACCTTGTCGATCCTAGACTCCGCTTCCTCTTGCGAGCTCTCTACCCCAACAAGTCTTTGTTGGTCATGGTAGAGTTCCTCCATGCTCGCTTCCAGAACATCCAGGCGGGTCTCCGCTGTCGTGAGTCTCTCCTTATGACTCTTTTTCCCAGTTAGTGCACCAGATTGCGCTTCCTCCGCTCGCGGAGAGTTACCAACTTCTCGCTTGTCCTGTTTGCTGCCGCGCTCCTCTTGAGCGGCTTCAACAGCATGCGAGTGAGTGTGCACATGCAGCCCACCTGCGGCTGCTTGGGGCAAGGGTCCGGCTTGCCCCGTCTTGCTTGATTCGCCACGATGCTTTGCCATGGCGAAGTTGCGAAGTTCGTTCACTGTTCGATCGAAGAGCTTGCCCGCTCTGATACCACAATGTCACGACCTTAGCTGGAATTGTCTAAGGCGTGAGGCACCCTTACGGCCAAAGACGCGAACTTAGCTTGCGTTGCCTAAGTCGCGAGTCACCCTTGTGGTAAAGACGCGAACTTAGCTTGCATTGCCTAAGTCACGCTTCGCCCTTACGATCTTGCTCCGCAAGAATCAGCCCACTTTGTAACCTCTCGCAGGTCCCTAAGGACCTGTAAAAGAGAAAGAAGTTAGTTCGAATGAACGAGCAATGGATAAGTCCTGAAGTCTCGCGAAAAGGGAAGCTTTACAAGCAATTCGACGAACACCCTATGTGCACAAGAGAAAAGAGGGAGAGAGAGAAAAACAAGGCTTTCAAGGATGAACGAATAGCTGCAAGCCCACAAACAGCCGCTCACCTGGTCCCGGGCGCAAAGACAAGTTCCCGTAAAGGTCACGTGCGAACTTGCGAAAGAGATCTCAACGCCCGGTATATAACCGAAGCCCCATCCAGCCCTGTGCCACCCGGGGGGTTCCTAGGGTCTGAGATGGCTGACGTTTTGGTGAGCGGAGGCAGTTCTCCGCTCACCTCCCGCGGCACGCGAAAACAGAGCTGTTTTGGGGCTGTTTTGCTCGGTTCGGTGAGCGGTCGCTTTGCAACGCTGCAGCTTGTTCAAACTTACATATTTACAAGCAAAATGACCCAAAACTAAGAGAAAACATGCTGTCAAGCAGCTGTACATGCAGGTGTGAGCGACGAACGGTTCGTTGAACGGAGTTGTGGCGGGTGCGCGACAACCATTCGTGACAGTTCGTCGAAAGTTCTGTCGAAACCAATCGAGAAGTCCAGGAGCTTGCAAAAGAAGCTCATCGAAACTCACTAAGAAGATCGTCATAAAGTCCAAGAGCTTGCCGACAGTTCACCGGAGCATTATCAAGAGTTCGTCGGATGTTCACCGGAAGTTCATCGGAAGCTCGCCGGAAGAGCAATTGACGCACTGGAACAAGAAGTAATATGATTATGTCTTAGTTATTGTAGTTAGACCATAAATTAAGTTAGGATTGAGAGGTAATCCCACTAACTTAATTAGAGGCCAACTGGCCCTTAATAGGGTTGAATTGGGCCAAATTGAGTAATCCATTCAACACCTGAAATCTTAATCGGTGGTGGCACCGCTTGGAAGATAGTGTCTCGGGTTGTCTGGGTGGTGGTACCACCCAGATTAGGTAGTGGTACCACTGGTAGTAAATGCTGCCAGTGGTGGTACTGCCCTTGTTAAGCGGTGGTATCGTCCGATGTCAGACCAACGATGGTAGTACCGCCCAGTAACGACGGTGGTACTGCTATTACCTCGAAATCCGGGGATGACATTTTTTGGCTCCAATTTTGAAGCCATTGGGGCCTATAAAAACCCCACCCTTTTTTGCATGAAAGGGCATGAAAGCGTTTAACATATTCTTAAATCTCTAGGGTGTTAAGTGTTTTAAAAGTGAGAAAGAGTCCTCCCCTCCCTCTCTTAGCTTTGTAAACATCTAAGAAAGAGGAGTGAGGCTTGTAAGGGTTATCTCCTAAACCCGGGAAAAGGAGAAAGCGTTGTAAAGAGGTGTTTGGTCCTCACCTATTGAAGGAAGGCCTTTAATATACGCTGGTGACCTCGATGGAGGAGGAATCCAAAAGTGGATGTAGGTCACATCGACCGAACCACTCTAAATTCTAGTGTGCTTTTTATTTGTGCAATTTACATTACTGCAAACCTCCTTAATCTTCTCCTTGCACTTTTACGAAAGTTTTCAAATTCAATTTCTCTCTGAAACGGATTGAATCGAAATGATTTTCGTCGAAATCAGTTTTAATCAAAACGAAGACTTTTAAAATCGGAAAAGTTTTTTGCTGCACTAATTCATCTCCCCTCTTAGTGCTGCTCTTGATCCTAACAATTGGTATCAAAGCTTCATTTTTCATATTTAGTTTAATACCCAAGAGAAATGTCTTTTTCGGCTTTCAAGAGGGTCACTCTCTCATTCGTCCTCCCATGTTCAATAGGACGGACTACACTTATTGGAAAACTCGAATGAGAGTTTTCTTGCTTTTGTTGAATCTCGATTTATGAAATATTATCGAAAATAAATTTCAAAAGTCTTCTCTTCTAATGAAAGATTGGAATGATTTGGAGAAGAAGACTTTCTTTTTAAATGCAAAAGCTATAAATGCTTTATTTTGCGCCTTGGATAAAATTGAATTTAATCGGGTTTTAACTTGCAAAACGGCTTTTGATATTTAGCACATTCTCAAAATCGCACACGAAGGCAATAATAAAGTAAAAGATTCTAAGATAAATCTTTTAATGTATAATTTTGAACCTTTTCGAACAAAGCCTAGCGAAACCGTTATTGACATGTACACCCGTTTTACGGATGTCATCAATGGTTTAAAAGCTTTTGGAAAATACTTTTCTAATTTTGAACTTGTTAACAAGATCTTAAGATTTTTTTCTAAAAATTGGAAGTCAAAAGTAACGGTAATACAAGAAACAAAATATTTAAATATTTTTTCATTTAAAGAACTAATTGGGTATTTAATGACCTACGAAATGACTAATATGACACAAAACAAACTTGAGAACAACCTTCCAAAGAACAGGAAAGGTTTCTGACTTAGAACAATCGAAGACCACTCGAGCATAAGCTCAAGTGATGGTGAACTTGAACTCTTCACTATGAAATTTAAAAAGTTCATGTAACAAAAATTAGAGAACAAAAAGAACCCAACTGCTTGCTATGAACACAAGAAGAGAGAAGCACTTTGGGATGAATTAAGCTCCTCTAAAGACGAGGTGAAAATCAACAAAGACGAGGTGGCAAATTACGCCTTAACGACTTTTGACGATGAGGTAATCAAAATCCCCTTAGTTTATTTTGAAATTACATGATGCTTTTCATGAGTTATTTTTAATTATTTTTTTTCAAAATTACATGTTTAATAATGTAATAAAAATGTAAAAAAAAAGGGGATCATACTTACCTTTCTAATGATTTAAAAAATAATCATGAAAATTACATGTTTTATGATAAACAAACAAAATGATTTTAATTAAAAATGCCTTATGATATCATGCTTGATGTTTTAATGGCGTAATAATTCAATAAAACGTTAGATATAAATCTAATGTTTGAACATCTAATAAGATTAATTTAATAAGCAACAATGTGTATCATGTTGATTTCTATATTATTTCTCGATTTTGATTGGAGATGCTCTATGAGTAATGAAATCATATTTGATTTGAAGTAATGATTTGATATCATGCTTAATGAGTTTATATTTAGAAATGATGCATGATGATCTTTGTGATTTATGCCTTATTGATCTTTGACTTAATAAATCTTACACTTTCTGTTTTAAACGTTGATGCATATTTTTATTTGGCATAAATGAAATATATCACATGAATTGAAACAACTAAAAAGAAGAAAGGTTTCTCCTTGAAAAATTTATTTTTCCCTACTTTATCGTTTTTAAAAAAAGGAGATTAATGAATCTATTTATATCACTTTTATGAATCTCTTGGACCATAAAAATGATTTTAAAGAGTTAAATTTGAATAACTTTTTATCCAAATCTTTCACATATTCTTGAGATTTATGAATCAAAATCTTATATCTCCTATGCTTCTTTTTGTCATTTACCAAAAAGAAAAATTATCCAAATGAATCATGAATGTTCTTTCGATATTCATGAATTGATTATAACTTGAAAATTGTATTATGAATCAAGATTTTTTTAAATTGTCCTCCTATGATTTTACTTGGTATTTTATTTAAAGAGGAGATTTAATATATGAATCATGTCCTTTGGTATTCACATGATCTTATCTTTCATGATATGATTTCTTTGTATTTATGGCTTGTATGACTTGAATATTTACACTAATATGTTTTTCCCTTTTTTTTTCTTATTTACAATGACAAAAAGGGGAAAGAAAATAGCTAGCATCTTAAAGATAAACTTAGACATCCTAGATCTTCCAAATGTATAAATTTTTCTTATACATTTTTCGGATTATGATCTTGATCTCTTGAATTTTAGACTTGATCTTTCATTTTTGATGATTGAAATAATGATTGGAATATTGATGTAATTATGAATGATGATTTGGAATCATGCATTTTATATTTTGAAAATATACATGATGATTTGGTATTATGTATGCTATACTTCAATTTATGATAATGATGCATGCAATGATGAAATATTCATGATGAAAAATTATTTTGACATTCACGACTTGATTTATCATCTTTGTTACTTTATCTTTGTCATAATTTAAAAATTACTATAAAGAAAAAAATAAAATAAAATTATATTCTTCCTCTCTTTTTGCCAATGACAAAGGGGGAGAAAGAATTGCTAGTGTGCACATCTCAAAAGAGAAGCAAAGATTACTAACTTTCATATCTCAAGAAGCAAAACTTGTAATTTGCACGTTGCAAAAGGATGCAAGAATCACTAGCTTGCATACTTCAACAAGAAAGCTATCTTGCATTTGCTTTCGAAAAATTGCTAGCTTACACTTTCTAATATGATGAGAAATTTTTTTTGCTAGCTTGTATGTTGTAGAACTTGCTATCTTACTACCTTGCATATCTAAAACTTGATAGCTTGTATGTTCTAATATAATGTAGCATTTGCTAAATTTTCTAGCCTAAAAATTACATGATAATAAAACTAAAGATTATGTTTATTATGCAATAAGTTGAAATTATATCTCAAACATTGTTAGTTACAATTCTCCTTTTTGTTGATGACAAAGGGGGAGAAGTATGATGTTATGCATAAGTTTATGATAATATGTTACTTGGATTTTTGAATCCAAGAGTTCCATTAATATGCTATATTGATAAAGGGAGTTTGTTTAAACTCCGGGAGTTAAGGTTAACTCCGTCATCAATTGGTTGTCATCATAAAAAAGAGGGAGATTGTTGAATCTCAGATTTTGATGATGAAACCAATTGATAATTGTTTATGATTTGATATACGTTTTGAGTGATGCAGGAAGCTTCGATCAGGATGAGACAATTAAAGTAGAAAGAATCATATTGGGTCGGAGGAAAATATGTCAGAAGATTGGATGTCGAGCCGAAGGATCGGTCGATGTATCAACAGAAGGCTTTGGGCCATGGTTTCGGGCATTGAGCCAAGAAGAGTGGATATTGCACCAAGGATATTGGAGTTGCGGAGGTCAATTGGCCGATTGGGCAACAGGCCGTAAGAGAGGACGATGCACCGAAAAATCGGACGAAGCATCGATGGACCAATAACATGCCGGACAATATGATTCATGCTTAGTAATAATTGTCTAGATCGAAGTGTGTTTTATGTGTGTAGGATTAACTGCGATAGTAAGACATAAAGCAAAATGAAGTCCCGAAGTCAAGAACGAGATTTCGTTGGGAGTTCGAGAGTTCGTCGGACGTCCGAACGTTTGTCGGAAGTTTTACTGGAACTAACCGAGAAGTCCAGGAGCTTGTCGGGAGTCCGTCGGAGCATTGTCAAGAGTTCGCCGGAAGTTCGCTGGAAGCTCGCTAGAAGAGTAATGGATTTATCGAAACAAGAAGTGCTATGATTATGTCTTAGTTATTATAGTTAAACTGTAAATTAAGTTAGGATTAGGAGGTAATCCTACTAACTTAATTAGGGGCCAATTGAGCCCTTAATAGGGCTGAATTAGGTCGAATTAAGCAGCTCATTTAGCACTTGAAATCTTAGCCGACGGTGGCACCGCTTGGAAGATAGTGTCCCAGGTTGTTTGGGTGGTGGTACCATCGATAGTAAATGTTGCCAACAGTGGTACCACCCTTATCAGGTAGAGGTACCGCCTAGTGTTAGACCAACGGTAGTAGTACCGCCCAGTAATGATGGTGGTACTGCCAGTACCCTGAAATCTGGGGATGTAATATTTTTTTGCTCTAATTTTCAAGCCATTGGTGCCTATAAAAATCTCACCATTTTTTGCATGAAAGGACACGAAAGTGTTTAACATATTCTTAAATCTCTGGGGTATTAAGTGTTGTAAAAGTGAGAAAGAGTCCTCCCCTCCCTCCCTTAGCTTTATAAACATCCAAGAAAAAGGAGTGAAGCTTGTAAGGATTATCTTCTAAACCTAGGAAAAGAAGAAAGCATTGTAAAAAGGTGTTTGATTTTTGCCTATTGAAGGAAGGCCTTTAGTGGACGCCGGTGACCTCGACAGAGGAGGAATCCGAAAGTGGATGTAGGTCACATCGACCGAACAACTCTAAATTCTGGTGTGCTTTTCATTTGTACAATTTACATTACTATAAACCTCCTTAATCTTCTCCTTGCACTTTTATGAAAGCTTTTAAATTTAATTTCTCTTCGAAACGAATTGAATCGAAATGATTTTCATCGAAAATTTTTCGCTGCACTAATTCACCCCCCTTAGTACCACTCTTAATCCTAACAAACATAGATGAGTCCTCATTAATATAACACATTTTAGTGCTAGTATAAATATGCATTGAATTATGAGTATCATTATTTTGTAAGAAAATATGATAAAGATCATCAGACAAAATATCATTCATAATATAATTAGATTTAATAATAAAATAAATGATGTATTTTGAATATTAAAGGAATATATAAATGGTATGAGTCTAGAAACTGAAATCAAGTTTCATGAGAAACTTGAAACTTGGTACATAAAAGGTTCTTTCCAATTTTAAAACAAAGCCACTACTTAAAGTTAAAATGTATATTTCAATTGCCTCCATATGTGAGCCCATCTTATTACCTGATAAGATGCTTTGCTCACTTTTTATTGGCTTTCTTAAGTTTTGCATACCTTACAAAGAGAGTTTGCAATATGAATTATTAATCCAAAATCAATCCACCAGGTGTTAATATTAACATTAGTCATATTAGATTCATGGCACACAAACGAGGTTGGTTTACCTTTCTTTTCAAGCCATTATTAGAATTTCATGCATTCCTTCTTCATGTCTCTTTTTTTTACAGAAGAAATACTTTGTTTCTTTCTTGATATCAACTTAGGATGATATTTTACCTTTTTCCTACTGATTAGCTTTCTAATTGGCTTGATTTTTGTCAGTTTTATTCTTCTCGTGAGTGGTTACCACCAGTGCACTCTCACCCAACTCCATCATTGGTCTCTCTTCTTCTTGAATACACAAGATCATTAATTTATTGATTGATCATTTGTCCTTATGTGTATTATATGAAATCTTAAAAGACCCGTACCGTTGTGGAAAAGTGTTCAGAATGTAATGCACTAGGAAGAATTCTGATATATCAACCTTGAGTTTCTTAAGTTAACCTACAATGTCTCGCATTTGTATATATGCTCATGGACACCTTTTACATTGATGAGTTTGAGGGATGATAATTTCATTATTAGAGTACTTACTAATGCTTTTTTCCGAAGTGATGAATTACTCATCGATAACTTGTAGCAAGTATCGGACCTTCTTATGCTGATCAACAGAACTACACATACTAGCAATTATCTTAGTCTTGATAAACATCACATTGAGTTGATTAGATCACTTCGATTGCTCATATAGTGCGACCTTAGTTGGAGTGCTGGTATTAGTGACTACAAGTGGTTCATCATTTCTAATAACATAATCAATATCCATCCACCCTAGATGGCCCCTAAGTTCGAGAATGTCATATTGAATATCATATAAATTAATAGTTTAAGAAACTATAAAAATTTTAAAATACTTAAGTCAAAATTTGAGGCTTAATAATCTAAATTGCATGTTTTACCAATGTGAAACATGAAAAAAAAATGAATCTTATAACAGAAAAATTGGCTATGCGTCAATTTTTTTAATTCAAATATATTCAAACGATCTTTATGATAAAACCATTAAATTATGTACCAATTCATAATGGAAATTATGAAAATAATCTGATATTTTATCCTAATTAATTATATAAATATAATAAAAGATCCTATGGAATAATATTTATTATATTAAGTATAATTAATCATAATGTTATGTCTAATTACTTATGTGATCTTTATTTTAATTTTATATATAATTTTAATTAATTAAGGATGCTGTGATCCATATAATCTTAATTAATTAAAATTAATTCATTTTAACATTTTGTATTAGAGTGACATTGACCTTTGCCTTGACATGAATTAATTTAATTTTTTATATCAAATGTAATTATTCTCATTAAGTTCCTTATTCATTATCATTAACTTCGTTATTTATTATGGTCTAAATGTTTTAGTTTCTTCATTCATCATGAATGTAACCGCTATTATTAATTTTTTTATTTATTAATCAATAAAATTCTTTATGGTCTAAATGTTTCAAATTTGAATTAATTTTTTAATGTTACGAAGTTGATGGTAATAAATGTTCTTAATGGAAGAACATATATATAAATAAGTTTTTGGTTCATGGGCTCAATCTTAAGTCTTAAGGATTTCTTATATCATCTAAAGCGAGCGAGAATTATGAGCCAAGAAGTACCAAAATATTAAGAGAAATAATTGTTGAGATTCTCGATAACAATGACAGGAGGTACGTAATTTTTGTTTTCACATTAGTTTCATTATGTTTTTATTATAATGGTTTAGAAACATATTTTGGTCTTAAATTTCTAACATTTGGTATCAGAGCTATTTCTTAGATAAGTGTCAAGCAGGTCTTGATTATTATTACTATGGAAGCTGAGTTTGTCTCATGTTTTGAGGTTACCTCATATGACGTATAGTTTAAGAGTTTAGAGTCATGGATTCTATTTCTAGGCTATTAAGGATTTTCTGCGACAAACTGTTGTCTTTATGGTTAAGAACAATAAAAGTAAAAATTGAAATAAATACATCGACATTAATTATTTAGTCATTGAGCATATTAGCACTGAATATGATGATTGCTGATCTTTTGACTAAAGACATGCCACCTTTAAAATTCAATGATAATATAGAAAAAATGAAACTTGGTTCCACTTTGTAATTATATTTAAACTCTTATATATTTTAATATTTTCTTATATTTATGTACACACTAATTTGAGAAAATATGTGTGTATATTAATTTAAGAAAATATATTTATACTAGACTAAGAATAAATATAAGATTTATTTATTAAGTAATATTACCACATTAAGATTAATTCTTAAGAAACTAAATTCTTAAGTAATATTAAGTAATATTACCACATTAAGATTTATTTCTTAAGAAAGATTAATTTAAGTCATTAAGTTGATCAAGTGGGAGAATGTAATCGTTCTCATTAAGTTCCTCCTTTATTATCATTAATTTCTTCATTTATTGTAATCATTTCAATTTATTTATTTATTATGAATGTAACCATTATCATTAATTTTTATTTATTATCATTAAAATTCTTCATTATGGTTCAAACTTTTTAAAGTTGAATTAATTTTTTAATATTATGAAGTTGATAGTAATAAACGTTCTTGATGGGAGAATATTTATATAAATAAGTTTTTGGTCCCATTTTACTATTAATTAATGTTTAATTACACTAAAAACACTGAAAATCTTATATCTTCATGACTTTTAACACCATGAATCAAAACTTTCAAAAGAGAAATCAAAATTAAGCAATATTTATGGTATAAAAATGAAAACTTTTTTCATATCAAGACAAAGGTCAATCACGTCTCTGATATTAAATGTAAAAATATTTAAGACCAAAACATGTTTTTAAACCACCATAATAGAAATATAAAGAAACTAATGGGGAAATAAAAATTGATCGAGAATTTTAATAATAGTTTCTCTTAATATTTTGACGCTTCTCGGCACAGGACTCTCGCTTTAGATAGTATAGGAAACCCTTAAAACTTAGAGAGATAGAGGATAAGGACAAAAAACCTACAAAAACATTCATTATCATCAACTTTATAAAATTAATTAATGTTTGGACCATAATGAAGAATTTTAATGGTAATAAATAATAATAATAATAATTATTATTATTATATTCATAATGAATGAAAAATTAAAATATTTAGATCATAATAAATAAATAAATAAAAATTATGATAATTAATAAGAAACTTAATGAGAATGATTATATTTTTTAAAAAAAATTGATGATAATAAATGAAGAACTTAATGAGACCGGTTCGGTTATATATATGTTATAGATATGTGGAACAAAAAGAAAACCTCCTTCCTGGCAACATATTAATGTGTATAGGGTTGTTTTACAATTGATGAAACTGTTTACTACTGTTAATAATGCTCATGTCTAATGAGGTTAGCAAAGAATTGGATGACAAGACATTCCCACGACCTCGAAGTCCACTTTTGTGTTTGATCTCTGAATTAATGAAGTTTTTAAGGAAAAATAATCTGGTGGCTACTACATAATTAAACATCATTACTTGGTTAATTCTACTGCATATTACTTGTTTCTTTTTCACTCCAAAAAAAGGAAGAAAAAAAAATAAAAAAAGGAGTGGACGAAAGAAGACTCGACTGTCAAAAACAGCCAGCCTTGTTGCATGTAGTTTGCTTTCATAAAGACACCATATACAATGAGGTCTTAGAGCTGGTAGAGATGCGAGAGCTGCTCCTCCAATCATTGCACGAACACAGAAAGAGTAGGAAGATCAAATAAAAGAGGGTGAGAAGATACATGGGGAGTCCTTTGTTTAATGTTGAGACAGTCTCTGATTCCAGCAAATGAGTTCACTAATCTGTATCTCTCATGTCATTGTTAGGTGTGTTCTTGGGACTTGAGCATGCTTGGACTCAGCTTTAGATTAATCAAGCCTTCTTTACACCTTGCTTTGTTAATAAATAACTAAGCACAGATGCTGATCTTTAGTGTGATGGCAAAGCATTCAGGGACATGGTGGGTACTAATCAGATTTGGTTAGTAAGACCTTCTTCCTTAGGCTATGTTCTTTCATCTTGGAATTTACTTCTATATCCACTATATATATATATATATATATATATATATATATATATATATTATAATAATAATAATAATAATAAAAATATCCTGTCATCGGGTGCAACAAGAACTGGAAAAGATTGAAGCAACAATGCCCTAGAAACTAGGACTCAACTACAATTTGCCACCGTTTTTCCACCAAAGGGAATAAACACCATTTCAAGATCATCGTTCTCGAACACTAGAAAGCACTTCGGAACATAGACTCTGGTTCTCCAAAGTAAAAATGTCAGATGACAGGCTCAACACAAAACAAGTACAGAAGGAAAAACCAGGCACCAAAAAAATGAATCAGATTGCTCTGGTCATCATTAACCAGGATCAACTTTGGGAATGTCATAATGCTCACTGAGATTTGCCAAGTACTGGTTAAATTCCGGAATCCGGTCCCAGTGAGATTTGCTTGATATCTTAGCCAATCTTTCATGTCAATTTTCTGCCTCTGCTCAATATATCGTCTCTCTGCTGGAATTAGGAGATCAAGGTGGATGTCCATGGCCGTCAAGCTCGTCAGCTTCAGTCAGGTCTGCAGTATGACCAATAGAGAATCCAGTACCTCCACCTGTACGTTACAAGTAATGAGTAAAAGTGACATTAAAAAATTTGAATTTTGTACATCAAAAACGTCGAGCTTCATGGAAGGGCTAAAGAATTCTAAAACATCTCTCTGCGAGGAAGATATGCAATTTTTTTAAAGAATAAGAAGGAACATGCTAATACTTCTCAAACAATTTCAAGATCGGTAATCAAGAATATTTTCCTAAATAACGAAGAAATAACATCATTAACAATGTAATTACGGGTACAAGTCTACTTGTTGGAAGCTCATTTTATTTTTCTCCGTACGAGAATCTTTATCGTAATAATGCTAGTCGTGTTTTGCAAGACAATCATGTGAATGATAACACATGTGACTTAAACATATAATCTTTTTGCTTATTATTATTACTTATCATTTAATCACTTTATATTGCCTATTGCTTAAATATATTGTGATGTTTATGGATTTGTGCAATAAGAATCAGATCGTGATGAGATCACGATAATGAGACTGATTTGTCTTTAAACACAGATCCTAAATAATTCCGATCATAGGTTACTCAAGAGGAACATTGAGATATCTAGACAGACTGGTGTACTATATACCGTTCATATGATTGATGCAGTTAGTCTCATAGTTGCTCGTGTGGGGTCACTAGGGATAAAATACAGATGCTCATTGGATAATAAGTTTCATGATTGATCCGCTTACAGAATGTTGGATGGTTGATGATACCTAATTGTCATATAACGATTCTGTAATCCCAATGGTGTATTTAGTCCCGAGACTTGAGATTCCACTCTTTGATACTAGACTTATAGGTCTGGAGGTTCCAGATCTAGCATAGCCGGTCATCGAGAGTGATAGCCAACCTAACGAGGACTATTGAGTGTCGATAGAGGATCATCCACTCTTAGTGTCATGAGAGCAATATCCCATATGATTTTGCTTAAACAAATCCCTAACCAAGGTCTTTCGGATTCAAGAAAAAGAGTTATCTAGGAGAATCTGATTAAAGCGAGACTCGAGTAGAAACCGTATGGGTCTGACAGTACTATGAATAATATACGGTCCTTAAGATATTATATGAATGAGAGACTATAAGTATATGGTGACTGAAGACAAATAGGTCCAATGGATTGGATTCCCCTATATCATTTGGGGATTGCGACGTAGTGGCATAGTACGTCCGCAATCAATGAGTCAAGTGAATTATTATGGAGATAATAATTCATTGAGCCAAAAGGAGTTCTGATAGGTATGACTCACAGCTAGCTCGATATGGGGCATAGAGGGTCATACACATATGGTATGCGTTGCGATGAGTAGAGGTTCGGATATAAGATATATGTCAGAACTCCTATCTTATTGGATATCCAATAAGCCTCTAAATTATTGGATCTTATGGATGAGATCCAATAAGAGCCAATGAGAGATTATTGGATACAGATCCACTAATCTAAGAGGTTTGGGTAGTTGGATGAAGATTTAATACCCAATAGAGTAGGATCCATTAACGTTAAGTTGATAGGGGACCTCTATAAATAGGAGGGAACCAATGATTTATAAGCTAGAGCTTCTTTAGGTTGCCTTCTCCTATTCTCCTCCCCTTCTCCTTAGATAGCAGGCCAGAAGATTTGAGGAGCATCGTCGTAGCCCCACTATGTGGATCACTACTAGAGAGGAGGGCGCTTGACTTTCTTCATCATCTCCTACAGATATGCAAGGATTCAGGGATATACAATCTCCCTATGTAAAATATTATCTCACACGTGGTTTTAAGTTTTGCGGGTTTTTGTGCACCAATCTTCACACGACGATGAACACATCGATGAGAAATTTTAGGATTTTATTTTCATGTCCTTCTGTTGTGCATGTGATACCCGCAAAGATTTCCTTATAGTGATATCAGAGCCAGGTTGTTCATATGAAAGATTAGTTTTGAACTACGTGTATTGTGTTTTAGAGAAGCTTTTGACGTTAAAATTGTTGATGCAATTGTTGCTGCCCGTGCTGCCCTCGTAGATGGACTACCATTTGCATGCAAGGGGTTGGCGACCATCGGGCTGTTACCTACGGCCAACTGTCAGCATTGGTGCCTGCAGGGCCAGGCACTGCACCATAAGGGGTAGCGCCTGTAGGTGTTGCACCCGTGGGCAAAATCGCCCGTAGGGGCGGCAGGGCCCATAGGGGTGCCCGCCCGACAAGGCAGCGGCGCTGGCGGGCGTTGCACCCATGAGCAAAGCAGCTCACGAGGGCGATAGTGCCCGCAAGGGCACCCACTTGCAAGGGCGGCGCCGCCCGTGGGCAGCTCGCCGCGATGTCCCCACCGCACAGGGCCATCGCCAGCAGGGTAGTGGTGACCGCAGCAAGCAAAGGCAGGGGAAGGTTTAGGATTTTCTGGGCAAAAGATAGTTTTGCCCCTTAGAAATTCCGGTTCTGTCCTTTTATCATAATTACCAAAATACCCCTTAAAATTTAAAAAATTCTCTACATGCCTCAATTTAAAAAATATTAGTTAATTAAAAAATTTAATTAATTATTATTATTATCTAGTAGTCCTGCATAATAATATTTAGATGTGATATATGATATGTGAATGAATAATCATGGACCGTGTGATGTGTGTGTACTTATGATTATTATTATTAGGGCCTGCGAGCCTCCATTTTATTTCTCATTTATTATTAGGCCTGTATGCCTATGATTAAGTTGTAATCACACGAGGAGGTGTAACGAGAGCGTGGAAGCGATAGTAGGACCCACGAGACGAATGATCGCGATATATGGAGATGCGTCGAGATGCTGACGAAACCGATGAGGATGAGATGGACGATCGCAGGGTATGGAGATGTACCGTTGCACATATATATCTTGATGTGAGTGATTAAGCCCACTAGCTCAAGCTTGATCACATTAGGCTATAGTCCATGATCATCTAGTGTAATTGCTCATGTGATATGTGATTGCTTGTACATACATATATATATATATATATATATATATATATATATATATATATATATATATATATATATATATATATTAAATATGTATATATATTAAATATGTATATGTGTAACATATTATATTAGGAGATCAAATAAAAAATCCCCTCTTTCGATAATATTAAGTTGGTAAATGTGAGGTAATTAGATTGACCAATGTGGCCTTCCATCGTTATAGGTATGGACCGATTCTCAATGTATGTTGAGTTAGTCGAGTCCTACGATGCTCACTTATATTGTGATTCGCTATCTTGCCTATAACATAAAAATGTTATCGGTGACCTGAGGATATGGTATGCTTGGTCGAGTCCCTCGAAAGTATATCATCGAATCAGACTCATCTTGTAACGATAGTGTTAATTTAACCGAACAACATGGTTGGTTGAGTCCCTTGAGACCATGGTGGTTTGGAGGTCGAATAGGACGGGAATCATAAGAAGTTATGGTTGAGTCCCTCGAGGTTACACTAAAATACTGATTGGATCTCGATCCCCACTAGAACCCAACCAGAGACTTTCATTTCATATGCTGAGGGTGTCGCGTGACTCGCTAGTAAAATAGTGGGAGTAGATTAAGATAAAAGTACATATCTTATTTATTTATTTTTATAAAATTTGTATGTTATTTATTTTTACTACATCTTTATTTTCAAAAAATATCATTTTCAAATCCCTTACATGACATACTTAGATGTCAACCGCCTCATAAGTCCGAATTATACAGATTGACTTCATAACTTGAGAATTGTTCTCACGGTAGAGAAAATGACGTATGTCCTTGATGCATTGATGTCTACACCCGAGAAAGGGGCAAGCGAGGATGAGATTGCTCGTTACGTGAAGTATATAGATGACTCTACTCTTTCTCAGTGTTATATGTTGGACTCCATGACTCCTAAGTTATAAAGATAGTATGAAAAGATGGATATCAAATTCATTCTCCTACATGTCCGTAAACTGTTTGAGGAACTGGGAAGGATTCAGCGATATGAGATAACCAAGAGCCTCTTCCGTACTAGGATGGCTAAGGGGACATTGGTTCAGAACCATGTCCTAAAGATGATTGAGTGGATAGAGAAACTCACAAGTTTAGGAATGGTCCTAAAGGATAACTTGTGTGTGGATCTTGTACTTCAGTCTCTACCAGATTCCTTTTCACAGTTCATAATAAATTTTAATATGAACAAGCTTAAAGTAACTCTCCCTGAGCTCCTCAATATGTTGAGGGAGACAAAGAGCATTACAAAGAAAGAGAAGCCAATTCTCTATACTGGTGAGACCAAAAATAAAAGGAAAGCAAAAAAGTCTCTTAAGAAGGGCAAGGACAAGAGCAGATCGGGTAAAACAAAGGTCGCTAAGAAAGACCCGGTAAAGAACAAAGGCCAATGCTTTCACTACGACAAAGATGGGCACCGGAAGAGAAACTGTAAAGAGTACCTTGCAGAGATGGTGAACATAAGTTTGGAGAAGCTCTAGGTATATTTATGATCAGTTTCCATTTGTTAGACTCTTATGATAACACATGGGTATTGGATACTAGTAATGCTTATCATATTTGCAATTCGTTGTAGGTTCTGGCAAGACCTAGGAGATTGGCGAGAGGTAAGATGCGAGATGGACTTCAAGATGGGCAATGAAGTAAAAATTATTGTAGTAGCTGTTGGCGAGGTCACCCTACATTTTCTTGGTGGAGTTATTATTACATTGGATGCATGCTATTTTGTTTCTTCTATTATCAAAAATATTATTTTCATTTCATGTTTGATAGCTAGTGGATATAAATTAGTTTTTTAGAACAATGGTTGTTCAATATTATTAGATGATGAGATCATCACGAGAGGAACATTGCATAATGACTTGTTTATGCTGGACACTACTCTATGTATTATGAATGTAAGCATGTCTAAGAGGAAACAAGATGAGGTGAAAAGTGCATACCCATGGCATTGTAGACTAGGTCACATTTATAAGAAAAGGATCCAAAAGTTGCTAAAGGATAAATATCTAGATCAATTCGACTATGAGTCATATACAACTTGCGAGCCTTGCCTTCGTGGAAAATTGACCAACTCTTCTTTTAGTGGAACTGGTGAGAGAGCCACCGAGCTATTAGAACTCATATATAGTGATGTATGTGGACCCATGTCAACTCATGTCATAGGTGGTTACTCCTACTTTATTACTTTTACTGATGATTTCTTAGGGTATGGACATGTGTACTTGATGAAATACAAGTTCGAGGCCTTTGAGAAATTCAGAGAGTATAAGAATGAAGTGGAGAACCAGATTAGAAAGAGTATCAAGAATCTTCGATCAGATCAAGGAGATGAGTACTTAGTACAAAGTTCACCCAGTTCCTCAAGGATCATGAGATTTTATCATAATGGACATCTCCTTATATACCTCAGCTCAATGGTGTATCTGAAATGAGGAATCATACACTGTTAGACATGGTGCGATTTATGATGAGTTTCGCTGACCTACCCATCTCATTTTGGGGATACGACCAAGAGACCGCAACTTACCTTCTGAACATAGTTCCAACTAAGTCGATAGTGTCTATACTATATAAGACATGAAAAAGAAAAAAACTTAAGGCAATTAAGATTTGGGACTGCTTTGCCCACATTAAAAGACACAACCCTGATAAGTTGGAATCGAGGATAGAGCAATATAAGTTCGTAGGATACCCCAAAGAAGCCTGTGGATATTATTTATATCATCCCGAGGACCAAAAGATCTTTATAGCCAAGAGAACAATATTCCTTGAGAAGGAACACATTCTTAGCAGAGATAGTGGGAGCATAATAGAGTTGAGCGAGGTTGGAGAACCTAGCTCAAGCACCACTCCATAGCCCAAGTCTGTTCAAGCACTTAGCACACAAGTTTCGACTTTATGTAGGTCCGATAGAGTATCTCATCCTCTTGAGAGATATGTGGGACATATTAGAGAAGAGGATGTTAAGGATATTGATCCTTAGACCTACAAGGAGACTATTACGAGTATAGACTTCGAGAAGTGGCAAGAAGCTATGAATTTTGAGATTGATTCTATGTACTCCAACAAGGTTTGGAACCTAGTTGATGCACCTGAGGGTATTATACCCATCGGTTGCAAGTGGATATTCAAGAAGAAGATCGCAATAGATGAAAAAGTAGAGACCTATAAAGCAAGGCTAGTGGCTAAGGGGTATCATCAAAGACAATGTGTTGACTATGATGAAACCTTTTCTCCCATAGCCATGCTAAAATATATCTAAATTCTATTGGCTATTACAACAATCTATGATTATGAGATATAGCAGATGGACGTAAAAACCACATTCCTCAATAGCAACCTTGAGGAGGAGGTGTATATGATACAACCTGATGGATTCGTGTCCAAGGACTATCCAGATAAGGTGTGTATGTTTCTTAAATTTATTTATAAACTAAAGTAAGCTTTCCGAATTTGGAACATAAGATTTGATGAGACAATCAAATCTTATGATTTTGTTAAAAACGAAGATAAGCCTTGTGTGTACAGAAAGGTAAGTGAGAGTACTATCACCTTCTTAGTGTTATATGTGGATGACATCCTGATCATTAAGAATGATGTAGGAATGCTATTCACAGTAAAGACTTGGTTATTTAGATACTTCTCCATGAAGGAGTTAGGAGAAGAATCTTATATCTTTGGGATTCAGATCTATAGAGATAGATCCAAGAGGATGTTTCACTTATCTCAGTCCAGGTACATAGACACTATTATCAAAAGGTTTAGCATGAAAAATTCTAAGAGAGGTCTCATACCGATAAGACATTGGATATCACTTTCTAGGAGTATGTCCCTAAAGGCTCCTAAAAAAAGGGCGAACATGGATAGGATACCCTATGCCTCAACGATATGGTCTATCATGTATGTCATGTAATATACCAGGCTTGATATAGCACATGCTCTGAGTGTCACGAACATGTTTCAAGCGGATCTAGGCTTGGAGCACTAGAAAGTAATAAAGAGTATCCTTAAGTACTTGAGAAGGACTAAGGATCTTTTACTAGTTTATAGAGGTGGTAGCCTCAGGGTTGAAGGCTACACGAACTCAAGTTTCCAATCTGATGTCGATGATAGTAAGTCGAATTTGGGGTATATGTACACCTTGAATGGAGGAGCAGTATGTTAGAAGAGTTTCAAACAAGATACTATTGCTGACTCGACCATAGACGTAGAGTGCATTACTGCAGTAGAGGTAGCAAAGGAGGGAGTTTGGATGAAGAAGTTCATCATAGATCCGGGAGTCATGCTGGGCAGTGAGGAGCCAAATCTCTTATATTACGATAACAACGAGGCGATTGCTCAAATGAGAGAACCTAGGTCTCATCAAAAGTGTTCTGAGGAGGTTCCACCTGATCAGAAAGATCATGACCCGATGAGATATAGTAGTGAAAAGAGTTCTATCTGAAGATAACATTGCAGATCTACTAACAAAGTTATTGTATCATATGAGCGTTATAGGGGTATGATGAAGATTAGACACATAGGTGTATGGCTTTAGGTCAAGTGGTAGATTGCTAGTCATATATGTTTTGTAAGCCAATCGCGTGAGTGATGACACATGTGACTTGACACATAGTCTTTTTATTTATTATTATTACTTGACATTTTATCACTTTATATTACCTATTACTTGAATATATTGTGATGTTCATGGATCTATGCAATGAAAATCGGATCATGATGAGATCACGATAATGAGACCGATTCGCCTGTAAACACATATCCTAAATAATCCCGGTCATAGGTTACTTGAGAGAGACATCGAGATAATTGGACAGACTGATGTGCTGTATACTCATCCATATGATGGATGCAGCCGGTCTCATAGCTATTCGTGTGAGGACACTAGGGATACGGTACATGTGCTTATTGAAGAATGAGTTCGCTTATTGAAGAATGAGTTCACTTATTGATTCGGTTACGAAATGTTGGATGGTTGATAATGCCTTATTATTAAACAATGATTCCATAGTCCCAATGGTATATCTGGTCCTTAGACTTGAAACACCAAGGATGTCATATATAAGTACTCCATTCTTTGATGCTTGACTTATAGGTCTGAAGGTTCCAGATCTAGCACAACCGGTCATCGTGAGTGGTAGCCAACCTTACGAGGACTATTGAGTTTCGATAGAGGATCATCTACTCTCGGTATTATGAGAGGAATATCTCATGTGTTCTTGCTCAGACAAATCCCTAGTCATGGTCATTTGGATTGAGGGAGAAAGAGTTCTTCAGAAGAATCCGATTAGAAAGAGACTCAAGTAGAAATCGTATGGGTCTGATAGCACCATGCCCGGTATACAATCTTTGGGATATTAGATGGATGAGTGACTATAGGTATATGGTAACTAAGGACAGATAGGTCTAATGGATTGGATTCCCTTGTATCGTCTGGAGACTACGGCGTAATGACCTAGTATGTCCGTAGTCGATGAGTCGAGTGAATTATTATAGAGATAATAATTCACTGAGCTAGAAGGAGTTCTGACATAAATAACTCACGGCTAGTTCGATATTGGGCCTAGAGGGTCATACATATATGGTAGGCATTACAATGAGTAGAGATTTAGATATGAGATATCCGTTGGAGCTTCTATCTTATTGGATCCTATGGATGAGATGCAACAAGAGCCAATGAGAGATTATTGGATACAAATCCACTAATCTAAGAGACTTGGGCAGGATCCATTATGATTAAGTTGATAGAGGACTTCTATAAATAGGAAAGAACTAATGGTTCATATGCTAGAGTTTATTTGGGTTACCTTCTCCTATTCTCCTCCGGTCAGGAGATTTAAGGAGCATCGTCATAACTCTACTGTGTGAATCACTACTAGAGAAGAGGGCGCTTGATTTCCTTTATCCTCTTTTACAGATCTGTAAGGATTCAGGGATATACGATCTCCCTAGATAAAACACTATCTCACACATGTTTTTAAGTTTCATAGGTTTTTGCTCATCAATCTTCACACGACGATGAACACATCGATAAAAATTATAAAAAAAAAAATTTATGTTCTTCCGCTGTGCATGTGATCCCCTGTATCGTATGGGGACTGCAACGTAATGACCTTGTATGTCCGTAGTCGATGAGTCAAGTGAATTATTATAGATATAATAATTCACTAAGCAAGAATGTTCTGACATAAATGACTCACGGCTAGCTCGATATTGGGCATAGAGGGTTATACACATGGTAGGCGTTGCGATGAGTAGAGGTTCGGATATGAGATATCCGCTGAAGCCCCTTATCTTATTAGATCCTATGGATGAGATCCAACAAGAGCCAATGAAAGATTATTGGATATAGATCTACTAATCTAAGAGGCTTGGGCAGGATCCATTATGATTAAGTTGATAGAGGACTTCTATAAATAAGAGAGAACTAATGGTTCATATGTTAGAGCTTATTTGGGTTACCTTCTCCTATTCTCTTTTGGCCAAGAGATTTAAGGAGCATCGTCATAGCCCTACTGTGTGAATCATTGCTAGAGAAGAGGGTGCTTGATTTCTTTCATCCTCTCCTACAGATCTGTAAGGATTCAGGGATATACAATCTCCCTATATAAAATACTATCTCACACATGTTTTTAAGATTCGTAGGTTTTGTTCATCAATCTTCACACGACGATGAACACATCGATAAAAATTTTTAAAAAATTATTTTTATGTTCTTCCGCTATGCATGTGATCCCTTATATCGTTTGGGGATTACAGCGTAATGTCCTAGTATGTCCGTAGTCAATAAATCGAGTGAATTATTATAGAGATAATAATTCACTAAGCAAGAAAGAGTTCTGACATGAATGACTCACGACTAGCTCGATATTGAGCCTAGAGGGTTATACACATATGGTAGGCGTTACGATGAGTAGAGATTCGGATATGATATATCCGTTGAAGCCCCTATCTTATTGGATCCTATGGATGAGATCCAACAAGAGTCAATGAAAGATTATTGGATACAAATCCACTAATCTAAGAGGCTTGGGTAAGATCCATTATGATTAAATTGATAAAGGACTTTTATAAATAGGAAAGAATTAATGATTACCTTCTCCTATTCTCCTTCCCAGAGATTTGAGGAACATCGTCCTACTGTATGAATATAGAGAAAGGTGCTTGATTTTCTTATCCTCAATTATAAATCTATAAAGATTCAGAAATATATACGATCTCCTGTATAAAACATTATCCCACCAGCTTTTACATCTAACGCTTTCCCCGGTCCCGCCAACAACATTCTACATTTACCTGCTAGAAGTTACTCATTCAGCACATAAAACAATGCTCATTCATATAGATTAGTTCATGTAAAACAAGATAATAATATTAAAAGGCTTAAAAATGTTGCGACCAGTTTGTTTCCCATGAATGAACTAAGAACCATATTCAACGCAGTCCTGCATCTGTAAGCATTCTGTCAACAATAGCAAAAAAATCCTCAAATCTACTGCTTCTCTTATTTCTTCCTGAGGTCACCCTTTTATTTGACATGATATATTCTTGATGATACTCCTACAGCGAGCACCTAAAGAGCTGCTATTAAAATCATGACTAGCCAGATAGTTTTATTGTTCCTCCTGAAACATTTCTCAATTCAAACCCCATTTCACCAAAATAATATTGTTTTTGGGTCTAGTCGAGAGCAAAATCTTGTTGGTCACATGAGTATAATAAGCGAACAACACTGTGTCCAGAGAACTGCCCAGACAACTGAACCACAAAGTGTACTGATAATTAGAAGAGCAAGCGGACACAACAAGGAGCTGTAGACTCCAAAGCACCTGTTATAGAAGAAGGCCCCATTAGACGAGAAGATAAGTTGCTAACTTGATACCTACATCCTAAAATCTATTTAAAATATCTATAGAGTAATTATACTTATTCTACATCGGTTTAGCATTTGTCTCCGTCGAGATTGTTAAATCTATCAGCTTTTTTGCATTATCCACATCATTGTCATGAATTTATTTAGCAAACGAAATTAATTATCATCGTAATAATACCTTAATGCAGCATTAGTTACAACCTCAAAGTGCATCCCCTGCTTCAAGATAAATTACAAGCTCCAAGAAGCTAACTTTCTTGAGTAAAAAATTCTCATCGAACTGAGAAATATGTTAACTTGAAAGGAGCCAACAAATTTTGCTACTTGTACCTTAGCAAATAAATCTAAATAGAGTATTAGGTCACTGATGAGAGGCAAAAACAGATACCTGCTGATCCCCAAAGCCATGTAGGATTAGCAAACCAATACCTTAGAAACAAAACAAGAGGAATAAGCAATTTAACCAGAACAACATTAATTTAAAAAAAAAAAAAAAAAAACTTTAGCTTAAAACATACAACTTGCCTAATTTATAGTTTAGGAAGACATGGAAGATGCCCATTCCTTCCCTACATGCCATCAATGTATTCGCATCCACCTCAAAGCACAAGCATCCAGGTGCCTACCCCCACAAAGGTAACCTTTTCGCCACATTATTAAGTCAATTATGAACATCCATATTAAAGCTTCTTACGATCTCACGTCTGCAATTCTACCTGACCCAGAAATTCTACTGAAAGAATGTTCTAATGCCTAATTACCACCCTAGAGGATGATCCTTCAACATCGAGCAAGAAATAAGAAATCATTTACCACTAGAATAGAACATCGTCGAGCGCTCCTATTCACGCAAAATGCAGCTTCTCTTCCTCGTGTAAAACATATCGAAGAAAACCGAGAGTAATCTTAGAAGACGCACAAATACAGAAGTAGGTGACTTTTTCTTTTTCTACGTGTATGGCCATCGAGGTATAGGTGATTGATCGCTGATGGACTAATTAAAGAAGAAACTTGAGAACATGTGCAAATGAAAAACAAAATTCGTCCGAAAACGAGAGATGAACCAAAGATTTGGGACACGATTCTGATCCAAACCCAATCCAGTCAATGAAACATCCGGTTCGTTGAAAGGATCAGATTCTAACCTCTCTTATTCCTGCTCCCTCTTTTGAAACAGCCGACGATCCAAAGGAGGAGGTGGAGGAGATTCGCAGCGACGATGCTTGCCCGACGAAACAAATCGAAGGCCCGCTAGAGACAACGAGAAAGGCAAAACAGAGAGATAGATTTATGCACGCACATCGGATTCACGGCTCGGACAATGACAAATTAATTAGTAGAACCTTCTTCCAAATATTTAAACAAAGGTACAGCATTTGTTGATCTTTGAGATATTTCTAGGTTCTATAAATAGAGTCCTAAATCTCTAACCAATTGAATTTTTTTTTCTCTTATTTATGTATGATTTACTATTTAATTCACTGGAAGATGTCAGTCAAGTCATTCCATCATCAGACTCTTAATAATTTCTTGATCAAAATCCAAATACCCTACATTTTACCACAACAGTATCCATATTTTATTTTTATTTTATTTTTGAGCCGTAATTTAAAAAAAAAAAAAAGGATAAAGGTACCATTGACCACTTTTTTTATTTTCTTCCTCCCTTTCTCTCAATTCAAACTCATTATATGGAACCAAGCCAATGCATTGGATCATAATTCGATCTAAAATAAATAATATCTAATAAAAATTATTATATATTTATTTATATTAATAAAAATAATAATTAAATCTCAAAATTATAAGACAAAATAATGGCATAATTACAACATTATAATTTCAGCTTAAATTGATCAAAAATAAAATTTTCACAATTTTAAGAGTTGAATTAATCGAAAATAGATCTATTAATTTCTTTAAAAAAATCAATTATGACTTCATTTGACATTTTTAATGTTTCATAAAATCTTGCTTTTTTTGGGTAATAATTTATCTGATTTATATAATTCTTGAATGAGAAATTTTAATATTTTCAGGAAACTCTAAAGAGTAGCTTACAAAGGTGTTACCACTTTTTTCTATTGTCAAGATATATATATATATATATATATATATATATATATATATATATATATATATATATATATATATATATATATATATTTCAATCCTTTAAGGTGTGAAGTTATGGTCTTTTAATTTATCTAATTTAAGATGAATTTGCTATAACTTTGGAACAAAATCCACTTGATTTTTGTTATAGAAAGTTTTGTGATGTTCGATTCAAAAGAGTTTTTGAAGACCTGAACCACATTATTTTGGGATCCTATACAAGAACAGTGTAACTCACAACCTTCCTTTTCCAAAATTCTTTAAATTTTCAGAAAATCTTCCATTTAACTTACGAATACCTAAATAATTTTTTTTATTTTTTTTAAATATATATTTTTTAATAATTTTCTTTAAACCTTTAAAAGTGTGAAATTATGATTTGTTTTTATTTCACTCAATTTAAGGTAAATTTATCATAATTTGTGAACAAAAATCACTTGATTAATATTATAGAAGATTTTTTTTAGATTTTGATTATATAACAAAGTTTTTTGAAGACCTAAGTTACATTGTTTTTGGGTTCTATAGAAAAACATTGTAAACCATATCTCATCCTCTTTAAAAATTCTCAGATTTTCAAGAATATTAAAAATAACTTACAAACACCTAAATTACCTTTTCTTTTTCTATTTTAAAGTAAGTCATTAAAATAGATGTATTTTATTTATTTCAAGCCTTTTTGTTTTACCCAATTTAAGATGAACCGACCATAACTTTTGGGAAAAGCAAAAACCCATCTAAAATTGTTATAAAAAACTTTCTGATATTTTAAGGATACAAAAATGATTCTGAAAACCCGAGCTAAACTATTTTTAAGTCCTACAAAAATAGTGCAACTCACGTCAAAAAAAAATTCTTAAATTTCCAGAAAACCTTGAAAATAAATTTTAAAAAAAGCCTGAATGATCTTTTTATTTTTAAATAAAAAATATAGGTTCTTTTAATTTATTTCAGTTCTTTAAAGTATGAAATTATGATTTTTTTTATTTTACCCAATTTAAGGTGAATTATCATAACTTTTAGAAAAATAAAAAACCACTTGATTATTATTAGAGAAGGATTTTAGAGATTTTAAGGATACAAAAAAGTTTTAAAAACTTGATTTATACTATTTTTGAGTTTGATTACATTGTTTTTGGGTCTCATACAAAAATAGTATAATCCCAGTCAAAAATATTCTAACTCAAATTTTCCTTTTTCCAAAATTAATAAATTTTCAGAAAATATGAAAAATTATTTACAAAGATCCAAATGATCAAGTTTTATCTTTTTAAGTCATTAACATATATATATATATAATTCATTTTAACGCTTTAAAAGTGTGAAATTTAGACTTTTTATTTTATCTAATTTAAGGTGAATTTACCATAATTTTGGGAGGAAAACCACTTGAATATTATTATATAAGATTTTTTTTTTGAGGTTTTAGGCACCACAAAATATTTTTGAAAACTTAAATTACACTATTTTTGGAACTATATAAAAATAGCGTAGCCTCATTCAAAAAAAAAATAATAATAATAACTTTTCAGGAAACCTTATAAATATAACTTATAAAGGCCTAAACGATCATCATTTCAGTTTAAAAACTATTAAAATAATTATTTTTAACCTCGTTAAAAATTCTAATTTTTTTGGGAAAATAATAGACATGACTTACACTAATTTTTTTTTATTGGACCAAAAAACAATATAACCTCATTCAAAAATCTTTTTTTTGTATCCTTAAAACCTCACAGAATCTTCTATTATAATATTCAAGTAGTTTTTGTTTCAAAAATAAATTTGATAAAAAATCATAATTTCATACCCTTAAAAAGCTGATATAAATTGAGAATTTTGGTATGTGAACGGTCCGATATAACTTTAAAAATACCAATTTAATAAAAGAAAAAGTCTATCAAACCATTTTGGGTCCGATCGTAATCGGATCATTCTATTAATTGCAGAAGATCGTAAGCCGTCAGCATCCCCGGCAAAAACATGTACTCGAACCCGTGAGACATTAATAACTAAAGTAACAAATAAATAAGTGAGTAAAAAAAATAAATCTTTATCGGTGGAAGATAAATAAATTTACAAAATTAAAAGGTCGTGTGAACTGTTATTTTCTTGAGATCGTACGTAAAATAGTCAGTCGGTCGGCTTACCACATTGAGCTGCTTAGGTTTGTTCGAAACATATTATCTCCCACGGTCCATTTCCTATCTCTTCATTTTCGTTTGGGTCACGTCACGGATACCCTTATCCTGCCTGCACTCCTCCGGCTTCATTTTCGTGTTGGTTCCGAGGTACAGCCATCAGCGCAGTGTGTTCTACCGATGGCAGCAACTTCTCCCACTCCTCTCGCTGCTCCCCAGCTGCCATTCTCACCCAGGAGGCCTCCCCCCAGGCCCATCTCCAAAGAGCTGCACTTCAACCATGACCTCTCTGCCACCAAGAAGCTACAGGTCCAATCTCTGGAGCTCTTCTTCCGGTTCTTTTATCTGTTTTTAGTTACAGTTTTGATGAACAACAATTTGATGCAGGCTGGAGTGGACTTGGTGGCGAATTTGGTTGGAGTGACTTTGGGTCCCAAGGGAAGGAATGTGGTGCTGGGTAACAAGTATGGCCCTCCTAGGATCGTCAATGATGGGGAGACTGTTCTTAAAGAGGTACCACGGAGGAGAAATCCTGTATCGTTTGCTCTTACTCTAGGATTTACTTCTTATGATTTCGGCAGTCGACCAAAAGATTTAGTATGGTAGAGTGCTTAATGTGGCTTCATTTTATTTCTAGTTTTCAGTTTCGCTTCTTACGTTGGGGGCAATCCATTAGAATTTCTCTAACACTTGCTCAAAAATTATATATTTCTCAAATTACTACGGGCTTGTTGTGTTACCACAAAGAGGAAATAGAATTTCTCTAAGACTAGCTGAAAAATTATATATTTCTCAAATTACTGAAGGATTGTTGTGTTACCGCAACGAGGAGATAGAATTTCTCTGACACTAGCTGAAAAATGATATATTCTCAAATTACTACATGCTTGTTGTGTTACCACAACGAGGAAATATAATTTAGCACTTCCATCAATGATTTTATTTCATTTCTTCTTGATTTGGTTGGTTGGCTTAAGTTTGCTATGAATCCTCATCATTTTCCTGCAGTTTTTGAACTGAGGCAGGTCTCCTGATAACAATGTGCCTGATTCCTACAATACTTCAGAATGAGCAAATAACTGATTTAAAAGAATATCTTGCATCGATTTTTTCTTGTCGTTTCACAACCATGCACTAAAAAAAAGTTTCAATAATGTTTTTGGTAAAAGATTTGGGTTTCTGTACTTGATGTTGGAAGAAAACAATTAAGTTGAAACATTTGATTTTTCTCACTCATCTTTTTACAGAACAACTTTACCTTCACATAATTTTCTTTTGGATTTTCCCAAGGTTGAATTGGAGGACCCATTGGAGAATGTGGGTGTCAAGTTGGTGAGACAAGCCGGTGCAAGAACAAATGATCTTGCTGGTGATGGATGCACTACTTCCATCATTCTTGCTCAGGGTTTGATTTCTGAAGGTGTTAAGGTATATATGAATCTGTCCATGCTCTTTTTAAGCATCCCGCTCTCTCTTTTCAAACTTTTTGCACCTTTCTCGCTCTAGTCACCAAATAACAAATTACCAGGACAAGGCTTTCAGTATGGTTTCCTTCCATCTTCTTCACTTTTCATCTTTTTCTCACTCTTTATGAAAGTCTTATCATTGCTCACTCTTATGGATTGCTTTGTTATGTCTCCCGTATCCAAATGGAACCAAGGGAATCTTTTCTCAAGAAGACTAATATAAGTTCTTAATGATCTTCCTTTTCCAATCAAACAAGACAAGGATTCTACTTTTTTAAGAACTAAAATTTCTTGATGGTGATGTTATTATTATTATTTTTATTTCTGGTATTGTTATATTATGATTAAGGTACTAGCTGCTGGAATGAATCCTATACAAGTTGCAAGGGGAATTGAAAAAACTGCTAAAGCTCTTGTTTCCGAACTCAAGTTGATGTCAAGGGAGGTATGATCGGTACTTCAGAGAAACATTGTGTTTTTAAAATACCAGATTTATCATTGAAGTTCATTTCTAAAGTTATTTATCCTTACCTTTGTGAGGAGTATATTTATTCCTACATACAACCAATTGTGCTCATAAGAGTATATTCTTAGATGTATTCCTATGGAATTCTTAAACTATGTAGTAGGAAGGATGATTGCAGATTGAAGACAACGAAATTGCAAATGTAGCAGCAGTTAGCGCTGGAAATGACCATGCAGTAGGAAGTATGATTGCAGAAGCTGTTAGAAGAGTTGGTAGGAAAGGTGTAGTTAGAATTGAAGATGGAAGAAGCACAGAGAATGGCTTGCAAATTGTTGAAGGCATGCAATTTGATCGTGGTTATTTGTCACCATACTTTGTTACCAATCGTGCAGATATGCTAGTGGAGTTCAACAACTGCAAGGTAAGGAATGCAGCACTAGCGTAATTACTATGTTGCTCTGTGAAGTAATTTACATGTTCTGAATACAGATTCTTTTGATTGACAAAAAAATCACCAATGCAAGGGAGATGTTAAAAATATTGGATGGTGCAGTCAAAGAGAATTTTCCGTTGTTGATAGTTGCAGAGGATTTTGAGCCAGAAGCTCTTGCCCCAGTTATTAGAAATAAACTCAAAGGTGTTCTGAAGGCAGCTGCTATCAAAGCTCCCTCCTTTGGAGAGCGAAAGACTGACTACTTAAATGACATTGCTGTCTTGACTGGAGGTAGTAGGTTGATGAAAAAAATGAGGAGTAATAAATATGTACTAAAAGTCTAAAACTAATGCCTTTTTGCTAAAATATAGATTATTATGCAACTATCACTCACCTTTTTTTCTGTTTTGCTTTGACTTCTGCTGTCTTTTGACATTGAAACGTATAATCGGTTTGCAGGTACTGTTATTAGAGATGATATGGGATTGACTCTTGACACAGTTGGCAAGGAGGTTTTGGGTTCGTCTGTGAAGGTGATAATAGGAAAGGATTCAACTTTAATAGTTACTGATGGGAGCACCCAGCATGCAGTGGAAAAGCGGGTTGCTCAGATAAGAAGTCTTGAACAGGTACAAACACTTGTTCTAGTGGTGCATCCACCATGCAATTAATTTCAGTTGTTTGCAAGAGACTGTTACCCGGTCACTGCTTATGCTCAAACTTCAGCAAAACTTACTGTTTTTTGCCTTTGCCTATGTTTTCTCTTCATCACTAGTACGACATTCAAATAAAATTCATCCTAATCTATAGTTCCTTTTCAGTCCACCGACTTTATTTTATGGCAGTTGATTTTTTATATGGAAACCTTTCCAAACTTACTATAGTTGTTTTTTTCTAGGAGCAATCTTGTATATACCATAGAGAACCCTGTCCCTGTGTCAAAACGCTGTTTGTTTCTTCAGTATTAGACACAATGACTGAAATGTTCTGGATTTCTGAACCAATAACGAAGCAGTCTAGCTGTCTGTGGAAATGGTTTCTGTACAATTTTTAATACATCACGAGCTACAAGTGCTAGCGAGTATTGTACCCAGACAAAGGGTGCTTCAGATGGAGGGTTCAAACATATGCTTGTAGACAATCAATAGTTAAGGTCAACGGGAACTTGAACAGCATCACTCTCTCTCTCTCTCTCTCTCTCTCTCTCTCTCTCTCTCTCTCTCTCTCTCAGAAAGGTGGTGATATACTATTGTGAAGATCATTAATTTTATTGATCTGGAAGCTAGGTGGACTTGTGATGGTCTTCGTGAACAAGGGTGACCGGTATTCTTGGATAATTGTACCCATTTTAAGTTGTAGTAGCTAATTCAGAAGTAAGAGAGTGTTGTGTCTAAATTTCTATGACACCAAACAATCACTCAGCCAATAATGGTGGTTTTCTGATTCTGAAGCAGTTCCCTCTAATGAAGTTTACTCAGCAATCATGCTATAATATTTTTCCCTCATGAAATTGACATTCATTGTTTCACTGTCAAAGAAACTTCAGCAAAAATTCTAAAATGTCTCTTCTGACATTTTTGATAAAGTTGTTTAGTGATGCCTTTCATGACTAGATGGATACAATTTGCTCTAATGTGTTTACTAGCATCACTGTTTCTTTAAAGGAGTAATCTTTCTTTTCTGTGTCTAATATTTAAATTCCATTGCTGAATATCAACCTTATTCTGGTAAGTACTAAAGTTGTTGAAATGACTATATCTGCAGATTTGCTCATTAGGTTTACTTTTCGTAGAATTTATGTATTGGTCAGCTTTTGGCATAAGTCTTAATCCAACTCATCCTTTTACCAACTTTTTGCTGATTTCTTTAATTAAAACAACAACCATATGTCTTTCTATCTATCTAATGTCAATGTTTTGATTTAGTACTCTGAAGAGAAGTTCCAGAAGAAAATACTGAATGAGAGGATAGCAAGGCTATGTGGTGGTATTGCCATTATTCAGGTATGTACGCCCTAAAACTTCTGTTTTTAGAAGCTTCTGCTACCAATGCAGTTTGTCTATATATTTGAAGTTTTAATATGCTAGGCTGAACTATATTTCTACAGGTAGGTGCACAAACAGTGGTTGAATTGAAAGACAAAAAGCTGAGAATTGAAGATTCTCTAAATGCAACCAAGGTCAGTCCTACCAGAGACTTGACATAATATAATCCAACACTGATAATAAAATAGTAGATATATAGCACCAACTTGTATCCTCATAGCCAAAGCTTCCAGGTTATATAGTAGCATCTGAGAATTTGTATTAGTTCATACAGTAAGGCTACCTTAGCTCTCCCTGGAAATATAGTTCTCCAACACTCCAGGAATAGATGATATTTCATTCTTTTTTATCCTTCTTCGCTGTACTCCCTGAGTATTTATCTTTCTAAGTGGTCCTGCTGATCTTGCTGCTCCTTCCAAATTAATTGGTGCATTTACACTTTTACAGGCAGCTATTGAAGAAGGTGTTGTAGTTGGTGGTGGGTGTACCTTATTAAGGTTATCTACCATGGTTGATGGTATCAAAGATTATCTGGATAATGAAGAACAGAAGGTATTGCACATATTCTTTCCTTGTCCATTCTTGCAAGTGATTTACTGGCAAACAATACATGATTATCTACCATGGTTGTGGCACATGCAACCTGTGCTGACATATACTAGGGCAAGTACCTGCACTAAATCCTAAATACAATTTTTTTATCAGAAAAGCAAAAGAAAATCTCCCAAATTATTTTTTCTGTTATCTTACAGAAGGACTTGTTTGTCAGGTTATTTTCTTGTTATGTAATTCCTAGACTATTTTCTGCAGATTGGTGCTGATATCTTTAAACGGGCCTTAAGTTACCCTGCAAAACTGATAGCAAAAAATGCTGGCGTAAATGGAGATGTTATTGTCAACAAGGTGTCCAAGTCATGCTATGAAAGCTCAAATTCATATTCTAGTATTTTGAATTCTCTACTTAATCATGTATTACTAGTATAATTCAAGTTTCTGTTTTTTATAGGTGTTGTCTAATGATGACATAAGATATGGCTATAATGCAGCTATGAACTGTTTTGAGGACTTGGTAGCTGCTGGCATTTTAGATCCATCCAAGGTAAAATATAACTAAGTCGATGAAAGCTAGATTTGTTTTGTTATTTTTAAATCCAATCAAGGTTACACAAATAAGTTGATGAAAAGCTAGATCTGTTTCTTAGCCAACTTTCTTGTCAGCCTTCTCCTGAAATCCTTGCACATTTATTATGAAAATGTATGAACAAGCAATATATATTTATGTGCTTTATGAGATGGGGCCTGTATTATACATCACATGTTATTCACATGTTCTGATTACTGCAAGTGCATCATCTTTTTGTGGGTTCATCCATATCTGGTACAAAAGTGCCAATTGTCCATGTTATAGGAGTTAAAGAAGGTTGTAAACCATTTCCTTGAATAGCAGATATCAATAGTTGCAGCATTCCAATAGATTAATGTATTCTTTTGACTTAATTTGATCCATATAAGTTCTTTAGACCTGCTGAAGATTTCTGATAATAATTTTTCATTATAGAGATATATTAATAATGTAGATATACTGTGCTTAAAATCTTACTGATGTTCACCATTTATTCTCAACTTCAGAAATTGAATAATCCTATTTCATATTTCATTCATCTGGAACAATTGAAGCAATGACCTTTTTATAATCTTCATTTTTATCTTTCTGGGAATCAAACGTCGAAAATTCCTGCAAAATTGTATCCTCTTAATTTGAGATACATTCATGACCTTTTCACCTGTTGGAGCAGGTTGTTAGATGCTGTTTGGAGCATGCTGCTGCTACTGCAAAGACTTTTCTCACCTCTGACCTGGTTGTTGTGGATGTAAAGGGAACAGAGACCATTTCGATGAGAATGCCACCACGAAGACCAATGCCGATGTCTAATATGATGCAACCACCCTTGCCAGCATCTAAATTTATGCGGATGCCAGGTTCTTATCCCCCTCTCAGATTCATTTAATATTTTCATTGGCGTATTTGATGAACTCCAGTGAAGAACATACCATGACAGTTTTCTCCATCATTTACAACTTCAGGTATTGCACTTTAGACCATTGGAGCTGTTTAGCATGCATTAATTGCTTTGGCATCACTCTGGAGCTGATAGAGTTGGATGTGATTGTTGCCATTGTGATTTGCCAAAGAGACAATGGTTAAGGAACACTGGATGAGAAATCTAACCAGATAATGAGTTCACCTGATTGATTTCAGACAAGTTCATATCCAAATTCTCTTTCCAGATGCTGCTTGAATGGATTTCAGGAAGAAAGCCATGACAAGATTAATCGTTGGATCGAGGTAACAGTGTATTGCAGGTGACATACAATTTGATGGATCAGCAAACTTGTAGTCTCTTTTACTGCAATCTGTACTGATGTTTTACATCCCATACCTGTTTGAATACTAACCACAAACAGATCAAGAGATACTGTTCTTTCTTTTTACTTATCGAGGAAACTTCTACCCTGTAAATGACTGTTATGGCTTTAACCTTAGCAGATACTTGTTGCTCCAGTACTCTTTATGAATCTTTGAGGGTGCTTCCCACATTTGCTCTTCCGCGACTTGTGTTGGTTTCCATTAGAGTAAAAAACGATCTTTTTGCTGAATCTTTAAAACATACAGATTGTTCGTTTCTCATGTTATTCAGTTATGTTAATTTTTTGTGTGTTACTTCTACCAGATGTAAATGTTGATTCTGATTACAAATAGCAAGTGTGACCAGCTGTAAAGCCCACTCCATCTCAAGCTGAAGCGTTTGGCTGATGAAGACACGGAGGTGGCTCTTGGATTTCCCCCCTCAAGTTGCACATGCAACTCTACAAGAAACAGTTTCATCCAAACTGGTTGATGGAGAGAAAACAGTTTCATCGTACCAGTGTTAAATCTCACGGTGTTGTAGAACCAGAATTGAATTGCTACCAAGCAATTGCTGTTCTCCGTCTCTGTAACTTTTGGTGCGGGCTGTATCAAAACCACGTAGTTTCATCTTCGAATCCGTCCAATTGGCAGATTCCACGTAATCCACTGGTCATACGAAGTCGACTTTGGCTTGTCCATCGTAAATCTTCTCTGAATCTAATCCCAAAATTTTCGACGCTCGATCGAAGCGGTTTGTTCCATTTAAATTATGTTCATGGACGGCCACGATATAATGAGAAAACTACGCTTGTCCTTCCCAGAATCCGCGTTCGCCTGTTTCGGTCGGAGGTAGGTGCGACGATTCGCCGGTAAAATATAATGAACACTTGCGATCGCAAGTTATTCCCATCTCACGTTGATCTGAAATGCTCGCGTTTCGACCGGTCATTGGCACCGACGGCCTCCCAAAGCTTCTCTTTGGACCTTCTCCGCCCCGTGATCAGGCGACAGATGGATGTGATGGAAGCTCTCCGGTGGATGAGATGGGAGCTAGAGTCGTACCCCGCGTACGGGGACTTCGTGGCGCTGCCCTTCTTCGTGATGTTGTTCCTCGATAGGTTCCTCCTGGAGGTATGTGATTCGGAGCACCTTAAAGTTTTCTTTTAAGTGCCCATATTATAGTTTATATTATAATATTAGCATCGTACGATCATTTAAAAATTATTTTTATAATTTATATTAAATTTACTATTTTTCTTTTTCATCGGTATGCCCTATATTTTGTTGAACTTAATCCAAATAACAAATAAGGGTCAAAATCAATATCTTCCTAGATACTTCCGCCTTCCTTATTATTCTTTCACTTATAACTCAAATTATGCCAATCCGTTATAGAACTATTACTACCCGACACATCACATATATTTACCTTTGCAGTATAGAATGTTTACTAAGATGACTTTTTTAATCTAGCTTTGTAAATAATTGAAATGTTGAAACGATTACTATAATTATCTAAATAGTTATCATATTTTAAATAGTTATATGTATGTTTTAAATAGTGACCCATAATATAAAAATTATAGGATAGTTCGTATACCTAACTCAATCATAGGTGACATGATGGAGTAAGGTAGTTATCACTAGATCTTATAAATAAGATTGTAGTTCATGAAGTAAGATAGAGTGTGTGCACTTGGGAATATCTTGTAAGTGTTCGATGTCTTTTCTCTTATTTAAATACTATATTAGTTTTCTTGATCGAAAAGATTCTTTTTAATTATATCGTAGTATTCAATTTTTATCGTTTCCTTACTTCTTTATCCCCAATATTTATGTTATCAGAGCTAAGTTTCAATCTGAACTAAGCATTATGACTTTCAATGACAATTTCATGTCTCAACCCCTTATTCTTATTTTCTCGGGAAATACTATGAATTTTGGAGTATCAAGATAAAGACTCTATTCAAGTCTCAAGATCTTTAGGAATAATAGAGAATGGATATGCAAATCTAGATAAAAAAATTAGGTTGAGGAAAAATAGAAAGAATAACTCAAAGGCATTGTTCTTCGTTCAACAAGCTATACATTAGACAATCTTCTCAAGAATTATAATAGTAACAACCTTAAAGCAAGCTTAGTTAATACTTTAAAATGAATTTCAAAACTCATTAAGGGTGATTACGATAAAATTTCAAACCCTTCGTCGCAAGTTTAAAATTTTGCTCATGAAAAGCAATGAATCGGTATAAGATTTTCTTTCTCGAATGAAATCTTATGGTGGACATCTTTGTGATCATATAATTATTACAAAAGTTATAAAAAATTTAACTCAAAAATTTAATCATGTTGTTGCTGTAATTGAGAAGTCAAAAGATTTATCTACATTTTCATTTGACGAACTAATGGGTTCCTTGTAAGCATATGAATCAAAGTTGAACATGTCACTTCAAAAAAGTGAAAAAAAAGCATTTCAAGTTAAGAGGACACTTTGATGGGCAAGGTAGAGGAGGATTTCATGATAGAGGAAATGAAAAAGGAAGAGAAAGAGGATACTTTGATAGGCATAATAAACAAAAGCAATCAAATTATGATAAAAAAAAAACTATAAGAGTGAAATTCAATGTCATTGTTATAAAAAGTTTGGTCACATAAAAGCAAATTATTGGAAAAGAGAAAAACAAGCATGGATGAAAATGAAGAAAAAAGTAAGTCGTTTATGACTTATTTACAAGTTATTGATATTTCAAATGATATTTGGGTTTTGGATAGTAGATATTCTAATCATATGTCAAGCATAAGATCAATGTTTAGAGATATTGATGAAACTTATAAGTTGAAAATTAGACTTGAGTGGAAGGGAATGGAACAATTGAGTTGAAGACAAATCAATGGAAGGTAAAATACCTTGATAATGTTTTCTTTATTTCTACTTTATCACATAACTTGAGTGTTAGACAATTGATAGATGATGGATATTCAGTTATATTTGATGATAGTTCATGCACTATTAAAGAAAAAAAAATCTAGTTTAATTATAGTAAATGTTTGCATGACGCAAAATAAGATATTTCCACTTAACGTTTTAAATATTGAAAAGCATTCTCTTGTCGCAACTCGGAAGAATGAGTCTAATTTATAACATTTAAGATATGGATACCTTAACATTAAGGGTTTAAAATTATTAAATAAAAAAATAATAATTTTTGAATTATCCAAAATTAATAATGTGAATAATGCATTTACGACAAACAAAATAAAAAATCATTTCCTATTCAAAAAGCATGGAGAGCATCTAATTATTTTGAATTAATTCACGCTAACTTATGGAACTATAAATGCAAAATCATTTGGTGGAAGTCATTATTTTCTATTGTTTATTGATGATTATAGCTGCATGAGTTAGGTATATTTTCTGGAATTGAAATATGAAATATTTGATAAATTTTAAAAATTCAAGATACTTATAGAAAAGTAAAGTGGTAGATGTATAAAGACACTTCGGATAAATAAAGGTGAATTTTTATATAATAAGTTTAATTATTTTTATGAAGAAAATAGTATTTATGAATAATTGACACACTATATACATCGGAGCAAAATGGTATAGCTAAACATAAGAATCAAACCGTCGTTGAAATGACAAGAAGTTTGCTTAAATCATTTTTGGACAGAAGCAGTTGCAACCATAGTTTATTTGTTGAATATTTCACCAACAAATGAATCGAACTCCTTTTGAGCTATAAAATCAAGTATAAGCCATCTAAGAATTTTTTATTATATTGCTTAGTCTTTGGTGAATTCAAAAAATCATCACAAGCTTGATGAAAAATATGAAAAATATATCTTAATTAGTTATTCCTTACAATCCAAAGCATATCGATTATATAATTTTGTTAGTAGCAAAGTTATTATTAACAGAAATGTTATATTTGATGAAAGGATAAATTAGAATTAGGAGATCAATAAAGGTGGAATACAAATTGACACTCCACATAATCAAATGACAGAACCTACTCCAACAAATTCATTGTCAACCTGACCCAATAGTAGTTCAAATTCTGATTCCTCAGATGAAATCCCTCCAGAAAAAATTAGATCACTAACAGAAATTTATGACTCAATATTTGCTTTGTTTATTTCAGATCCTATAACTTTTGAGGAAGCAGTTGAAAAAGAGGAACGACGAAAAGCAATGAAGAAGAAAATCAAGTCAATTGAGAAAAATAAAACTTAGGAGCTAATGGATCTACCAAAAGAAAAGAAAGCTATTAGCTTAAAATGAGTATTCAAAATAAAGTTTAATGCAGATGGAAGTATCTAAAAGCATAAGGCTCGACTTCTAGCAAAAGGATATTCACATCAATAAGGTATTGATTTTGATGATAATTTTTCTCCGGTTGCTAGATTTGAAACCATGAAAACTTTCTTGGTTTTAGTTACTCACTTGAGTTGGTTTGTTTATCAATTTGATGTGAAATTTATATTTTTAAATGAAAATTTATATGAAGAGATTTTTGTTACTCAACCTGAAGTGTTTTTAGTTAAAGGATATAAAGAAAATGTGTATAAGCTAAAGAACGGGCTTAAACAAGCTCCAAGGGCATAGTATAGTAAAATTGATTATTATTTTCATCAAAATAAATTTAAGAGGAGTAATAATGAATCTACTCTTTATCTAAAGAAGAAATATGAATATAATATTCTAATGGTTTACCTCTATATTATTGATATTACATATATAAGTTCATCTAACTCTTTTATAGAAGAATTTAAAAAATACATAATGAATAAGTTTGAAATGTTAAATCTAGGTCTACTGCACTATTTCTTAGGTTGGAAGTGAAGCAAGAATCAGATTAAAATTTTATTTCACAAAGAAAGTATGTGATTTACTAAAAAAATCTAATATAATTAATTACAAAGCTATAACAAGAATGTAAATGAGAAATTAAAACATGAAGATAGTACTTGACAATTGTAAGATGTTACAGAAGTTTAGTTGAAGGTTTGATTTATGTAACTTATACTTGACCAAATATTACTTTCTCTATTGGTATAACAGTCAGATTTATGCATATCCCAAGCAAACATTATCTTAGAGTTGTTAAAAGAATTTTACATTATATTGCTAGAACTACATATTATGGTATTTGGTATTCTCATAATTTTAAATGTAAATTATTTGGTTTCACTAATAGTGATTGGGCAAGAGATTTAGATGATAGAAAGAGTACTTTAGGTAATATTTTTAGCCTCGGATCACGAGCTATATCTTGGAGTTCAAAAAAGCAAGCAATAACTACGTTATCGACATCGAAAGCAGAATATGTAGTTGGGACATCAGCAACTTGTTAAGCAATATGGCTTAGAAGACTTCTAAAAGATCTTCATCAAGAACAAAAGGAAGTAAAGAAAATATTTTATAACAACAAAGCCATAATTGCAATAATGAAGAATATAACATTTAATGAAAGGACGAAGTATTTAGAGGTATGCTATCATTTCATCCGGGATCTTATAGCAAATATAACCATGACAATGAAGTATTGTGGAATAGATGAACAAGTTACGGATATCCTCACCAAGTTGCTTGCAGTTCAAAAGCATATTTATTTCATGTCGTAAATTAATATATGTAATTATAAATCAATGGGGAGCGTTGAGAATTGATTCATAGTAGTTATCTAGGTAGTTATCATATTCTAGGTAGTTATAGACATGTTCTTAGTAGTGACATATGATCTAAAAGTTATATAATAATTCTTACATCTAACTCAATCATAGGTGACATGATGGAGTGAGATAGTTACCACTAGCTCATATAAATAGGATCATAGTTAAGCAGTGTATGCATTTAAGAATATCTTGTAAGTATTATATGTCTTTCCTCTTGTTTAAATACTATATCAATTTTTTTATCTATTTTTTTTTTTAAATTACATCATAATATTATGTTTTTATCGTTTTCCTGCCCTGCATCTCAACATTTTTGATTAACCGAAATGACGCCAAGCAGGCTATCCATTCTCACTACAAAAGCTGTTCTGCTAATGACTACATAAATTCTGCCCCAAGTCCTGAGGGAATATCGGAGGATCCTGTTTCTGATAACAGTCAGCAAGGGCCAGTTTTATTTTGCAAGTGGATGGCTCATTCGTGTCACCTTCTTTCCCCGCAGGTTAAGGTTTTCTTCTCAAAGCTGTGGATGGTGTGCAGCTTTGGTTGGGAGGCACCTGCAGCAAGGCTTCGAGCCAGATCAGAAAATAAAGTAAAATTTAATTTTTCTTGGCAATTTTCTTCCATTTACTTATTTCTAATGGCATCTAAACTGTCTATGGACATATTTGCGCGTAAGCTGCTGCATTCTACGCATCCTCCGTATTTGCACTATGTTCTGGGAAACAAGACAATACAATTTCGATGTGTCAATGCCTAATCATTTAGCAACTTTGGTTCTTATTCAGCTGTCTTACATATTCAGGTTAGTCATTCCGCTGGATATAAGTGTTTAATTTTGCTGCTATCATTCTAACAAATAGCTATCATGAAATATTTGTTCTATTAGCTCGCAGGTTATGTTGGTCAACTTATATTTCTTGTAAATTTTTACTATACTCTTTGCAAATCTCAGATGCGTATATGCTTTATCTGATTGTCCTTTCATTGGAGACAAATATTTCTTTCTTCCTTTTTTTAGTTAAATCATTTGTCATATTGTTTGTTCTAAATATAATTTTAAATATAATTTATTTTGACTATCTTTCATGAAAAAGGGTATGTTTGTATTATTTAAACAAAACACTTTAAATAATAGAAACAAAATTTCAAAATTAACCTCTTTGAGCTTCAAGTAAAAAGGAAATCTCATTTATAATCTGCATCTCTGTCATATACGTACAAATAAGTTAAAGAGAGCATATTTGAATTAATTGTGAGAAATATTTTGTTAAACTAGTATACCATAACATTTTTAATTGGTGGAGTGAGGTGGTACCGGTAGAATTTTGAGAAGAAGAGCACAAAATAATAAAATAATATGCCACTATATCAAGCATTGGTTGTATTTTAAGATGTGTCTAAGTTGGGACATAGTTACAATAACCAGAACAACAAAGTTACAATAACCAGAACAACAACTATTTGGGGGCTCTAGATGTGTCTACGTGGCTCCACTTCTACTGGTGGAACATAGTTACAATAACCAGAACAACAACAAAGCCGTAAGTCCCAACTATTTAGGGGCTCTATATTGAAATCGATTAAGATCCATGTTCATGAGATCTGATATAATTTTACGTTGGTTGTTAGTGACCTAATGTAACCTTCCACCTTTTCCATCCGGGTTTGAGACCAGCATCGGCGTGGAACATAGTTATTCAGTTTAATTGAACCATGGTCATGAATCAAATGAAATTGGTTCCTCCTATGGTCCCACCAGTAGGCTATTACCAACTTATTATACCAGTTCATATGCTCTTGTGCCCCAAATTGGATTCTCGATAACATTGTATGGATTTAGTCATGCTCCATAGACAACTTGATACACAAAGACCTGGATGATGAAGATGTTTATAAAATGGTACTTTTAAAGTCCATTTGACAGCTTAGGTGTCAAAGTTTATTTCCTTTGTCTTATATCTTTCTATTTGTACAGTTTTGCTCTATGTCGGTTCAGTTGTTTTCGCCATACATTACATGATGCAAGTGATGTGTTTTTGGAAGTGGGAAAGATGGCTAAGTATAATGGCTCTGAGTGGCTTGCTAACACATCATTTCTTCTGGTTGTTGCATCATGGATTTTACCTTGGCTTGCGTACTACCCATTCTGGATCCTCCGAAGTACAAGGTAAGTATCTCATGCTAATACTGATTGATATACTTTTATTGATGATGCTATTTAGGTATATTGGTTCAATGTGAATTGCCATTACAGGGTAGATTACACAAGTTGGCTTCCATATTAATCTATTTTGTATTCATTGTATTTGCTCGGCATGATGCGTCAAACCTCCTCTGATGGGGAACCAAGATTATTTTGGTATTTGAATTAATTTAATTCATGCAACATCTTTTTATGCTGAACATCATTTCAAGTAGAAGAGCAAATTAGGAAGGATTGAGTGCCCTATCCGTAGATTTATCAAAGAGAATTAGGAGTAGCTCGGTTTGTTCAGGCAGATCGACTGTTTTGCAGAAGGATTGAAGTTTTGGATGGCATAAGGATTTTTGCGCTTGAGTGTGAATCATGGCATGCAGTTGTTGGCTATTTTGTACTATGATTGAGCTATTTTTGGTCTGTTTTGGGCAGCACAAAGGCATAAACCAATCCTATTGTTCTTCCAACGTACAACTTGCAACTAATTGGCTTTCAAATGCTATTCTTCCAACTCCTAAATAGGTCTAATATTTTTGAGAAAGGGGAGTTTTGCAACTTTGATTTATTTTGGACTTTGACAATTCAATGTGATCGACCAATATTGGTTGATGGTAAGAATAGTATACCATTTTATGCTACAAATCTGTGTACAAAGTTACTTGACAGAACGTGGAATTCTCGAAGCATAATGAAAAAAGAAAATAAATCTTGATCCAAGACTAAGTTTAATGCATCGATTCTATTTCCAAAGAATTTTTTTTTACTTGGGCTTTTTGAGATTCAGTTTAATGGTTCTTTTACCTTGTCTTGTAGTTATGAAGCCGTCTTAACTCAGGACAACGAGAAGGACAACACTCTTCTATTCTCGCTACTTGTTCTTCACATCTATCGGTGGGTTTTGATCTACCAGACTCTTGTAAAAGAAACCATGGCTAGAGGTAGTGTTGGAGACGATATTCGATCGGGTAAGTGCTGTCTCATATAACATTTTTCTACATAAAAATAAAATATATATAAATATTTAGTGGTCAATGATACATTTGTAGGGTTCTGTTTATGGATTGTCTGCAACCTTCAATAGCTCCCATCTCCATTCTTCCGCATTCCATATTTGATGTAATTCCATGCCTTATGTTGTTTTGATGTTTCTTGATAATTATTTCTTTAGATTCAGAGAGTGAAGAGGAACATGGAGATTAATAACAGGGATATTTTCTGACTACTGCTGATATGTGAACAATGATGCCACAAAACATCATGATTCGATATCATTGACATTAGTATCCGGATTTCCGTTGTGCTGATATTATGGCAGCTACTAGTACTCAAATGGCTGGCTTACAAGTTGAGGAAAAAGGTCAGCCTGTTCTCTATTTACAGGTTGACTTTTACAACCGGAGATTCACCAGATGGAAACAAACATCTCTTCAGCATGATTTTGTTGCCCAAATTGGTGAGTTGTTGTCACTGGGGATGCCTCCTCAATACTGATCCACAAGAACGATGCCTAATTCTCATTTATGTCACCTGGATTAAAGCATGTCAGATGCTCCAAAATGTTGTGACAGAGAGGTATTCTGCTATCTTCCCCTGTACGTGCCTTACACATACAAACAAACAAACGAATGATGAACCTGACATTTTCTCCTAGTATATGACCAATCAAAAGTTGAGAAACATTGGCACCTCCTTTTGGTTTAAACAATTGCGCTTGATAAGCATTTTGTTTGAACAGCTAGCAATCTTACGCAAGTAAGCCTTGCTGTAAAGTTTGGATCAAAGTTGACTTGGGAGTGTAAACTCTCATGGCTGGGGAGGGAGGGGAAAGAAGGAACACAAATGTGGACATTTGAACTTGGTTTACTGATGAATCTCCTGATCTCTAAAGATAAAGAGGAGCTGAACTTGGTTTACCTCTTGTTTTATTTGTATGTTTGAAAACCACAAGGTGGGTTGATTGAATAGCCCAATTAAATTTTAGGGTGTTGTCTGCAACAGAGAGAGAGAGAGAGACCACATTACATCTAAAACTCTTTCGGATCACCCACGTACCTGAGAGAGAGAGAGAGAGAGAGAGAGAGAGAGAGAGACCACAGTACATCTAAAACTCTTTCGGATCACCCACGTACCTGAGACAGAGAGAGAGAGAGAGAGCACAATACATCTAAAACTCTGTTGAATCACCCACGTACCTCTACAAATTAGACCTGTGAGGATCCATATCATCCCACAAATTCTTCAGAATTGATGTCGGAGATTCACAGTCACATGCCTTGAAACTCTGATACACCACACTGCCTCGTCCCATCTCCTTGTACCTTCTCTCTCCGCTGACATACCCACTCACATCCAACGCAGCTCCCCGTGGCGATCCCTCACCGACGCCATCTGTTTCGACGGCGATCGAGAACTCGGCGGGTCTGAAGCACGCCAAAACCCGAGTAATCAGCCGGCCCAAGTCGATCACCTCAGCATCATAACCCATCGCTTCGAAGCTGGCGTAGCTGAATCCATCCTCCGGCGTCACATGGATGGTGGAGATGGCAGCTCCTTCGACGGAATTCATGGAGTAACCACAGGGATCGAACTGGAACTCACATATCTGGGAGCCGGGAAGGATGTCGCTGATCCCGGAAGCAATGGTCATGTCGGACGCTGTGTTGTGTTGCTTCCCGTAGAAGACTGCAGCACGCTTGCGGTCCAAACCCATCATGCACATTTCGAGAGTGTAGAGAGGTCGGTCGGAGCGCGCCGCAGTCGCAGAGTACACATGCCATTGCTGAGACTTCAGCGAGCTACTCATACTGTATGCTTTGCTGCTGCAACCAAGCCGAGTGAAGTGCCTATCGAGGACCGCAACCTCCTCCGCGAAGCTGCGATGAGGGAACGGCTGTGCTTCTGGGAATCTGAAGCCTCCGCGAGTGTATCTTACAGATGCAACCGAGAGAGACAAGTCTGCAGCCAGATGAAGGAGAGGAGGGATCGATAGGAGCAACCTTGTGGTGCCACAGGTCTTGATGATGATCCTGTGAGGGTAGATGAAGAGACTGGATTCGGATAAGATATAGGTGTCCACAAACTTGTTCGACAGTGCTGCTACTATCGTGCACTCAGCTGGTCGCAGAATCGTATCCAGTTGTGCCATGGAGAGGGATCGAAGGTCTCGTCTTCTTCCATGCCCAGAGAATGAGATCTCAAGCCTCTTTTCGAATCCCTCGAATCCAATTGCAGAGACAGGCGATGCCATTTCGGTGGGATATCGGAAGAAACAGTCACACAAGTGAGTAGAAACGGTATGTATGCAGATCAAATCGAGCGAGTAATGCAATCGCGTGCGCTCTGGAAGAGTGTCACTTGTGGTCATCAGGAGGGCTTGCGAGCGCACTGCAAAAATGCAAAGAATGGAGTTGAATATTGTCATTAGAGTGAGTAGCAGATATATCAACATACGAGATTTGGATGGGGGCTACAGGTTAAATTCCAATGTCATTATCATGTCTCACAGGTGTAGGAAATGATCATCACTTGTTTCCTGCTTATTATCTGTATCGAGTTCCACTCGATACTTGCAGATCACCCACTTAAATCCAGAGAGAACTTTGTTGGAGCACAACACAGTATATCTTTCTTGCTGTCGAAATAATGGAATTCAAGGGAACTCGAAGAGTGATGTCGATGCATTTAAGTCGTGAATCATGATTGCTTCTTGCTTGAAACTTACATTGGAGTAGCAAGCAGATCTGAACCTCTTGATTCCACCATGAGGACGGATCTCTTCAACGTTGTAGACTGGAGGAGATTCGTAGTTGGAATAGTTGCTACCTGATCGATCACCACGTTTGGCATCCATTAGAACATCCAGCCTTCCTGCAACTGACAGATGGGAAGCATGAGTGGTCAGTGATTTCATGACAGCTTTACTCTATTTGTCCGACGAATAGATGATAAGGCTATGTTTGGGAACTCGACACATGGAACCAGTTAAGTTGTCAAGAGGTTCGACACTTGTAACCTAAGCATCTTCGATCGATCAGTCAGTCACCTAAGCATCTTTCGATCAATCAGTCATAAGCATACTCAGTCAACATGGTCTCTCCAAAAGGAAACCTTCTCCACTGTAGTCCTTTGTAATTATGGTTTGGGCAGTCTCTCCCAAGTAGGCAGACACTTAGGGCTCACTCACTTTCTGAAACATTTTACTGATTCTCAAAGTATTAAAAAAGAATTAGTCAGACAAGCTTTCGATATGATCCTTATCAGAAAATAATAGTATATTATAAAATTGACGAGACACAAAGAAACAACCAATTTGGATTGTTTCAAGCGGGGCATCTGACTTATAGAAGATGCAACAACAACATTCGAAAAGCGACATCGGGCCAACCTTATGGCATCATGTTGTATGACACTAATAAAAAATATATCCCAAATGCTATAATACCTACTGCTGCAACAGATAAAGAAAAAGAAACATAAATAGGCAAGTCGAACCATGCAGAACTGCCAACCATGCCTCAATAGTCTTCTTCAGATAAAAGAGGCTACTACAGTAATACTGCTTCCTTACTTCCGCAAGAGACTTCTCATGAACAGGAGGAGTTCCATTTCAACAAAGAACTTTCTGCCATGAACGCATACACACAAAAACACACACAAGGGGAACCTCTAAATTCATGTCACGGTTCTAAATCGACTGGAGATACGAGTCTTGAAATCCAAACAAATACTTAAAGAAAGCCAAGGCAACACACACCAGAGAGAGATCTTTGTGCAGGCCCCGAATGGAAGAGAGAAGAAACCAGACCCCTCAAGCAAACGAAACCCCACAAGCTTTGTAGCAAAAGATAGTGGAGAGATCCCACTGAGAGAGAGAGAGAGAGAGAGAGAGAGAGAGTTGTAATAGCTGGAAAGAGAATAAGTCAGATGAGGGTATTTATAGGCAACAGGTGTTTGCTTGTAAATGATTTCTTAACATTTTGACATCAATATTAAGAAACTTAAACAAATGGCATAAATATCAATTTTGCATCAAGTAACCTATATTATGCCTCTGGTGGATGTCTGAAGTTTGGCTATGGTGATCCTCAACAACATTTAGTTTATAGCATATGCTCTCATGAATACCTTTGCAAATTGATTCACTGACACAATTGCAGTAGAATATAATCAACAAATAATGCTTCCAGGAAAATGTTATCTTCTTGATTCTTATATTGAGTTATTGGGTTGCTTTTAATTGAAGCAATCATTTTGAATCTGATCAATGTTCTTGGAGTGCAAGGCACTTATAAAATATTATATTAGCGCATTTTTAAATGCATAATTTTACATGGCACTGTAGCTAAATAGTCTCAAATTGTTTATCAAGAATTTGATTAGTCAAACAATAGCTTGGGTTAAAAAACTAATTTTGGGAGAGTTTGCTAAGAAAACAATCTACAATCAATCAATCATTCTCTTTGTGTGTTATTAAAGGAGACTCACAAAGTGCCATGAGGGCAAAGCAGCACCTCCTTTCCTTTTCTGGCAACCCTATACTCTAACACTACACTAATACGTTTCTAGATATGATCACCTCCACCAGCTGCAATGGATGATGTACCGAATCCAGATCAATAGATTCCATAAAAGGCCACAATTATTAACCACACTATAAAAAGTTGCTCAATCATGAACTGACAAGTCAGCAGACAAAAAATTCAACATTAAATGCTATACATAGACATCAGAACAGGGAAAAAAAGACAAGATTACGTGTACCTGAGTCAGAAGCAACAACTCCCACAGGGTGCAAGTGGATGTCGATGACAAATCATCAGTTGATAAACCCTTAGAGCTGTGTAACATTGACAACAATGTGCATCTTAGCTGTTTAAAATAGACATAAAAAACCTTGTTCCTAGCATCCATATCATATATGAGTCAGATGATTGGAGATTGGTTGGTTAAGCACTACAAATTGCAACTTGATCTATGCTTACAAACAAGAGACTAATCACCAGCATTAGGATGCATAGCAACAAGCAAGCGATGATTTAAAAAACGTTAGACGATAAAAAGCGCTAAGATCCAAAAACACCCAGAGGGTTAAGCGCTCGTCCAAACGCTCGCTCGAGCGAAGTGAGATACTAAAATATAAAAATATATAATATAATTATTTAAAAATTTAAAAAATATATATGATTAAATAAGAAAATCTCTTTATCATCTGTCTTGTATATATTTGTAATTCTCCTAAAGCTCTTGCTACATCTCCTCATGTCAATCTATTATCTTCAAATACAAACTCGTCTTTGGCATCTTGCAAGTTGACACTCATTTCTCCCACCAATCACTTATTTAAATCATTAATATCTTGTAATAAGATTGGATCAATTCTATTTTATAAATCATGATGAGCCTTCAAAGCTTTATTATACTTTATATAAATAAGATTGTGTAATCGTTGATGTTCCAATCGATTTCCTCTTTTTGAGTGAATCTATCATATCATATAATTTAAAAATATATTAATACATCTATCTAAATTAATTAATTAATTAAAATAAAAATATTTAGTAATCTTTACATGCTTAAAGACACTCTAATTTCGCTCACAACCTGAAGCACTACAAATCAAACTAAGTAGTTTGATATCAAATTATAATAAGTTCGGGGTGGAATTTTCAAATAGACCCCACCATTCAGTTGTAAAATTTATGTTATTATTAGCAATAACATAATAACATACTATAGATGAAATTAATTATATCAAATTATTAACACCTAGAGACATAGTTGTCTTGGATCGAACGACCATTAAAATTCCAAAAGAACCTTCGGTAATTTTATATAAAGATAATTAATGAATAATCTTATCTTGCACCTCGGAACTAATCTTGCAATGTACTGTTATAACCCATCCAAAACTTATGCATCAAATCCAATAGATTTAATCTTATAAAATAATTCAAAGTTCAAATAATATCCTACTATATATAAGGGACGATGAAGTTGACAATTCCATCTTTCATCGATGATTGTAAAAATTTTCTCATATTTTTTTTATTTTTATTAAAAAACTTTTTAATCGTCTCCTTTGCTCTATGCATAACCTCATAAATATATTTCATTGCAAGCTTATTTTCATTATATACCAACCAAATGACTCGAACAAGAGAGCTCATTACCTTTAATATATAAACTATATGATTCCCAAAGGATGACATTAAGATGATATCAGTAGCCCTTTTGTCTTTTGCTTCTTTTGTCTATTTGCTTGTCACCCATTTCTCATAGGTAAACATGTTTCTCGGATTATGTTTTTAACGATACATTTTATGTGATATAAAAAATAAAGTAGCAAATCGGATGACACCATATCTCACTAATTCTTTATTTCCTGTGAATTCTCTCATTATATTCAAAGTCCTAATATGATTATAAAGAAATCCAATAATAAAAATTACCCTTTCTAAGGTTTTCTTGATGTGTAAGATCTTTCTAATATTCTCCAATATTAAATCAATACAATGTGCCGCATATGAAGTCCAATATAAGTATTGTCATTTTGTTTCAAGCAATTTACCCGAGACAAAGGATAATAAAAATGATAAGACTTAAGAGTTTAACACATTTAATTAAAGATAAAATAATTTAAAAATTAAAAAAATTAAAGGATGAATATTACCAACTAATACATAGTTGCTTCCATTATCGGTTATGATTGATGACATTTTGTTCTCTAATTTCTTCCACGAACTTGTCAAATAAATCATATATTTTGTCTTCAGATTTTACAAAAGATGAAGCATCTATTGATTTCACAAACATAATCCCTAAAGAATAGTTAACCATAAAATTAATTATACTCTTATGTCTCTTATTAGTCCAAATATTTGACATAATGGAGTAACCATATATTGTCCATGATTCTTTATGACCCTTTAGTAAGTCATTTGTACAATTCAACTCTTTTTGCAATAATGGAATTCACATCTTATAATAACTTGGAGGTTTTAATCCTGCACTATATCTTCCAATAGCTTCAATCATTTCCTTAAAACTATCTAAACTAGTTGTACTAAGAGGAAGACTAGCCTGATAGAAAAAGTACTGAATTGTTCTTCCTCTTATTTCTTTATCATAAGTATTACTTATATTTGTTTATTTAAATTTTGAGCCTCTTGCTTGCCCTTGTTGCTTCTGTGATCCTTGAAACATATATAGATCCAACGGTCCTTTTTTACCCTTCTTAGTACTCATAACCGCTTTTCTTTTTTTGTCGTATATTTTTCTTCCCACTTAGGTTAATACTCATAGAATAATCTTCTTCTTCATCACTGAGATGTTCAACATTGTCTTCTAGTAAATTCCCGTAAGATTCGTTCTTTTACGTCTTTTTTTCATTCATATAACTCAGCAACCCTTCTTTTACCTCAGGTGGACACCTTTTGCAAGTTGCTGCATTCTTAAAATTTCCTACTATATGTTGTTTTGCACGAAAAATACCACATCTAGTAGTCCTATTGCAAAACATGCAAGTCACTGCATTAGGATCTTTAAGATCCTTTATATAATTATACTTGTTGAATCTCAGATTTTGATGATGACATCAATTGTCATTTGTTATCTAATCCATATGTTGAGATAAGTGTGCAGGATTAACTACGATGAAAGTAAGACATGCAGCAAGAGTTGCGCCGGAGTCAGGACTATGATCACGTTGGGAGTTCGAGAGCTCGACGGAAGTTCGGACGATCGTCGGAGGTTCTACGGGAACATATCCGAGAAGTCCAGGAGCTTGCCAAAAGAAGCTCGTCTGAACTCGCCAAGTGGATCGTCGCAAGTCCAGGAGTTTTCCAGAAGTCCGCAGGAGCATCATCGAGGATTCATCGGATGATCGACGGAAGTTCAATGGAAGCTCGCTGGAAGAAGCGATTGATGCACCGGAGCAAGCTGTCCTTCGAATTATCGTAGTTAGCACGATGATTAAGTTAGAAATGGGAGGTGATCCCAGATGACTTGGCCAGAGGTGGCATCGCCTGGGTCGGCGGTGGCACCGCCCAGGGCTCGGTCTCCGAGTTCTAGCTGGGCGATGCAACCGCCCCTGACAGGCGGTGACTTGGTCTCTGAGCTTTGGCTGGGCGGTGCAACCGCCCCAGTCAGGCGGTGGCACCGCTTGAGCTCGGTCTCCGAGCTCTGCCAAGCGGTGGCACCGCCCAGGAGCTCAGTCTCCGAGCTCTCACAACGGTGCAACCGTCCCAGTCAGGCGGTGCAACCGCCAGACCCCGGAATTTCGGGAATTGATAGTTTTGAGCTCCAAATTCAAACTAGTTTGGGGCCTATAAATACCCCACTCTTTCAGCAATGAAAGAGCAACGAAAACCATCAAAATCCTGATCTTACTCTGAGATTTTTGAGCTCAAAAGTGTTGTAATAAGCTAAAGGTTCTTCTCCCTCTTTTCTTCCAAGTTCAGATCTTTCAAGAGAGGAGAGAAAAGTTTGTAAGCGTTGTCTCCTAAGCCCGTCAAAAGGAGTGAATATATAAAAAGGTGGTTGGCCTTCGCCTATTGAAGGAAGGCCTCTAGTGGACATCGGCAACCTCATCGGTGGAGGAAGCCAGAAGTGGATGTAGGTCAAGATTGACCGAACCACTCTAAATCGTGCTGCTCTCTGGTTTGCATTTACTTTGAGCTCATTATCTTTACTACAAACCTCCTTCATAGCCTACTGTGTTATGTGCTTTTACGTTTGCGTTTTCTAAACACGATTTTCTCGCAAACCACTCTAAATCGCGCTGCTCTCTGGTTTGCATTTACTTTGAGCTTATTATCCTTACTGCAAACCTTCTTCATAGCTTACTGTCTTCTGCGCTTTTACGTTTGCGTTTCCAAGCTCAATACTTTCCGAATCGTGTTTAGACGTAAATCGGTTTTCTCGTACGAACATCGTATTTCAGTTTGCACTTACATTCTGATTTTTATCACAACAGCAAACTGCCTTAAACAGATTCGTTTTAACTGCCTCTTGCCTAATCACAAGTTAAAGTGATTTATGAATCGAAGTTTCTGCTGAAATCGGCTTTGTCGTACGAACTCAGTTTAAAAACGTAGAAAGTTTTTCGCTGCACTAATTCACCCCCCCCTCCCCCCTCCCCTCTTAGTGCTCTTGATCTTAACAATTTGGTATCATAGCTCGGTTCACTCTCAAACGGATTAAAACCCAAGAGAGATGGCATACGCCGGAAATCAAGAGGGCTATTCTATTACACGTCCACCCATGTTCAATGGAATGGACTACACCTATTAGAAGACCCGAATGAGGATCTTCCTTATTTCGATGGATTTTGAACTTTGGAATCTTGTTGAAAATGGTTTTTCGAAATCTTCTCTTCCAATGATCGAATGAAATGAATTGGAGAAGAAGACTTTCGCTCTTAATGCAAAGGCTATGAATGCCTTATTTTGTGCGCTTGATAAAAATGAGTTTAACCGTGTTTCGATTTGTGAAACCGCATTTGATATTTGGCATACACTCTAAGTGACTCACGAAGGCACAAGTAGAGTGAAAGAGTCAAAAATCAATCTCTTGATACACTCTTTCGAACTTTTCCGAATGAAACCGAGCGAGACTATTAGCGACATGTACACCCGTTTCACGGATGTCGTCAATGGTCTAAAAGGACTCGACAAAAGTTTTTCAGATTTTAAGCTTGTAAATAAGATTCTAAGAGCCCTTCCTAAGAGTTGGGACCCTAAAGTCACTGCTATTCAAGAGGCTAAAGATTTAAGCAACTTCCCTCTTGAAGAACTAATCGGGTCATTAATGACTTATGAAATGACATGCAAGGCTCATGAAGAGCAAGAAGACATCCTTCCAAAGAACAGGAAGGATATGACACTTAGAACTTTTGATGACCACTTGAGAGAAAACTCAAGTGATGAGGACTGTGACGATGACTTGGCACTTCTAACAAAGAAATTCAAAAAATTCATTAAGAGAAAAAAATTTAAAAATGATACAAAAAATAAACTTGAACCCAAAAGGGATCAAGTTATTTGCTATGAGTGCAAAAAGCCGGGACACTACAAGAGTGATTGTCCCCAAGCCAAGAAGAGAACATAAAAAAAGAAGGCGCTCAAAGCAACATGGGATGATTCGAGCACATCCGAAGAAGAGGAGTCCAACACCGAGCAAGTTGCTCATTACGCCTTAATGGCTATCGGAGAGAAGGTCACAAATTTAATTGATGCAGATTTATCATTTGATGAATTATTAAATACCTTCCATGATTTATTTGATGAATGCAAGATTATTAGTAGAAAATACAAATTGCTAAAAAAGGAGCATGATAGTCTTAATTGTGATTTCGATAAGTTAAAGACTGAATATCATGATAGTTTAGGCTCTTGTATCAAATGCCATGATCTAGAAACTATCCAAAAGCAAAACTTGCTACTCATGGACACCTTGAAGAAATTTGAGGTTGGTAGCAAGTCTTTGAACATGTTCCTTACAAACAAGGGTCATGTTCTCAAAAGAAGGAGAATCGGATTCGTGAGAAATTCTCACCAAAATCCAACAACCTTCATAAAAGGCTCTATCCTACATGTTCAACACCAAAGCAAATGCAACTTTTGTTACAAGCATGGACACAAAACGCATTATTGTCCATTCAAGAAAATTAGTCCGAACAAATTAATTTGGGTTCCTAAAGGAATCATGATAAACTCTATGCAACATGACAAACAATATAGATCAACTTTTGAGGCACCCAAAAGTAAATGGGTACCTAAAAATTATCCTTTCTTGTAGAGACATACACCATCACAAACTAGGAGCAAGAGATGGTATCTTGATAGTGGATGCTCAAGACATATGACCGGAGATCTATCTCAATTCTCTAAGCTCACTAGCATAGAAGAAGGGTATGTCACAACAACAAGGGTAAAATCATTGGCAAATGAATCATAGGTAACAAATCCAACTTCTTTATTGAAGATGTTTTGTTAGTTGATGGTTTAAAACATAATCTCTTGAGCATTAGTCAATTATGTGATAAAGGATATATTATCAAATTCGAATCTAATGCATGTATCCTTAAAAAATCACACAACAACATATCTATGATAGCATTAAAACAAAATAACGTATACACCATTGATATCAATGATTTGTGTAATAAAATGTGTTTTTTGGTTTTAAATGAGGATGCTTGGCTATGGCACAAAAGATTAGGTCACGCTAGCATGAAACTAATTACTCAAATATCATCCAAAGAACTTGTACGAGGAATTCCTCACATCAAGTTCATCAAGGATAATGTGTGTGATGCTTGTCAATTAGGAAAACAGATTAAGAGTAGTTTCAAATCTAAGAATCAAATAAGCACATCAAGGCCTTTACAATTGATCCATATGGACTTGTTCGGACCAATCTCTACATCAAGCCTAGGAGGTAGCAAATACGCCCTCGTCATTGTAGATGACTATAGTAGATACACATGGACTTATTTTTTGAAACACAAAAATGAATGCCTTAGATATTTCACCAAGTTTTGCAAACTTGTTCAAAATGAAAAAGGGTTTATGATTTTATCAATTCGAAGTGATCACGGTGGTGAATTTCAAAACCGTGATTTTCAAGAATTCTGTGAATCTAATGGATTCAACCACAACTTCTCTACTCCAAGAAATCCTCAACAAAATGGAGTAGTAGAAAGAAAGAATAGAAATTTATAAGAAATGGCAAGAACCATGTTGAATGAACAAAGCCTACCCAAATATTTTTGGGCCGAAGTTGTAAACATTGCATGCTATATTTTGAATAGAGTTTTAGTAAGACCCTTACTCACCAAAACTCCCTATGAGTTGTGGAACAATAAAAAATCTAATGTTTCATATTTTAAAGTTTTTGGGTGTAAGTGTTTTATCTTGAATGAGAAAGATGCCTTAGGAAAATTTGATGCTAAATCCGATGAAGGAATTTTTCTTGGTTATTCTTCGATTTCTAAAGCTTTTCGTATCTTCAATAAAAGGACTTTAATAATAGAAGAATCTATTCATATTGTTTTCAATGAGATTTTCGAAGTCAAGAAAAATGACTTTGATGATGATGTTAATTTCGATTCTTTGAATTTAAATGAAACCCCTTCTCCAACTAGCAACTTTGATGATGATGCATCCACTTCCAAAACTTCCTTACCTAAGGACCGGAAGTATGTAGATGATCATCCTAAGGAGCTAATCCTAGGAGACACATCTAAGGGGGTTCAAACACGTTTATCTTTTAAAAATTCTTGTGCCAACATCGTTTTTCTCTCCCAAATTGAACCTAAATGTATTGACGAAGCCATGAAAGATAATTCATGGATTATCGCAATGCAAGATGAGTTAAATCAATTTGAGAGAAATGAGGTGTGGAAGCTTGTTCCTAGGCCAAATGACCATTTAGTTATTGGTACTAAATGGGTCTTTAGAAACAAGAAAGATGAATATGGTATCATGGTAAGAAACAAGGCTAGACTAGTGGCCAAAGGTTTCAACCAAGAAGAAGGTATCGATTACGAAGAAACATTCGCTCCTGTGGCTAGATTAGAAGCTATAAGGATGCTCCTTGCCTATGCTAGTAATAATAATTTTAAGTTATTTCAAATGGATGTTAAAAGCGCTTTTCTAAATGGCTTTATGAAGAAGTTTATGTTGAATAGCCTCCCGGATTTAAAAATAATAGCCTCCCTAATCATGTATTTAAATTAACCAAAGCTCTTTATGGTTTAAAACAAGCCCCAAGGGCTTGGTATGACAGACTAAGTACTTTTCTTATTGAAAATAATTTCATAAAAGGCAAGGTCGATACTACATTATTTATCAAAAATTTTGAAAATAATTTTCTCATTGTTCAAATCTATGTTGATGACATTATCTTCGATTCTACGAATGAATCTCTTTGTGAATCTTTTGCTAAAACAATGAGTCTTGAATTTGAAATGAGTTTGATGGGAGAGTTAACATTTTTCTTAGGCTTACAAATTAAGCAACTAAGCAATGGCATCATTATTAGTCAAACTAAATATGCCCTAGATCTGCTAAATAGATTCAATATGAATAGCTCAAAAGCTGTTAACACTCCTATGAGCACTTCCATGAAGTTGGAAGTTGATGAAAGTGGAGAAAGCTTCGATCAAAAAACTTATAGGGGTATGATAGGAAGTTTACTTTATCTAACTACAACCAGACCAGATATTATGTTCAGTGTAGGACTTTGTGCTAGGTTTCAATCGAACCCTAAGATATCTCATCTCAAAGCAGTTAAAAGAATACTTAGATATCTTAAAGGAACCACAAATCTAGGATTATGGTATCCAAAATCCGAAAATTTTCAATTAATTGCTTATGCTGATGCGGATTTTACTGGGTGTAGACTAGATAGAAAAAGCACACTAGGAACATGTCAATTTTTGGGACATTCTCTTGTTTCCTGGTTATCTAAGAAACAAAACTCGGTTGCTCTATCAACTACTAAAGCTGAATATATTGCAGCCAGTGCATGCTGTGCACAAGTTGTATGGATGAAAAACACCTTAGAAGATTATAAAGTCCATCTTAAAAACATTCCCATTAAATGTGATAACACGAGTGTAATATACTTAACAAAGAATCTCATTCAACACTCAAGAACAAAGCATATTGATATTAGACATCACTTTATACGAGATCATGTTACTAATCATGATGTAATTATAGAATTCATAGATACTAAGCATCAACTAGCTGATATTTTTACAAAACCTCTAAGTGAAGAGCAGTTTGATTTCATAAGAAGAGAATTAGGGATGTTGATGTGTCCGAATGTATAAACTTGTTAAAATTATTATTTGGACTTTATTGATTGAATTACATGACAAAAATAACATGTTGGAAAAATCGTCATAAACGATGAGCATGTCCTCATGAAAGTGTTAAAGTAAATTTTTTGGTTCCAATTGGATTTCATTATTCTCTTTCGGATTTTGATTCACATTCTTGACAAGAATATTGCTTTTGAAAAATAAAATTGATGATTCCTGCTTAAGGAAGATATTTTTTGCAAGGACTTTACTCACATAAATATCTTGATCCTTGTAAAGCATGTTATCGATTTGAACTACACAAATGGCCTTCCTCTATGCAAAAAGAATAATAACAAGGAAGAAGTTTTCATTCTATGTATATACTCTCCATGTCATGGTCTTCTTGAGATATTTGTATCCTATAAATGACATGAACCCACTTATGGCATCACATGTAAATTCAAAAGATGCATATATCATTCTCCTTTTTGTTGATGACAAAGGGGGAGAAGTATATGAATTGATACTATAAATGTCATATTATGTTAAAAGAAACAGACATGTGATTATTGATGCTATGCCATGTTTACTATGATTGCCATATTTGCATCATATTAAGATATCAAGAACTTGTATTGTAATTTTACATGTTGATATCTTTCCATATGATGAATTGCTATCATTACAATAATTCACATTTGAAATTTGAAAATGGATGTCGAGTCTTGACATCATACAAAGAGATACATCATGATAGGAATCATGATGCGAGTATTGATAAGGTTAAATGACTTTAACTTATCAATATGTCTCTTGAATTCAAAGGCTTTGAATTCAAGAATGACTTATCTCAATTATGGCACATAGATAGGGGGAGTTAAGGTTAACTCTGTTATCAATTGATTGTCATCATAAAAAAGGGGGAGATTGTTGAATCTTGGATTTTGATGATGACATCAATTGTCATTTGTTATCTAATCCATATGTTGAGATAAGTGTGCAGGATTAACTACGATGAAAGTAAGACATACAGCAGGAGTTGCGCTGGAGTCAGGACTATGATCACGTTGGGAGTTCGAGAGCTCGACGGAAGTTCGGACGGTCGTCGGAGGTTCTGCGGGAACATATCCGAGAAGTCCAGGAGCTTGCCAAAAGAAGCTCGTCTGAACTCGCCAAGTGGATTGTCGCAAGTCCAGGAGTTTGCCAGAAGTCCACAGGAGCATCACCGAGGGTTCATCGGATGATTGACGGAAGTTCACCGGAAGCTCACTGGAATAAGCGATTGACGCACCGGAGCAAGCTGTCCTTCAAATTGTCGTAGTTAGCACGATGATTAAGTTAGAAATGGGAGGTGATCCCATTAACTTAATCTTGGGGCAATTTGGCCCTTGAAAGACCCAATTGGGCCAAATGGATCAGCCCATTCAGACCCATATGACTTGGCCAGAGGTGGCACCGCTTGGGTCGGCGGTGGCACCGCCCAGGGTTCGGTCTCCGAGTTCTGGCTGGGCGGTGCAACCGCCCCTGACAGGTGGTGGAACCGCCTGAGCTCGGTCTCCGAGCTCTGCCAAGTGGTGGCACCGCCCAGGAGCTCAGTCTTCGAGCTCTGACAGCGGTGCAACCACCCTAGTCAGGCGGTGCAACCGCCAGACCCCGGAATTCCGGGAATTGACAGTTTTGAGCTCCAAATTCAAACTGGTTTGGGGCCTATAAATACCCCACTTTCAGCAATGAAAGAGCAACGAAAACCACCAAAATCCTGATCTTACTCTGATATTTTTGAGCTCAAAAGTATTGTAATAAGCTAAAGGTTCTTCTCCCTCTTTTCTTCCAAGTTCAGATCTTTCAAGAGAGGAGAGAAAAGTTTGTAAGGGTTGTCTCCTAAGCCCGTCAAAAGGAGTGAATCTGTGAAAAGGTGGTTGGCCTTCGCCTATTGGAGGAAGGCCTCTAGTGGACGTCGGCAACCTCATCGGTGGAGGAAGCCAGAAGTGGATGTAGGTCAAGATTGACCGAACCACTCTAAATTGCGCTGCTCTCTGGTTTGCATTTACTTTTAGCTCATTATCTTTACTGCAAACCTCCTTCATAGCCTACTGTGTTATGCGCTTTTACGTCTGCGTTTTCAAGCTCAATACTTTTCGAATCGTGTTTAGACGTAAATCGATTTTCTCGCCAAAACCACTTAAATCGCTACTCTCTCTGGTTTGCATTTACTTTGAGCTTATTATCCTTATCGCAAACCTTCTTCATAGCTTATCGTCTTCTGCTTTTACGTTTATGCTTTTCCAAGCTCAATACTTTCCCTTCCATGTTTAGGCGTAAATCGGTTTTCTCGATTTAACATCGTATTTCGGTTTAACTTACATTCTCGATTTCTATCACAACAAAGAAACTGCCTTAAACAGATTCGTTTTAATCGCCTCTTGCCTAATCACAAGTTAAAGTGATTTACGAATTGAAGTTTCTGCTAAAATCAGCTTTGTCGTATTTAACTTAGTTTAAAAAAACCGTAGAAAGTTTTCCACATCACTAATTCACCCCCCCCCCCTCCCCTCTTAGTGCTCTTGATCCTAACAATACTTCCATACAGGATCTTTTTTTTATGCCGTTGGAGACTTTATTGAGTTGCTCTGTACACTTATCATTTATCCTAAAACCTAACAATAATTTCAAATAAATAAAAATTAATAGTATTAAAATCAAAATAATATATTATTAATCTAATAAATATAAATATTGTTACTACTATATAATTAACAGTATACTGTTAACAGTATGCTATCGAAAGAGAAGAGAAGAGTATAAGGGAAAACCGAGGGTGCTAACTGAGAAAAGTGGGAGCAATAGCGGCGAGCGACGACAATGGCAACGATAGCGATAACAGCGAGTAGCGAGAGCGGCGACAATGGTAGCGGCAACGGTAGTAGTAGGAGCGGCGACAGTGGCAGCGGTAGCAACGGGAGTGGGAGCGACAAGCGGAGATAGTGGCAATAGTAACAGCGAGCAACGACAATAGTAGCGGGAGTGACGACAGTGGTAGTAGCAACGGTAGTAACGAGCAATGACAATGGTAACGATAATAAGGAGCAGCAGGAGCAACAAGTGGTGACAAGGGAGCGACAGTGTGAACGACGAGTAGGATTAGGGTTGGGGAAGTCGCACGAGACCTAAAACGCTAGTACGATCACTTGGTTTAACCCAGGCGCTCGCACGAAGCGCCTAGTGCCTGGGCTTGAGCGAGCGCCCAGGCGATGCCTCTTTGAAACGCGCCGCTTGGAAATGAAACATGACGCCTCTTTGAAACGCGTCGCTCGGGCCTCACATTGCCTCGCCTCGCCCGAGCACCTAAGCAAGTGCCTTTTAAAATCACTGGAAGTGAGTTCATCAACAAGAGTCCAATTAAGTACATACAGGATTCATTCTTATCATCATTTTGGCTAAAGCCTGTACGAGGAATATTATAATATAGAACCTGTTTTGTATTACCTTTTAATGGTACTGCACAGAGACAAATATTTTTCTAAAGATATTTTAACCATTCTGTATCGTATCACAAGATAGATTAGGTATGTGAAAAAACTAGAAGCAATATCTGCACAACATGAAAAATAGAGTATCAGGTTTACAGCCCACTAACAGATTTCACTAAATCATATCGGACACCACAGAAATCCACACTGATGAAAGAACAAGAAATGGTACTCACTTGGTAATCAGAACTGAAAACAATTACAGTTGTCCAAACAGAATCTACAAGAAGGAAAGAATCTATATTACAGCGGGTAAATACCATTACATCATATCTTTCTTCTGTCACACTGAATGGTTTATGCAGAGGACCAATTACCAGGCACAAACTGATCATTCAAGGCCAGCTAGGTTATGAATTGGTATACCAGAGCTGCTTAATGATGGCAATGAATGAGGCAAAGGTCTCTCCTTCCTCTTCTCATAATCTCTTTTGAACTCCTCCAAGCGTTTTGACACCTAAAAAAAAAACTAGAACGGTTATGGAAATCATCCAAAAAATACTAGTATTCCTAATGGAAGCACTATTCAACAATTTTACAATGAATAAATGCTTGAGTGAAAATAGTTTTGATTCTACTAGGTTGTTGAAGATTTCAAGTGAGATTGCACTGTAATACTTATAAAGTCTGTTACTTTCAAATGAGAATAACAAATCATCTACTTTAAGGAAAAAACAAATCCTCCATGAAATAGGATGCAAATGTTCTAGCTGAGTTTAACTGTGAAAGTATGAGCATCTAATTTTAGAATCCATAAGGTTCAATCCATCATATTACAAGCATAGAAAGAACAGACATAAAAGAATAAATACAACAGCAGGAGAATAAAAGTATTCATCACCTTGATTGAGAAGGCAAGTGGCAATAGTTTATCTGGATTCATCGCTTCCGCAGGAAAATTTTTCAGGGCATGCAGTAGTTTCTCAAAGGGTAATTTTATCTAAAATTGTAAATTGGTGGTATCAATAACTTGAAAGTTCTAAAGCATACCACTGAGATAAAATTTACCACATTTCTTACCAAGTCATCGTGGCAGAATCTTAGCAAGGCCAAGCCAACTTGGAAAACAACTTTTACACCCTGTTCAAAAATAAATTTTACAACCATAGATGATAAAAAAAATTGACTTAGATGCACTAAGTCAAGTTTACTATATAATGTGATGCTTTCCAAGAAAAAAATAATAGACTACTTAGAAGGCTATTGCGGTGGGTCAATCAATAAGACCTACTGTTTGTCAAAATTATCCATAATAAGTGTAGAAATATTTCAAAGTTTTCAGTTAAAATAATCAATTTTGGACAACCTTGAGCACAAAAAATATACGCACTAAATATATGTGAGAAGAATCGATAATAAATGAATACGAACTCAGAAGATATTTTATCCAAAAGCTATTACTAGAAATACCATCAGGATGCTTCACATGTAGGAAGAATCCAGACACTAAGAAAACATATCATCTCTTAGATGCATAGACATCCAAACTATCTTTGTGAACATTAATTTAGTACATAGACACCCAAACAATTGCAAATCGTTAGACCAAAATTCTATAAACATGATCTAAACAAAGGAAAGAAATCAGATTACTACCTCATAGAGAAAGACATCCCAGATACGAAGTGCAAGTGGAAATGGGAATGAGTACGAAAAAACTGTTATGAACCATTGACTAGCATACATGCTGGGATTAACCATCTCTTGAGTAAAATGTTCTCCCAACATTGGCAAATATTCTTTCACCAATTGCTCAAATTGACATAGGTATTCTTGAACAAGTGGCAAGCCTGCCTACTCAACAAGCAAAAGTTCAAAACATAAAGTAAGCATCAATTTAACTAAGAATGCCATAATATATGCTTCTATGTTCTAACTAAAACAGAAGAGCTCCATTCAACATCTTATTGTAACAAAATCATATCAGCACTACTTCAAAAATTCCCTACAGAATAATTATATGAATCCATCACCATAACACCAAAACTCAAGTAGATACTTTGCATTCTTATTCATAGCATACCAATATAATTTTTCTATACAACTCAATATTATTTGCACCCACAGAAGCAAAAGGATTGTACATTCAATATCTGAGCAAGAATTTGTTACTCAGCTTTTGTAAGAGCATATAGCAAAAAGGATACCGTACCAAGAACAACAATAAAAAGAGAGAGGGTCATATGTGTCCAAGATTTATAAAAGTGATGGTACGGTTTTTCCACTTTTTAACTGGAGATGATAACATTTTCTTTACACTGAAACCACAGAAACATCTCACATTCAAAAACCACACATTAAGTTGACAACTCAAAGAAATGCTTATGTTAAATTGAACACAGCTAGTGGGAACTTATACAGCTCATAAATACTATGCTATAGGGAGTAGGGACAAGAAATAACATTTACCTTAACCCCATATAGAATCTTTCTAAAAGCCAACTTTAATAAGCAAAAATTCAGCTAATAAGATTTCTTGGTGTATTATTACCTGTCATGTATGTTTGGCTTCATGTATCCTCCCAATCTCACTTTTAAGCAAGGATTGCAATTTCGAACCAGGATACATACCAATTGGTACAGTGAATTGACACATGGAACACCAATTTCTACTGAAGAGGAAGAAGAAGAATGGGAAAATGAAGGAAGAAGAGGAGGAGGAGGCAGAGGAAGGAGGAAGAGAAGGCAGTGGAGGAAAGGAAATAGGAGTAGTGGAGAAAGAGGATGAAAGAAGAAGACACAATGGAGAAAGAGGAAGGAAGAAAAGGAAGCAATGTAAGAAGAGGAAGGTACCTGAGCTTGACGATGCATGGTGGGCAGCAGGGAGGTAAGCAGCAGACAGGAGTGACCAGCTTGCGATTTCGGGCTTTGCACGTATGGAGAAGGGGGCTTGTGTTGAAGCAGAAGTTATTTTAACTTTAAAGTTTTTCTAAAAAATACACCTGACCGGACTTCGCGAAATGGGGGTGGTCTACATCTCGCATCTCAGTTCGGTCTCGGACCAGTAAACATTGGTTGATACAAGACAAACCAGGCAAAATTGCAAACACTTCTTTCAGGCAAAAATCCAGACAACCTCACAACAACTCTTGAAGACCAGGAGTAAGATGAAGAATAATACTGACGTAATCCATGCCCTTTTTGACCAAAACATTCTGAGGCACACAAACTGGGGAGATGATATACAGATTATAAAGGGTAATGTTACTGTAGTGACAATCTATCACCTCTATACTACTATGACTTCTGTACATGTAAAATAAGAAAGCATAGAGTCAGAAAGAACATATAACATGGCTAGACAAATGAGTACTTAGATTAAATGCAGTTACCTGGTACAAGCCTTCCATTGGTGCATGAATGGCTCCCTTTAACAAAGCAACTAACAGCCAGAAGGCATCCTCTTCACTCATATAAAGAAGTAACAAACCTGCTAAAAAACCCATGCCCTGCAGCAGAAAAGGTTGCATCAAATGATATCCTAAGAATAACAAAATCTTTAATTGATTGATTTCTGAATTGTTATACAGTTGACAACTAAACCTGAACATATCCAACATCCCTGTCATATACAGAGTAAGCCTTTAAAACATTGTACAGGGATCTTTGCCCTAGTCCATGTCTCTGTTGATAGAAAACATGTGATGGAAAAGTACGAGATATGTCTCGAATTATTTCCAATTCTGATGCTGATGTCTCATATATCACCAGTTGCTGCAGCAAAAGTTTTAGCAGTTTAAGCTTTCTTTTAATCAGCTAAAGATGAAACCACACAGTGCATATTTTGGTAAAGAAAACTGCAAAAACTGCAATGACAATTAAGAAAATTTGATAATTTTCTACATAAATTTGATTTTAAAAGTGATGCTGCAGAACGCCTTGTCATATAAAAGAATAGATAATTTAAAACATTACTTTACGTTAAAATAACATTTCTACTTATGTATTAGGTACTAAACAATATTGGATGCTTCTGAATCATATAGATCCAGATTGCACCAGTCCAACAAGAAATGTCACTTCAGGTGAAATAGGGTATACCTTTTACGAAGCATGAAACAGAAAGTACCTCATAAACCCCTGGATTCATTAGCAGGAGGTCTCGACTTCCAGAAATCAACTGCCAAACAAGTCCTCTTAAACAGTCAGGGATGCCTTTTCTAATACGTCTCTTAACTACATGAGGTTTTCTTCTAACATAGTGCTTCCAGTCACTCCCACCAACACCTATCATTTTCCTCCATTTTCTTATCCTCTTTTGTTCTCTGTAAAAAATCAATAACCACGGATTAGTAGTAAGAAGATGCACAGGTAAGTACAAACATTGTTGTTTTTTCTTTTTTGAAAAATACACCATGAAACTTCCTAACAGATACAACTTTAGTTAAAAGAAAGCAGCAGCAGTAGGGATAAATAACACCAATTTCATAAATTGAACAGAGAAAAGAAAACTTAAAAGTCTTCATATCTAGTAGAATGTGTCACAATACTGTTTATGTCGTGTCCATTAGGTTGAAATCCTTTGAGGAAGAAATGCAATAAGAAACAAGGAAGAATTTACCAAAAGATAATATTGCTTCACATATTTGCAACATGTGAAGATTGCATATGTACACCTACATTATTTCATATATTCATATTTGAAAACATGAACAGATTGCATAAGTACACTAACATTATTTCATGTATTTGCAACATGTGTAAAATAACTCTCATCCAGCAATATAACAAATGTGGAGTATTTTGTAGCAGTTCACTAAAATGAAGACTAACTGATCTGTCAGATCTATATACTAGTAGCCAGTAATATGAAAGAAAGTGCCTCATATGATCTACATTTAACCCTTTCTGTAATTCTTGACCCATATAGAATGGTATTGCAAATGATAATATTTACTGACTGCCCTGTTTTATGTCACCAATGATACTAAAATTGGATAATCTTTACAAAGGAGAAACATGCATAAGTGGGAGAAATAAAAAATCCAATGTTGTCAAACATGCCTGTCATTGGGATGGCCATCCACAGGTCTGTTTCTAGAAAAGGCCTCTGTTGAGTTGCTCTGTTCTTGTTTTGTAAATCCAAAACCATCAACTGTTCTTGAAAGCAGATATGATCCTGGATCCACCTCAGCAGTTGTGGATTTCATTTCCCCTTTATTAGTCAGTAAACCACCCCTTGCGAGACAAGCACTACAAATAATTCATACTTCTCCACATGGACCTGCACTTGTAAGTTCTAGGTCAAAGGAAAGAAAAATCACAAACTGGTCATCAAGAGATACTTCAGGGCATTCAACTTTACAAATTTAGCAGAGGCAAATGCCAATGAGAAAGCCAAACTTCAAGGTTGTTTGCATGTCATATGATTCCAAGAAAACTGTTTGTATATTTGATCTTGATGAAGTTATAAAAAAAATTAAAAATGAGATAAAAATGCTACATTTCTACAAAATCAAAATTTTGATGCATCTGATGGCGTCTTGAGACTTAAATTATGGTTTCATGCACACAGCGAGTCAAGCTTATCAAATTTACACAAACATATCCACCTAAGTTATAATGCAACAATCATGAGTACTCTATCTTGGACAAATAAAAGAAAAAAATCCAATCCCCACACAACCAAATTACAGAATAGGCCGGGAAAACTTATTACGATGGACATCTCCACCCTGTTCAAAAACTCTCACTCCCAAAACATCTACACGATCTTAACAAACTGATCGCAATCAATAACGCCAACCTATTGAATGGAGAACAGCCCAACGCCTCAAAAACAAAGGGGAAAAGAAGAACAATTTTCGAGAAAGAAATCGAAGTTCTATCCAAATTAACTAAATCCAAGAATACAGAGCAAAAACGCTCGAATTTAGCAAAAGATCGAATCCTTTCGGTGCTTTCAGCAAAGCCGATGAAAACCTAACATTCATTGCCGGATCTAATCGAGAAAAACAAGTGCTAACAACAATTCACAAGTGAAGAATTGGAACCGACCTCAAGGTTTAAGTATCTTCAAGGAACAAACTCGAATCGCACGATTAGAATTTGGAACGAGAGAGAGAGAGAGAGAGAGAGAGAGAGAGAGAGAGCGAAATGTTTGTGAGATCCGCCGATGTATTCTATTTTTACATTTTATTTATTTTAGTTTAACTATAATCATAAATTCCTCCTTTAAGCTTTGTGTGTGAGGGATCGAAGTCGGGGATTGGCTGATTTTGCGGGTCCAAGCTTGTTGGCCCACAACGGATCGGATTCTTAATAATTTCATCCGAATCCGACATCAATGCTATTAACTAACGCAGTTTACTTACTTTATACTTAAAAGGGTATCGGATCTACTATGTGGATCGAATAGAGACGGGTATTCGAAAAAGCTGATCGACTATGACTGTCATTAGGCTTAATGAATCGGGTGTGACATGGTCTTGGTGTTCCCTGTCTGGGGTGAGACAGGTGAACCGCGCCCGTTATCCATTACGCTTCCCCAATCCCACACCCAACCTCTTAATTCCTCGTGGAATAAAATCGAGGATAAAGAGCAAAACAAATGAGAAGGATGAGGGCATAAAACCCTCGAGAGCAAACGGAGGTACATGTCTGCCTCCTTCCTAAAGCCTTTTCTTGAATTCCTGTAGCATTTTTTGTAGGCATGTATAGATTTTTTTTGTTCACAGGTTTCGGGCTCTTTTTGATCGGAAAAAAAATCGATTTTTTTGCTTAATGATTTCTTGGCCTTCAAACTGAAGCGAAAGCCTCCTGATTCTTGGGCAGAAGTGCCGATATGAGCCCGTTCTCCTTGGTTTCAACTCATGGGGTATTTAGCCCTCACCATTCTTCTTCAAATTGGCCTAGATTGTTCTCTCATAGAAGGAGATTGAGCCTGCAAGAAGGAAAAATCTTGTCTTTGGAAGAAAGACATTGGGATCTTACTTCCTCTTCCTCTCTTTGTAGTCGCAACTCCCGATGTCTTTCTTTATGGGGTTCTTCGCGGAGATTTCGGTTATTGTCCAAATGTAATAGGATTGTATTTGCGAAGATTGATAGGAGCAGCAACGAGAAGCATACCCATTTTGGGATTCGAGGGAAGCCCAGGTCGAGAAGGCGATTCTCCCTGAGATTGCGCCCCAGGCTGCGGTTGCTCTCTTATAGATTGAGGAGATTGTCGGTTCAACGATTGGTGGAAAATGCTAGAACAGTGTTGCTCAGAAACTCGAAGAAGCTTATGCTATCTGCTTGGTTTTCTGTTGCCCTAGGGGTGTGTTTCTTGTTCTTGAAGTGCACAGCTAGACCTGCATCGGTGGATGTTCCATATTCAGATTTTGTATCGGCCCTGAAGAGTGGAAGCGTGTCAGCTGTTCAATTCGAAGAGGATTCCCGCTATATTTACTTTAATAAGCATTTTGAAGATAATGAGAGTTTGAAGTCAGTAGAAGAATCATCACTGACTGTCGATGTCTCAGATGTCAGTGCACCAAAATCATCTGAAAGCATTGCAAATGAAAGGGAGAGAGGTGGTAAATCTATCTCAAAGTGGCAATACTCTACAAGAAAGGTTGAGCATGATGAGAGTTTTCTTCTTGGTTTGATGAGAGAGATAGGGACCACATACAGTTCTGCTCCTCAATCTGCAGTAAAGTTATTGAGAAGTCTTGTTATCACATTGATTACTTTGTGGATCCCAATAGCCCCAATGTTGTGGTTGCTTTATCACCAATTCTATGCTAGCAATGGCCCTGCAAAGAAGCGGCGACCTAGTAAGCAGTCTGTCGGTTTTGATGATGTGGAGGGAGTTGATGCTGCCAAGCTAGAATTGATGGAGGTAAGCTTTTACTCTTGTTCCCTATCTCTCATTTTACTTTTTACCTACTTTTCAGTATTGACTCAATTTTATAAATGGTACTCATTAGGAAGATGATCATTATAGATGCATATTACCTTATTGCTAATAGCAAGGATTGAAATATCGTACCGTACCGGAGTTTCGACATTCGCTCGGTACGGTACGATACTGTATACCGAGCGGTATATTGTTTGGTGTATATATATATATATATATATATATATATATATAAAATAAAAATTCGACGACGTCGCTGAAGTGACGTTGCCTCTCTCTTCTCCCCAAGAAGGGCGATGTTGCCTATATATATATATATATAAGTAAAAAAAATCTTATATATATTTATATATAAAATATTTTTTTATATATAAATATTTTTATAAAAGACGACGTCGCGTCGCCTCGACGACGTTGCCCTGCATAGGAGAAGGGAAAGGCGACGTCGCCTTTGTTGAATATCGGATTTTGATGATGAAACCAATTGATAAGTGTTTATGATTTAACCTGCGTTTGAGTGACGCATGATGCTTCAATCAGGATGAGATAATTAAAGTAGGTAGAATCATGTTGTGCCGGGGGAAAACATGTCAGAAGATTGGACGTTGAGTCGGAGGATCGGTCGACGCATCGACAGAAGGCTTCGGGCCATGGATTTGGGCATCGGGCCAAGAAGAGCGGATATTGCGCCCAGGATATCGGAGTTGCGGAGCCAATTGGCCGATTGGGCAATAGGCCGCAAGAGAGGACAATGCGCTGAAGAATCGGACGAAGCGTTGAGGGACCAATGACATGCCGGACAACATAATTAATACTTAGTATTAATTGTCTAGATCGAAGTGTGTTTTTACATGTGCAGGATTAACTACGATAGCAAGACATGAAGCAAAATGAAGTCTCGAAGTCAAGGACGCGATTTCGTTGGAAGTTCGAGAGTTCGTCGGAAGTCCGGACGTTCGTCGGAAGTTCTATCGGAACCAATTGAGAAGTCTCGGAGCTTGCCAGAGAAAGCTCGTCGGAACTCTCCAAGAAGATCGTCGTGAAGTCCAGGAGCTTGTTGGGAGTCCGTCGGAACATTACCGAGAGATCATCGGAAGTTCGTTGGAAGATCACCGGAAGCTCACGGAAGAAACTGGACTTATCTTGCTTAGATTATGTCTTAGGAATCGTAGTTAGCACATAATTAGAGTTGGGATTGGGAGGTAATCCCATCAACTCTGTTAGGGGCCAACTGGGCCCGAAGTTGGACTGGTTTGGGCCGGATTCAAGGCCCAACCAGGGTGCTGAAACCCTGGTCGGCGGTGGCACCGCCAGGGAAACAATACCCCAGGAAACCTGGGCGGTGGTACCGTCGGCAACCGGCAGCAATGCTGCTAGCGATGGTACCGCCAAGTACTAGATCCTACGACGGTAGTACCGCCCAAGAACGGCGGTGGTACCGCCAGTACCCAGGAAACCTAGGATGAGACATTTTTATGCTCCAAGTTTGAATTAACTTGAAGCCTATAAATACCCCTCTCATCCCTGGTTAACTTACACAAGCATAGAGAGTTTAAAAGTGAAGAAACGCTGTTGCAATCACTTGAGAAATCCCTTCCTCTAAGTCTAAGTTTAGAATTCTATTTAGGAGGAGTAAGTGCTTGTAAGGGTTATCTCCTAAACCCGGTAAAAGGAGAAAAGGGGTGTAAGAAGGAGGTTGATCTTCGCCTATTAAAGGAAGATCGATAGTGGATGCCGGTGGCCTCGACGGAAGAGGAATCGGCGAAGTGGATGTAGGTCACGATGACCGAACCACTCTAAAATCTGGTTTGCATTTCTTTGAGCAATTTACTTTAACTGCAAACCTCCTTACTTGCTCTTTACATCCACTACTCTCTTACGTACGCTTTCAAAGTTACGTTTCCGAAATCGGTTTTCAATGTAAATAGATTTTATCGCACGAAAGTTTTAAAGACGTAATTTTTACCACTGCACTAATTCACCCCCCCCTTTTAGTGCCGACGCCGATTCTTGATCCTAACAATTGGTATCAGAGCAAGGTTTTCTCATTTAGTTTAACACCCAAAGAGAAATGACTCTTTTTGACTTTCAAGAGGGTCACTCTCTCATTCGTCCTCCTTTTTTCAATGGGACGAACTACACTTATTGGAAAACTCAAATGAGAGTTTTCTTACTTTCATTGAATCTCGATTTATGGCACATAGTCGAATTTGGTTTTCAAAGGTCTTCTCTTCCAATGAACCATTGGAATAATTTGGAGAAAAAGACTTTTTCTCTAAATGCAAAGGCTCTGAATGTCTTGTTTTGCGCCTTAGACAAAAACGAATTCAATCGGGTTTCTTTGTGCGAAACGACTTTCGATATTTGGCACATTCTCGAAATCACACATGAAGGCACGAATAGAGTTAAAGAATCTAAAGTCAATCTCTTATTGCATGATTTTGAACTTTTTCAAATGAAGCCTAGCGAAATCATTGTTGACATGTACACTTGTTTTACGGACGTCGTCAATGGTTTAAAAGTTCTTGGCAAATGTTTTTCGAATTTTGAACTTGTCAACAAAATTTTACGATCGCTTTCTAAGAATTGGGATTCGAAAATAACGACTATACAAGAATAAAAAAATTTGAATACTTTTTTTATCGAAGAACTTATCGGGTCTCTAATGACCTATGAAATGACGTGCAATGCATGTGAAGAACTTGAGAACCACCTTCCAAAGAACAGGAAGGATTTTGAACTTAGAACAATTGAAGACCACTCGAGCATAAGCTCAAGTGATGGTGAACTTGAACTACTCATGAAATTTAAAAAATTCATGAAACAAAAATTAAAGAACAAAAAGAACGCAACTACTTATTATGAACACAAGAAGAAGGAAGCTCCTTGGGACAAATTAAGCTCATCCGTAGACGAGGAGAAAATCAACAAAGGCGAGGTGGCAAACTATGCCTTAACCGCTTTCAACGATGAGGTAATCGAAACCCTCTTAATTTATTTCAAAATTACATGATGCTTTTTGTGATATTTTTTTAATTTATTTTTCTTGTAAATTGCATGTTTAATAATGTAATAAAAATGTAAAAAATTAAGAATCATGCTTATCCTTCTAGTAATGATCATGAAAATTGCATGTGATAAACAAACTAAATGATATTGATTAAAAATGCCTTATGAAATCATGTTTGATGATATCATGTATAATAAATTTATTTTTCGAAATTATGCATGATGATTTGAAGTAATGATTTGAAATCATATGTTTTGGAATTATATGTTACACTTTTTGATCTTGATGAGTTTAGATCTTTCTGTTTTAAACGTTGATGCATGGTTTTGACGTAAGAACAAATATTTGGGAATGCTAATATAAAGTCAATCACACAAATTGAAACTAAAGAAGTTTAGATGTCCTTAAAAATCATTCAATATCATGTTCAACGAAACCATGCTTGATATCTTAATGAAAATGTAATGATGATTTAAATGCATTCTTAACGAGTTTATATTTCAAACTTATGCAAGATAGTTTTTGCGATCTTTTGAAAGTTCTTTTTCCGTGTTAATGAATGATGCATGTTTTTTATTTGGCATAAATGAAAAAGGCATGCTTCTATGAAATAAATCACATGAATTGAAACAACTAAAAAGAGAAAAACATTTGTTTGAAAATTTCTCTTTCTTTATCTTATCAATTTTTCACTAAGAGATCGATAAAGTTGTTTATGTCTTTTTAAATCTCTTGAAAGTAATGTTGAGATTTTGATAATTTGAATTTGAAATGAGTTTTATCAAAATCATGATCTTGATTTCTTGGAATAACATGAGATTACCTTTGATGATCATTTTGATTATTTAAAAAGAGATTTGTCGAAATAATTAATGGAATTTTGGATTCATGACTTGATCTTTCATTTGTTTACGAGATAGTTGAAATCTTTGTACCTTTGAATTCTTCCCTTTTCCTTTCAATTTTTGAAATTATGCATGTTATATGTTGAAGATTTGAAATCATATTTTGATATCATGCATACACAAGAAATGTGATTTGACAAATTGAATGAATTGAAAATGAATGATGATTTTTCTCTTGATTATAACTTGTGATATTTTTTTTATAAATCATCATCTTGATTTCTCGATATTCGATATATGAGATTTTTCTATGAATCGAGATTTTTCTATGAATTAAGATTTTTCAAACTATGATTCTTCTTGGTATTCACTAAAAAGGATGTATTCAAATTAACCATGATATGCTACTTGACATCTTGATAATTTATGACTTCAATTTTATTATGTAAAATTTATTGTATTCATGAAATGTTTATCTCATCACCAAGTTCTTATTGATATTCTCCATGTGATGATATGAATGCATGCAATACTATGATCTTGACATTCATGGCTTGATTTTCTTTGTTATTATTTACCTTTGTCATGATTTGAAAATTATTGTAAAGGGAAAAAGAATTACAAAATTATTTTCTTCCCTTCTTTTTGGACAATGACAAAGGGGGAGAAATTTTGCTAGCTTGTTAGCTAGCTTGCATACTTTAAAAGATGCTTGCAATACTTATGATTTTATTATGATGATGTATTTGATATATTGCATATCATGTATGAGAATCATGATTAAAATTGTATTGACTTGAATTAAATTTAAATTCAAGGTTTATTTCAATTATGACATATTGAAATTAGAATGACACTTTATTTTTGTTATAATTTGAAAATTAATGAAGTGCACCATTGTTTTGTTATTCCCCTCTTTTTGTCAATAACAAAAGGGGAGAAAGAATTTCTAGTGTACACATCATGAAAAGAGGCAAACTTGTTAGCTTCCAAAGATGCGAAAACATATTAGCTTGCTCATCTCAAGAGAGAAGCAAAGATTGCTAACTTGCATATTTCAAGAAGCAAAAGTTGTCTTCTTGAACATCTTAAATTTTTTGCTAGCTTGCAATGATGATAAAACTTGAGATTTATTATGCAATGATTTAAAGTCCTATGTCTAAACACTTAGAAAGTTACACTTTTCCTTTTTGTTGATGACAAAGGGGGAGAAGTATGATCATGTTATGCATGATGACGTGTTGCAAATATTCATGATGAAATTTGCAATGACTTGAATTCGGCTTGAATTCAAGGTTCTATCAATATACCATATTGATAGGGGGAGTTTGTTTAAACTTCGGGAGTTAAGGTTAACTCCGTCATCAATTGGTTGTCATCATAAAAAAGGGAGAGATTGTTGAATCTCGGATTTTGATTATGAAACCAATTGATAAGTGTTTATGATTTAATTTACGTTTTGAGTGACGCAGGATGCTTCGATTAGGATGAGACAATTAAAGCAGGTAGAATCATGTTGTGCTAGGGGAAAACATGTCAGAAGATTGGACGTCGAGCCGAAGGATCGATCGACGTATCGACAGAAGGCTTCGGGCCATGGATTCGGGCATCGGGCCAAGAAGAGCGGATATTGCGCCAAGGATATCGGAGTTGCGAAGTCAACTAGCTGATTGGGCAATAGGCCGCAAGAGAGGATGATGCGCCGAAGAATCGGACGAAGCGTCGAGGGACCAATGACATGCCGGTCAACATGATTAATGCTTAGTATTAATTGTCTCGATCGAAGTGTGTTTTTACATGTGCAGGATTAACTACGATGGCAAGGCATGAAGCAAAATGAAGTCCCGGAGTCAAGGACGCGATTTTGTTGGAAGTTCAAGTGTTCATCGGAAGTCCGGACGTTCGTCGGAAGTTTTGTCGGAACCAGCTGAAAAGTCTCGGAGCTTGCCAGAGAAGCTCGTCGTAACTCTCCAAGAAGATCGTCGTGAAGTCCAGGAGCTTGGGAGTTCCAGCAAACATTGTCGAGAGATCGTCGGAAGTTCGTCGGAAGATCGCCGGAAGAAACCGGACTTATCTTGCTTAGATTATGTCTTAAGAATCGTAGTTAGCACATAATTAGAGTTGGGATTGGAAGGTAGAGTTGGGATTGGAAGGTAATCCCATCAACTCTGTTAGGTGCCAATTGGGCCCGAAGTTGGACTGGTTTGGGTCGGATTTAAGGCCCAACCAGGGTGCTGAAACCCTGGTCGACGGTGGCACCGCTTGGGGAACAGCACCCTGGGAAACCTGGGCGGTGGTACCGCCCCTGTTCGGCGGTGGTACCGCCCAGGAACGGCGGTGGTACCACCAGTACCAAGGAAACCTGGGATGAGACCTTCTTAGGCCCCAAGTTTGAATCAACTTGAAGCTTATAAATACCTCTCTTATCCCTGGTTAACTTACACAAGCACAAATAGTTTAAAAGTGAAGAAACGCTATTGCAATCACTTGAGAAATCCCCTTCTCTAAGTCTAAGTTTAGAATTCTATTTAGGAGGAGTGAGTGCTTGTAAGGGTTGTCTCCTAACCCCGGTAAAAGGAGAAGAGGGGTGTAAGAAGGAGGTTGATCTTCGCCTATTAAAGAAAGATCGATAGTGGATGCCGGTGGCCTCGACGGAAGAGGAATCGGCGAAGTGGATGTAGGTCACTACGACCGAACCACTCTAAAATCTGGTTTGTATTTCTTTAAGCAATTTACTTTAATTGCAAACCTCCTTACTTGCTCTTTACATCCACTACTCTCTTACGTACGCTTTCAAAGTTAAGTTTCTGAAATCGGTTTTCAACGTAAATAGATTTTATCGTACGAAAGTTTTGAAGACGTAATTTTTACCGCTGCACCAATTCACCCCCCTCTTTTTTAGTGCCGATCCCAACTCTTGATCCTAACAGCCTTATATATATATATATATATATATATATGCTGCCCGTTATCGAGCAGTCCGTATACCGATCTGCTGACGGACCGGTATGTACCACCCATATCGGACGGTATTATTAAAAATTGAAGACCTTGGCTAATAGTATGTGGATAAGGACCAAACAATTAAGTTTATGTTATCTTATCTTTGTCTTCAGTATCTGAACACAATGTTATTTTTTGAACTTATGATTTGTTTTCCTTAATTGATGAAAAAATTATTTGTCACCACACTTAACTACCTTAAAAATACGGCCTAGTGCATCAGGCTCCCAATGAGTACAGTTTGAGGGGATCAATCTACACAATTTAATCCCTCGTAGAGAGGTTGTTTTAATGACTTGAACCCTGATCACCTAGTTCATAAAGGAACAACCTTGCTATGGTACCAAGTCTCACCCTCCTTCTGTCTATGGGTAAATAAGTGATTGAAACAGCCAAAACACATTAATAGATAATAAATGATGAATAATCATTGTTGATCCTGTCTATGCAGATTTTTTTGTCAACAGGTTGTTCATCTATTGACCAATCTCCTAGTCATGCAAACTCTTTCAACATGAGTAGTCTTTTGATCACTTGTCTCCTAGAGTCTCTTCTGCTATGTTTTGGTTGATGATCTGATCTTTAGCAATTCATGACATCTTCATCTACACACAAAGATCAGTCTGTCATGTCTTTGTCAAGTTCTGCTATTTGGAGTAGGCATAATACCTAGAAGCGGCCTGATTGACAAAATGAAGAAACACATTGTCGGTCACCAACTTACATAATTTTAAATCTTTGCACTCTTAAAGTTATTACAAAAGTCCTTGTGGTATTATTCATACTTTGCAATCTTTGATATACTAATCCATGGTTTTCATGCATGCATGTTTTATGGTTTCAACTGATTGATCTAATTTTTTCATGGTCCTTAATTGATTGTTCAAAGAACTCAGATTTGAAACAATATATTATGTCAGAGATGGAACTGGAGGAATTTATGGATTCAATATATTGCTGTGAAATTATTGAAATTAATTAAATTATATTCTCTTCTGTTAGATATTTTGGTATATAGGATCTGAGAAGTTAAGTTGTTCTTCCTTGTCAATCATGGACATGTTCATAAAACACCCATTACACTCGAGGCAAAATTGCTAAATATTTATGTTTTAAAGATATAAGAGGTTCTATCTGTATCTGTTTTTGTTGACAATGATAAGTTTGAATACCATGTGGTATATATATAAGCACTTGATTCTAAGAAGAAATTTTCCTAAATTCTTTTTATGGAACTGTTATAAATCAGTTCTGTCTGCAGAAATTGGGTATGTTTAGTTTCATTTATGCAGTTACTATCTATTGTTGGTTATTCTTTTGATTTGTGATATTTAGATTAAATGAACATAGAGTATGTTTATTTGTTTAAGACCACATCTATGTTTACCTAGTTCCATATTTTTTTTCTGCTGTGATGGAACTCTAATCAAACAAAGCTGTTATCTTTAGATAGTATCTTGCTTACAAGGATCAATGAACTACAAAAAGTTAGGAGCAAAATTGCCCACAGGTGTGCTGCTTGTGGGACCTCCAGGGACTGGGAAGACATTACTAGCTCGCTCAGTTGCTGGAGAGGCAGGAGTCCCTTTTTTCTCAGTGTCTGCTAGTGAATTTGTAGAACTGTTTGTTGGAAGAGGAGCTGCACGAGTAAGAGACCTTTTTAATGTGGCAAAAGAATGTGCACCGTCAATAGTATTCATTGATGAACTTGATGCAGTGGGAGGAAAGCGTGGAAGAAGTTTCAATGATGAGCGGGACCAAACACTTAATCAGGTATGCTTTGAATTCTATCTATTGGTCATTTATTAATTTGTTTTATATCAAATTCTCTAAATATGGCTTGGTTTATTATTTACAGTTGCTGACAGAAATGGATGGTTTTGAGTCAGAGACAAAAGTGATTGTTATTGCAGCAACAAATAGACCAGAAGCACTAGATCCTGCTCTCTGCAGGCCAGGACGTTTTTCAAGGAAAGTGCTTGTTGGTGAACCAGATTTTGAAGGGCGTAAAAAAATTTTGGCTGTCCATCTGAGACAAATACCACTGGAGGAAGAAATTGAGTTAATCTGTGACCTTGTTGCATCTCTCACAGCAGGTTTTGTTGGTGCTGATCTCGCAAACATTGTCAATGAAGCTGCTCTGCTTGCTGCTCGAAGAGGTTGGTTGTGCTATCTTTTTAAACCATTACTAGCATTGGTTAAGTCAGTATATGATTATTTGCCAAGAAATTTATTAGTAAATTTATTAAAGAGAAACTGATACATGTATTTTATTCCTTTCTATTCTTGGCCTGTTGATCAAAATTTGTTTCTTGGTTGGGAGGAGTACTAGATAGGATCTAATTTTGTCCTGTTATCTTTATACTCTCAGGCCTTTCTATGTTAGCCCCCATTGTGCAAGTGCTTTCTTCATCTCTTTTGTCGACCCACCTGGACCCTGCTTTTTCTTTGATACATGAATCTTACTGGTTTAGGTGCCCTTTATCATGAAGCACATTAAAATTTGATTATGTGATGCTATATTCTTCTAGGTTCCGCAACTTTTTTTTCTTGTAGATTTATTCTACTCTTGTTGATTTCTCTTGTCAAATTTTTTATGTGCTTTATTGTTATCATCTAAAGTTTTGGAGAGAACAAATTTCCCCATCATCGTAGCTACTGTAAAATTCTATTATTTCTAAGGCCGAATTATCAGATTTTATAGCATGCACTTGCAGATGCTGAGACTGTTACTAGAGATGATATGATGGAGGCAATAGAGCGAGCAAAGTTTGGGATTAAAGAAAGGCGACTGAATCTTAGTACAGTAGGCAAGAGTCTGGGTAAATTGTTTCCATGGATTCCTCCATCAACAGGAAAAGATGGTTTCCAAGGCCTTATGGGTTACCAAACTTTGAGCTAATGTTTATCACTATGAGGTATGCTTAATTTACATAATGATGTGAAATACTATAAAATAGTTCTTTCAAGATTATTAATACTTAGTTTAATGAAGACAAAAAAAGTGCAATAACTGTTTATGATCATTTACCAAGGAGTAAATTAAGGAGAATATTTAAAGACATTCCTCATGAGTTATGCCCATTGGTTTTCATCTTTTCATTGTAATAAGATTAAAAAGAAACCATACATTGTAACCATCATTTGTTTGTCGCTGATGATCTTAAATGAAGAAGATAGAATTATGATAGCTACTCTTCAAATTTCTAATCTGGTTGTGTTAAATTTCTAGACAACTGTGGCACTTCCAAAAGATTCAAACCTTTACATATAAAGATAGGATGGGATAATAATATTTCATCATCTTGTTTATTTACCACGATGGGATATGTGGTTTTAACATGTACCTTGTGAGGATGCTAATGTTCTGTAAATGCCTTAAAACTAATAAAATAATTTCCATATAAATATTAAGTTATATTTGCCTGTGTAACTATCAGATGAGCGAATACCAAAACTTATCCTATTCTTAACCTGCTTGTATTTTGCTTCTGCAGGGATGGGAGGGCCTCTCAAGATTGACTTTCTACACCTAGAAGGATTTCATGTGCCCAAGCAACATTGGTTTGTGTAGCTTAATCAATCAAAAATCTCTACATTTAAAAAATGCATTTGCATATCCAACACGCAGTGGGATTTACAGATTTAAGGAAAAAAATGATTCCCATTCCCATGTTCATCTGGACAAGGTGTCATCCAAAGATATGTATTTCTAAACCCTCTCATGTATCTTGAATCATTCATTCCTATTTTTAATTCTTATTAGACTTGTTATTTAGCTTCGTTTAGTATTCTTTTCTGATATTTTATTGTTTGTTCTTTGGGAGGCTGCCAATCAGGCCATGATGGCCCACTTGCGTTTACCCTTTACTTTCTCTCTCAGCTCTCTGAATCTCTTTTTTTTTTTTTTTTTTTGTTTAGTATATTTAATTCTATAATATAAACAAGAATGTCTGGATTTTCAAAGAGGAGAGGTAGATTTTGTGGTTGAAAGTTCTTCGTTGACTGGTCAAAATAAGAAATGATACACAAGTTATGTTCTTAGTATGTACATGCCCTTGATGCCTTTGGACAGGGTTGCTCTTCCAAAAAAATGGGGGGAAAAGAAAAAGATGTATAAAGGTAGGAAGGAGAGTATTTTCTTTGTAAAAAAGGAAATCCCTCTTCGTTCTTTGTAGTTTCGTTTCAAATATCATGAAATCAATGGTTTCAAGCCACCCGCGCTCTCAAGAAACAGAACAGAAGTCAACGAATGCTATTAAATGGAAGTCAACACAACATCGCGTCATCCGCCGCCATGTTTGTAGACGTCAGAAACATGGTGTTTGTATGAATCCAGAGGTTTCTCCTCAAATCAAATAAATGACAACAAAAAGAAGATGATGTAAAGTTGACTTGCTTCATTGACGTGCAACCATGAAGTCTTTAAACTTGAAGTGCAACCAAGAAACGAGTAGGATGAAGCTTCTTGGCAACTTCACTCGTTCTATCCTCACTGCTATCTATAGAGAGCTACGATCTTCTAAACCGGATGCCCACAAGCAAAGACACTCTCAAGATGGTCACTCGATCAACCAAAACCAGGTTCGAATTCTGGATATATCGTGCTCAAAGACGAGGAATCTGCACCTGAGTCCGCATGCTGTTTTGGGTGCCCCGAAGAGACTCGAATTCGAAATCTCCCATTCCCTCAGGACCGAATCCTTACCATCAAATACTCTCCACTCAAAGGTGAGAACGGTTCCAACAAGGCTACCGTTCGCTTCATCCCTGCGGTAGGTCATCCATTATCATCCAATCGATACTACGTCATGTTAGAGCTAGTCCCAGGAAATTTAACAAAGAATAATTTTAATAATCCGACAAAGACAATAAAGCGGCAAGAACATCAGATATACGTGGTTCGGTTAATTGACCTATATCCACAAACGAAATAGGAGCAAATTACTATTATAAAAGAGGGACACTTACAAATGCCTTAGGAAGATGTTCCTAGGTCATAAAACACCTTCAGCCTACTAAACAAGAAAAATCCAAACCGTAAGTAGGTTTTCTTATGGTGCCTCTTGTGCTGTCTGTGGTACATCTGACTTCAAAACCCAGACCCTTATTTATAGTTTTAAGACAAGACAAAAGTCTAATTTTCCCGATGTGAGACTATGGGACTTTTCAAACTAACACGTCATCGTCCAAGGAAGAAAGAGAGGGTAAATCCTAAATCCTCGTCACTGTACTTTTTCTTGCATGTTATTCTTGATTATGACGACGAAAGGAACAGGATCCACAGGAAAGTATATACATGTTCAAAGGAAGATATCGCGTGCTGCTCTTGCCATGGTGGTGTAAAGGATGCAAAATTGAGAGCTTTCGATCACAGAAATGTATACCAAGTAATGGAGATCAAGGATGATGGGAACGGGAAATTTACAGCGAAATCTGTTGCTCCTGACGGACATCCTCCATCATTACTAGGGAGGGAACACTGGAAGCTTTATGCCTCAAAGCCCAAGCATTATGCGTTACGTGAGGCTTGGGGACTCGACGCGGGTCTTCGTGCATGTCTGCCCGACCTCAACTTCCCGATAGGTGCAGCAGATGGCCCGAAGATTACTGTCGGAAGATGGTACTGCCCGTTCATGTTTGTCAAGGAAGCATGTCGCTTGCGAGACCAAATGAAGCGTTCCATGTTCTATGAGATCTCACTGGAGCAGTTCTGGCAGAAGGTGTATGCTTGTGAGAACCACAGTGGCCATGACAAAGTTGTGGAAGTGAATGCTCTTTTCGGGAGCCTACTGGTTATGATGGATGGCGGCAAAGAGGTGGTGCAGGACAGAACTGTGCATGGCGATGATGGCATGGTATGGTTCAAGCCATTAGATTCGAGAGCTACGGGGATTGGTTTGAGTTTGGCAGTGTGGGAAAGGATCAAATGGGAGCAGGGGAGAGGAGGGTGGATTGCCGATGAAGAGGAGAGGATGGTGAGGTTGGAGCAGTACGAAGGGATGAATAGGTGGAAGAAGTTTGCGTGCTACGTGTTGGTGGAGAGGTTTGTCGTGAAGAGGATTGATGGGAGCTTGGTGTTGACCTTTGATTTCAGACACAGCATTAAAGTGAGGTCTAAATGGGACTAAAAGTCAACTAGAAAAGCTTCTCATAAAGCTTAGACTAGTAGTAAATCATGTTCTCCTTTTCCTTTTCTTTCTTTTGTGTTCTTAAAGCTATTCAATACATGTTGATTTTGAAATGCTTGAAACATGAGAGTAATGTAATGCTCAGAAAGATCACTAATGATTGACATGTAAAAGAAGGTAGAAAAGGGATGAAGTCTTGAGGATAAGTAGCCCTAATCACGATTTCAAACAGATAGACAATTTCAATTTTCTAAAATCTGAAACCAAAACTGAACCGATGAGGGCCGATTCTGGTTTCGGTGTGAACTAATAAATTTTTATTATTTTTTAAATTATAAATAATTTAAAATATAAAAAAATATTTTTCCTAAAATTTGAAAAAAAATGAATATATAACTATAATGAGTGTAATGACAAAAAAAGTTGATATAAAAATAAATAAAATTATAAATTTTTTAATCACTACCAATGTTAAACGTTTTGATCATCCTTTCGATTATATGTTGAATAGGAGGTTGTTGTTTTCGCGGATGATCTTTTGGTTTGTTTCATCGTTTTGTTTAATCATTAATACATACTTGAACTTTAACTAATTCGGGGGGTCATATTCGGGCCAGGATTAGTTTTCCACAACTGTTATTGGCACTAAAGTTATTACTATTTGTCTCATAATTATTATCAAAATTAAAAATTTTATTTTGTATTATGCACATCATTTCAAAATACTAAACTCTATACCTACAGTGCTATCACCAAATTCAAAAAAAATTATTAGATACATACTAAGCTTGAAGTTTGAGTCTGATGATATATATTTTTTTTTGTAACAATAGTTTTTCTCCCTTACAGATTTTACGACCCCTACTAATGATCATGTAAGTTAATGATGAGTTTTTTTTTTTTTTCTAATTTTATCACCAATATCAATATCTACTCCAATAAAATTTCATAGTAAGGGATTAAATAATCACTTAACCCATCTAATCTAGTACGAGGACCAAAAACATAAGAAACTAAATAAATCGATAAAATTTTTAAACATAATTTATCCATTTTGATTTCAAAGTCATTAGTCATTTTTAAATTATTATCATATTGGTATTCACCAACAATATTAATACAAATAACAAAAAACATATGGGTAGGTATAGGTAGCATTATAAAAACTTTTAAAATTTTAAATATTCCCTCGTACACGTTCTAATATTGTGGATATAAACTAACTTAAGTAACATTATTTACAATAAAAGTATATAAATAGTTTTTTTATATTCAAAAAATTCTTTTAAGTTATTTGAAATCCTTCAAGTAGAAAGATCCCTAGGAAATCTCTTGGCCTTTTGCCATTTAATTTACAAAATCTAAGCCACTCTTTTATTTCTTGTGGATCACTTAGTAAGAATAAATTTGCTTCTTAAATTAGAGTAAGAAAATTTTCAAGAGTTAGTAAGCTTTCTTGTATACATAAATTTAAAATATGATAAACACATCTAATATGAAAAAAAAACACTACCAAAAGCATATTGACATACTTGTTATGATTCCAAAATAAAAGTGTTATTTGTCGCTATATTATCAAACCGATAGAAAAAAAAATTTAAAACTAAATAATATTCTTCTAAAATAGTTTTTATAATTCTATAAATGATAAGTGATTCTTTAGTGGCTTTGCTAGTTATTATTGAATTTAGAATTTTGATTATGAAATCAATTAATGAGCTTATGAAACTAATATGCATAGAAAAATATTTTGATTTTAGAATAGACTACCAAAGAGCCAACTATTGAGTAAGAGAGTCAAACGTTATGTTGCAAAATTAGCAAATTGAAAATTAGACGTCGAGCTAAAGGAGTTTTAACATGTTAAGGATAGAACTTCGTGCTAAAGATTTGGACATTGTACCGAAAGAATAGATATTACACAGATTAGATATTATAAGAAAATCAACATACCAATATAATAAGTGAAATACCGAAGGAAAAGTTAATGTGTTAAAAGTTTGGATAAATTGTTGAAAGATGAAACGACTTGTTAAAAGAGTGTACAATGTGTCAAAAGCTTCGTAAATATGTCGGATTTATGATTGATTTGTTAATATCTTAATTAAGATTATTTTAGATTAATTTAAGTTAATATTGGACTAAAACAAAGTTCACTTGTCACGAAAGTTATTGGGCTTGAAGTTAAGCCAAATTAGACCTATTAAGAAGGTTAAACCAATAGCCTAAACTAGTTTTGAGTGATCATACCGCTAAGCTCCAAGAAATAGTATCACCTAAGTCAATTGACAAGTATTATTTGTACTTTCTTTGTTTTTTCGATGGTGGTATCACCTATGCTGGTGATGGTGTCATCCAAAATTATAACGATAAAACCATTGGAGTCTAAATTTACAACATCACTGGTGGTATGTATGCATTCCAAAAATTTTAGGAATTTAAATTTTTGGCTCTATTTTTGAAGCTTTTTAGGGCCTATAAATATCCTCACTCACGTTTGATTGATGTAACATCCGATTCTTAAGGCAGTGAAGTATTATAAGCTCTTAGTTTGAGCATAGTTTAAGTCTCCTCCTATTCTTAAGTTTAGCTAAAATTCTAAGTTGCATGAGATGAGAGATTGTTGAATCTCATATTTTGATGATGAAATGAAGTGATAGTGTTTATGTTTTGAGTGACACAGGAAGATTTAATTAAGGAAAGACAATTAAAAGCAGAAAGAATCATGTTGGGCTAGAGAGAAATATGTCAGAAGATTGGACGTCGAGCCGAAGGATCGGTCGACGTACCGGCAGAAGGCTTCGGGCCATGGGTTCGAGCATCGGGCCAAAAAGAGCGAAAATTACACCAAGAAAATTAGAGTTGTAGAGGTCAACTGACCGATTGGGCAATAGGCTGCAAGAGAGGATGATGCACCAAAAAATCGAATGAAGCATCGATGAACCAATGATATATCGGACAATGTTTGATTCATGCCTTATAATAATTATCTAGATTAAAGTAGGTTTTAAGTGTGCAGGATTAACTATGATAGCGATCAAGGCATAAAGTAAAATGAAATCCCGAAGTCAAGAACGAGATTTCATTGGGAGTTTGAGAGTTCGTCGGAAGTCCGGATATTCATCGAAAGTTCATTGGGAGTTCGAGAGTTTGTCGGAAGTTCTATCGGAATTGACCGAGAAGTCCAGGAGCTTGTCAAAGAAGCTTATCAGAATTCACTAAGAAGATCATCGTCAAGTCCAAGAGTTTATCGGGAGTCCGTTGGAACATTGCCCAAAGATCGTCGAAAGTTTGCTGGAAGATCGTCGGAAGCTCGCTAGAAGAAACTTAGACTTATCGGACTTATTTAGCTTAGTGTATGCTTTAAAATTCATAGTTAGCACATAATTGAGTTGGAATTGGGTCAACTCAATTATGGGTCAATCGGGCCTAAGTTTGGGTTGTGTTGGGCCAAGTGAAAAGGTCCAAACAGTGACCTAACAGGTGGAACCTACATGGCACAATCTCCGAAACTATGTCAAGCGGTAGTACTACCCAAACACAGTCTCCGAGAGATTGCAAGATGATGGTACCACCCAGTGTTAGTGTTGCAGGTGGTGGTACCACCAGTACCTTGAAAACGAGGGATAAGATACTTTTTTGGCTCCAAGTTTGAATTCACTTTTTGGTTAATCTTGTGAGAACTCCTCTCAAGCTCTAAGTGCTAGTGTGGTTTAAGAGAGGAGTAAGTGGGGGTTTAAAGATTCTCTCCTGAACCTATCAAAAGGATAATCGAGTTGTAAGGCCAGTTGATCTTTTCCCATTGATGGAAGATCGTTAGTAGATGCTGGTGGCCTCAACGGAAGAGGAATCGACGGAGTGGATGTAGGTCATGACAACCGAACCACTATAAAACTCGGTTTGTATTTTCATTCTTGCAATTTATCTTTACTGTAAACTGCCTTACCTGCTTACTACTTTCACTACACTTACGAACGAAATTTGAAGTTATTTTTCCAAAATTGGTTTTATTGAATGAAGAATTTTTCAAACCGATAATTTTTTCGCTGCACTAATTCACACCCCCTCTTAGTGCCTCTCTTGATCCTAACAATTAGTATTAGAGCCACGTTTTTGTCATTTGGTTTAACAACAAAGAGAAATGACTCTTTTCGGATTTCAAGAGGGACTTTCTATCATTCGTCCTCCTATATTCAATGGGACGCACTATATATATTGGAAAACTCGAATGAGAGTTTTCTTATTTTCTATTGATTTAAATTTATGGAATATGGTCGAAAATATATTTCAATGGTTTTCTCTTCCAATGAACGATTGGAATAATTTGGAGAAGAAGACTTTTTCTTTAAATGCTAGAGCCATGAATGCTCTATTTTGTGCCTATGATAAAAATAAATTCAGTCGGGTTTCTACTTGCGAAACGACTTTTGACATTTGGCATACACTTGAAATCATACACGAAGGCACTAGTAGAGTTAAAGACTCTAAAATAAATATTTTGATGCATGATTTGAACTTTTCAAATGAAGCCAAGTGAAATCATTATTGACATGTACACTCATTTTACGGATGTCGTCAATGGCTTAAAAGCTCTTAGCAAATATTTTTTGAATCTCGAACTTGTTAATAAAGTTTTATAATCTCTTTCTAAAAATTGAGATCCTAAAGTAACGGTCATTCAAGAGGCCAACGATTTGAATACTTTCCCTCTCGAAGAACTTATCAGGTTTTTGATGACCTACGAAATGACTTATGTGGCATATGATGAACTTGAGAACAACCTTCCAAAAAACAAGAAGAATTTTGTATTTAGAACAAAAGAAGACTACTCGAACGAAAGCTTAAGTGATGATGAACTTGAACTTCTCACAATAAAGCTTAAAAAGTTCTTAAAACAAGAATCAAAAAGTAAAAATGAACTTAAAAATAAGAAGCTGCCAAAGAAGAAGAAAGTCTTCAAGACGGCTTGGGATGAATTGAGCTTATCCGAAGACGAGAAGCAAACCAATAAAGACAAGGTGGCAAACTATGCCTTAACAACTTTCGACGATGAGATAATCAAAACCCCTTTGCTTTATTTTGAAATTACTTGATACTTTTTATGAGTTATTTTTAATTAGTTATATATATATATATATATATATATATATATATATATATATATATATATATATATATATATATATTGGGATCATGCTAGTAATTTTAAAAATGATAATGATAATTACATGTTTTATGAAAATATAATAAAATATTAGATATAAATCTAATGCTTGTATACCAAATAAGATTAATCTTATGAATGTTCTTAACAAGCAATAATGTGTATTTTTGATAATTTCCGTATAGCTTTTCGATTTTGATTAAAGATGTCTTATGTTTAATGAAATCATGCTTGATGATCTAATAATACATAATGATCATGCTAAATGAGTTTATATTTCAAAATTATGCATGATGATTCTTGTGATTTATGGATTATCGATCTTTGCCATAATGAAAGTTTTTTTTCGGTTTTAAATATTGATGCATGTTTTTATTTGGCATAAAAAAATTTGGACATGCTTATATGAAATCAATCATATGAATTGAAATACTAAAAAGAGGAAAGCTTTCTCCTTAAAAAATTTCTTTTTCTATACTTTATTGATTTTTAAAAAAAATATTAATGAATCTATTTATGTTATTTTATAAATCTCTTGAACTATTAAAGTGATTTTGATGACTTAGATTTGAATGAGTTATTAATCCAAATCATAATCTTGATTTCTTAATATTTGATACTTAAAATCTTTCTACGAATTGAGATCATTTTATCCTATGTTTCTTTTTGTGATTTGCTAAAGAGAATATCTTTTTCGGAATTCATGACTTAAAATTTCTTTTGAAGATCGTTTACTATTTGATCTCTTAAGATTTTCTTTTCATTATTTAAAAAAAGATTTATTAAAATGAATAATATCTTTTGGTATTCACATGATCTCATCTTTCATGATATAATTTTTTTTAATTCTTTGTATTCATGAAGTAAATCTCATCACCAAATTTTTTCTTGTTATTCTTCATGTGATGATATGAAATCATGTAATACTCATGATTTTATTATGATGATGTATATGATGTATTGCATATGATGTGAATCATGATTAAAATTGCTTTGACTTGAATTTAATTTGAATTCGAGGTTTATCTCAATTATGATATATTACAATAAGAATAATACTTTATCTTTATCATAATTTAAAACTTAATATAAATGGAAATGAATTACACCATTGTTTTATTATTCTCCTATTTTTGCAAATGACAAAGGGGGAGAAAGAATTGCTAGTGTGCACATCTTAAAAGAGAAAAATTTGCTAGCTTATAAATTGCAAGGAGTAAAACATGCTAGAAAGCAAAATTGTTAGCTTGCATTTCTCAATAGAGAAGAAAGAACTTGCTATCTTGAAAATCATCAAGAATTGCTAGCTTGCAATCTCAAGAGAAGCAAAAGTGCTACCTTACCTATCTCAAGAAGTAAAACATGCTAACTCAAGAAGTAAAACATGCTAACTTTTACATCTAACAAAATTTATAAACTTGCAAAACTCAAAATTATTGCTAGCTTGTATGTTATAAAATAATGTAAAATTTTGCTAGCTAGCACTTTTCCAAGGAAGCCAAAATTTCACTTCTCAAAAGAGAAGAAAGAAAATTACTAATGATAAAACTTGATATTATGTTTATAATGTAATGAATTGAAATTAAATATCAAAAACATATTAGATGCACTTCTTATTTTTGTTGATGATAAAGGGGGAGAAAATATGATGATATGAGAATCATACATGGTAAGATATAATATACTTTGATATTTTTTATGCCATAATAATTTGAAATATTTATGATAATGCATGCAAAACTTATGATAATGATGTATGCAATGCAATGATATGCATATAATGTATGAAATATTCATGACAAAATATTTCTTTGACTTGAATTCAACTTGAATTCAAGGTTTTATCAATATGGCATATTGATAGGGGTAGTTAAGGTTAACTTCGTCATCGATTGATTGTCATCATAAAAAAGGGGAAGATTGTTGAATCTCAGATTTTGATGAAACCAATTGATAGTGTTAATGATTTGATCTATGTTTTGAGTGATGTAGGTGTTGAATCTCATATTTTGATGATGAAACCAATTGATAATTGTGTTTATGTTTTAATATGTGCTTTAAGTGACGTAGGATGCTTCGATCAGGATGAGACAATTAAAGCAGGAAAAATCATGTTGTGCTGAAGGAACATGTTAGAAGATTGGACGTCGGGCCAGTGGATCGGTCGACGTATCAACAGAAGACTTCGGGTCGTGGACTCGGGCATCGGGCCAAGAAGAGTATGTATTGTGCCAAGGATATCGAAGTTATGAAGTTAACTGACCGATTGGGCAATAGGCCGCAGGAGAGGACGATGCACCGAAGAATCGGATGAAGCGTCGATGGACCAATGACATGCCGAACAACTTGGTTAATTTCTTAGGATAATTGTCTCGATCGAAGTTTGTTTTACATGTGCAGGATTAACTACGATGGAAGTAAGACATGCAGCAGGAGTTACGCCGGAGTCAAGACTATGATCACGTTGGGAGTTCGAGAGTTCGACGGAAGTCCGAACGGTCGTCGGAGGTTCTGTGGGAACAAATCCGAGAAGTCCAGGAGCTTGCTAAAGAAGCTCATCGGAACTCGCCAAGTGGATCGTCGCAAGTCCAGGAGTTTGTCGGAAGTCCACCGAAGCATCGTCGAAGGTTCGTCGGATATTCGCCGGAAGAAGCGATTGATGCACTAGAGCAAGTTATAGTAAATGTCTTAAGAAATATCATAATTAGCATATAGATTAAATTAGGAATGGGAGATGATCCCATTAACTTAATCTGGGGGCAATTGGGCCCTTGACAGAGCCTAATTAGGTCGAATGAATCAACCCATTCGGACCAGAATTCCTGCCAAGCGGTGACACCGCCAAGGTCAACGGTGGCACCGCCCAGGAGATGGTCTCCCAGGAAAGCTGGGCGGTGCAACCACCCCAGTCAAGCGGTGGCACCGCCTGGGCTCAGTCTTCGAGCGAGATTAGGCGGTGCAACCGCCCTTGACAAGCGGTGGAACCGCTTGAGCTCGGTCTCCGAGCTCTGCCAAGCGGTGCAACAACCCCAGTCAGGCGGTGGTACCGCCTGGGCTCAGTCTCCGTGCGAGACTGGGCGGTGCAACCGCCCTTGTCAAGCGGTGGCACCGCCCAGAGGCTCATTCTCCAAGCTCTGCCAAGTGGTGCAACCGCCCCTGATAGGAGGTGGCACCGCCCAGAGGCTCAGTCTCTGAGCTCTGCCAGGTGGTGCAACCACCCCAGTCAGGCGATGCAACCGCCATACCTCGGAATTCCATGAGATGATAGTTTTGAGCTCGGAATTCAAACTGGTTTGGGGCCTATAAATACCCCACCCTTTCAGCAATGAAAGGGCAACCAAAAAAGCACCGAAAGCTTGATCTTACTCTGTGATTTTAGAGCTCAAAAGTATTGTAAAGTCTAGAAGTTCTCCTCCTTCTTTTCTTCCAAGTTTTGATCTTTCAAGAGAGGAGAGAAAAGTTTGTAAGGGTTGTCTCCTAAGCCTGTCAAAAGGAGTAAAACTGTAAAAGGGTGGTTGGCCTTTACCTATTGAAGGAAGGCCTCCAGTGGACGTCGATGACCTTGTTAGTTGAGGAAGCCAAAAGTGGATGTAGGTCAAGATTGACCGAACTGCTCTAAATCTTGATTTTCATTTACTTTGAGCATCTTATCTTTACTGCAAACCTCCTCAGTAGCTTACTACTTTTTGCTCATTTACGAACGTGTTTTATAGTTAAGTATTTTTCGAATCGGCGTTAATACGGAAATCGGTTTTATCGTACGAACAACATATTTCAGTTTGCGCTTACATTTTGATTTCTATCTTAACTGCAAACTGCCTTCCTTACTTTACTTCAAATACATTTCCATGAGCTTTCAAAGTTATTATTTGCACGAAATTGGATTTCAACGTACGAATGCAGTTTTAATCATCGAAAGTTTTCCGCTGCACTAATTCACCCCCCTAGTGCTCTTGATCCTAACAATTGGTATCAAAGCCCGGTATTTCTCATTTCAGATTTACACTTGAGAGAAATGGTTCTTCATGGCTTTCAAGAGGGCTTATCGGTTGTTCATCCACCATTGTTTAACGGATTGGATAACACTTATTGGAAAACTCGAATGAGAGTTTTCTTGATTTCTATGAATTTGGATTTATGGAATGTTGTTGAACACGGTTTTCAATTTCCCTCTAAACCGATGAACGAATGGTCGAATTTGGAGAACAAGTATTTTTCTTTAAACGCAAAGGCTATGAATGCCTTATTTTGCGCTTTGGACAAAAATGAGTTCAATAGAATTTCTACGTGCGAAATGGTTTTTGATATTTGGCATACTCTTGAAATCACACAAGAAGGCACTTCTAGAGTTAAAGATTTGAAAATCAATTTTTTGATGCATGATTTCGAACTTTTTTGAATGAAGCCGAGCAAAACCATTGTTGACATGTACACCCGTTTCACGGGTGTCGTCAATGGTTTAAAAGCTCTTGGCAAATGTTTCTTAAATTTTGAACTTGTTAGTAAAGTTTTACAATCATTTTCTAAAGCTTGGGAATCAAAAGTAACGGCAATACAAGAAACAAAAGATTTAAATATTTTTTCACTTGAAGAACTTATCGGTTCATTGATGACATATGAAATGGTGTACAATGCACATGATGAACATGATGAATAAAACCACCTTCCAAAGAACAGGAAGGACTTGGGACAGAATATTTGAAGACCACTCGAGCATAAGCTCAAGTGATGGTGAACAAGAACTACTCACTAAGAAATTTAAAAGATTAAAAAAATAAAAATTTAAGAAAAATAAGAACGGAACTACTTACTTTGAACACAAGAAGAAGAACACAAAGTGGGATGAATTGAACTTCGATGAAGAGAAAATTAACAAAGGCGATGTGCTAAACTACGCCTTAATAACATTCAACGATGAGGTAATCGATACCCCCTTAATTTATTTTGAAATTACTTGATGTTTTCCATGATGCATTTTCTTTTTTAGAATAATTGTTTTTCTTGAAAATTATATTTTAAAATAATTAAAAATGTAAGAATATGATCATGCTCGTAATTTTGAAAATAATCATGAAAAATACATATTTTATGATAAACAAACAAAATGATTTTAATTGAAAATATGAAATCATGCTATATATGGTTAAGAAGTAATAATGTGTATCATGTTGATTTCCATTGTTATTTCTTGATTTTGATTAAATAAAATCATGTTTGAAGAAATGCATAATGATGTAATATTAAACATTTTGATACCATGATTGACAATTTTATGCATGAGATTTTAAGTTATACATGATGATAAGCATGTGTTATTTTCATGAGTGTATTTGAAAAACATATGGTAAAACCATGTCCGAATGCATAAAAGTGTTAAATTTCATTTTCGAATTCTCTTGAGTTTTGTGATTTATTGATCTTGATGGTTTTATGACGAAATTCATTTTTCGATCCTAAACGTTGATGTATATTTTTATTTAACATAAATGAAAAAGCATGCTAATATGAAATCAATCACTTAAAATAAAATACTTAAAAAAAAAAAAAATATATTATCAATGAAATCATGAATCTACTTATGTTATGAATTTTGTGAACCATTAAAATGATTTTGATGATTTGAATTTGAGATGAGTTTTATCAAAATCATGATCTTAATTTCTTGGAATAACATAAGATTTCCCTTGATGATCATCTCGATTATTTAAAAAGAGATTTATCGAAATGATTCATGGAATTTTCGATTCATGACTTGATCTTTCATTTGTTTATGAGATGGTTAAAATCTTTGTACCTTTGAATTCTTCCCCTCTCCCTTTGATTTTTGAATTTATGCATGTTATATGTTGAAGATTTGAAACCATGTTTTGATATCATGCATACCCAAGAAATGTTGATTTGACAAAATGAATGATGATTTTTCTCTTGAATATACCTTGTGATATATTTTTTTTATGAATCATCATCTTGATTTCTCGATATTTGATACATAAAATTTTATTATGAATCAAGATTTTTTGTTTAATCGATCTCCTAAGATTTTCTTTCGATTATTTATTAGGAGGTTTTTCAAAAAGAAATCATGTCTTTTGGTATTCACATGTTTAAATCTTTCATGATATGATCTTTATGCAATTCCTTGTATTTATGAAATATTTATCTCATCACCCAACTAATTCCTCTTGATATTCTTTATGTGATGATATAAATACATGAAATATTCATTAATTTGTTTTGATGTATATAAATAAAAAGTTTCGATCATGCATGGTAGGATGTAATTTGACAAATTTGGTACCATCATGATGTAAAATAAATGATGATTTGGAATCATGCATTAATGATGATTTTATATTTTGGTATGATGCATGCAATGATGAAATATTCATGAATTTGAAATGATGCATGTAATACTTATGATAATGATCTATTGCATATGATGTGTATCATAAATGCTTTAAATGATAAATGTTTGGCATCATGATCAACATGTTGATAAATACTTAAAAATTTTAATGTTTGAGTATCATGTATGATATGCCCATTAATGATGATTGATTTATTTTTCGGTATCGTGCATTAAAAATAAGGTTTCTGAAATTATGTATATTTTAATCTGAATATATAATGATGCACAAATAAGATTGATACTTACCTTTGTCATAATCTGAAAATTGATATAAGGGTCTTCCCTTCTTTTTGACAATGACAAAGGGGGAGCAAGAATTTCTAACGTGGACATCATGAAAAGAGGCAAACTAGCTAGCTTACATAATTCAAGACGAAAGCAAAAATTCCACTTCTTAAAAGAGAAGAAATTGCTATCTTGAACATCACGAATAATTGCTAGCTTGAAATCTCAAGAAGCAAAACTTACACATTACAATAGGAAGCAAGAATCACGAGCTTACACAAGAAAGCTATCTTGCATTAGCTTTCGAAATCTTTGCTAGCTTGTATGTAGTAAAACTTACATATCGTAAAAATTGCTAGCTTGTAGTCTAAAGAGAAGCAAACAGTTGCTATCTCATGAAAAGCAAACATGCTAAACTTGCACATCTTTAATTGCTAGATTGCATGATGATAAAATTTGATACTATATTTTTCATGCAATGAGTTGAACCTATATTCCAAACACAAAAATAGTTGGACTTCTCCTTTTTGTTGATGACAAAGGGGGAGAAGTATGATGCTATGCATATGTTTATGCATAAGTTCATGATGACATGTTACAAGTATTCATGATGAATATTACAATGACTTGAATTCGGTTTGAATTAAAGGCTCTATCAATATGGCATATTGATAGGGGGAGTTTGTTTAAACTCCGGGAGTTAAGTTTAACTCTGTCATCAATTGGTTGTCATCATCAAAAAGGGGGAGATTGTTGAATCTCATATTTTGATGATGAAACCAATTGATAATTGTGTTTATGTTTTAATATGCGCTTTAAGTGACGTAGAATGCTTCGATCAGGATAAGACAATTAAAGTAGGAAAAGTCATGTTGTGTCGGAGGAATATGTTAGAAGATTGGACGTCGGGCCAGTGGATCGGTCGACATATCGACAGAAGGCTTCGGGTCGTGGACTCGGGCATCGGGCCAAGAAGAATGGATATTGTGCCAAGGATATCGGAGTTGCAGAGTCAACTGGCCAATTGGGCAATAGGCCGCAGGAGAGAATGATGCGCCGAAGAATCGGACGAAGCGTCGAGGGACCAATGACATGCCAGATAACTTGGTTAATTGCTTAGGATTAATTGTCTCGATCCAAGTTTGTTTTACATGTGCAAGATTAACTATGATGGAAGTAAGACATGCAGTAGGAGTTACGCCGGAGTTAAGACTATGATCACGTTGAGAGTTCGAGAGTTCGACGGAAGTCCGGACGGTCGTCGGAGGTTCTACAAGAACAAATCCGAGAAGTCCAGGAGCTTGCCAAAGAAGCTCATCGGAACTCGCCAAGTGGATCGTCGCAAGTCCAGGAGTTTGCCGGAAGTCCGTCGAAGCATCGTCAAAGGTTCGTCGAATGTTCGTCGGAAGCTCGTCGGAAGAAGTAATTGACGCACCGGAGCAAGTTGTAGTAAATGTCTTAAGAAATGTCGTAGTTAGCATGTAGATTAAGTTAGGAATGAGAGGTGATCCCAATAACTTAATCTGGGGGCAATTAGGCCCTTGACAGACCCAAATTAGGCCGAATGGATCAACCCATTCGGACCAGAATTCCTGCCAAGCGGTCGCACCGCTAGGGTCGACAGTGGCACTGCCCAGGAGATGGTCTCCTAGGAAAGCTGGGCGGTGCAACCGCCCCAGTTAGGTAGTGGCACCGCCTGGGCTCAATCTCCGAGCTTTGCCAAGCGGTGCAACCGCCCCTGATAGGAGGTGGCACCACCCAGAGGCTCAGTCTTCGAGCTCTGCCATGCGGTGCAACCGCCAGACCCCAAAATTCCGAGAGATGACAATTTTGAGCTAGGAATTCAAATTGGTTTGGTGCCTATAAATACCCCACCCTTTTAGCAATGAAAGGACAACCAAAAAAGCACCGAAAGCTTGATCTTACTTTGTGATTTTAGAGCTCAAAAGTGTTGTAAAGTCTAGAAGTTATCCTCCCTCTTTTCTTCCAAGTTTTGATCCTTCAAGAGAGGAGAGAAAAGTTTATAAGGGTTGTCTCCTAAGCCTGTCAAAAGGAGTGAAATTGTAAAATGGTGGTTGGCCTTCGCCTATTGAAGGAAGGCCTCTAGTGGACGTTGGTGACCTCGTTGGTGGAGGAAACCAAAAGTGGATATAGGTCAAGATTGACCGAACCACTCTAAATCTCGGTTTGCATTTACTTTGAGCATCTTATCTTTACTACAAACCCCCTCAGTAGCTTACTGCCTTCTGCTCATTTACGAACGTGTTTTATAGTTAAGTATTTTCTGAATCGGCGTTAAGACAGAAATCAATTTTATTATACGAACATCATATTTCAGTTTGTGCTTACATTCTGATTTCTATCTTAACTATAAACTGCCTTCCTTACTTTACTTCAAATACGTTTCTGTAAGCTTTCAAAGTTATTATTTGCACGAAACGACTTTTACGTCAGAATCAGATTTCAATGTATGAACTCAGTTTTAATCGTCGAAAGTTTTCTGCTACACTAATTCACCCCCCGCCCCCCTCTTAGTGCTCTTGATCCTAACAGTAGGAAGCTTCGATCAAAGAAAGACAATTAAAAGTAGGAAGAATCATGTTGGGTAGGAGAGAAACATGTCAGAAGATTGGACGTCGAGCCAAAGGATTGGTCAACGTATCGGTAGAAGGCTTCGGGCCATGGGTTCGAGCATTGGGCCAAGAAAAGCAGAAATTACACTATGAAAATCAGAGTTGCAAAGGTTAAGCGACCAATTAAACAATTGGCTATAAAAGAGGACGATGCACCAAAAAAATCGGACGAAGCATCGATGAACCAATGATATGTCAGATAATTTTTGATTCAAGCCTTGTAATAATTATCTAAATCGAAGTAGGTTTTAAGTGTGCAGGATTAACTACAATAGTGATTAAGGCATAAAGAAAAATGAAGTCCTGGAGTCAAGAATGAGATTTCATTAGGAGTTCGAGAGTTCGTCGGAAGTCCGGACGTTCGTTGGAAGTTCTATCGGAATTGACCGAGAAGTCTAGGAGCTTACCAAAGAAGCTCATCGAAACTCACCAAGAAGATCGTCGTGAAGTCCAGGAGCTTACCAAAAGTCCATTGGAACATTGCGGAGAGATCGTCGGAAGATCGCCAGAAGCTCACTGGAAGAAACCTAGACTTAGACTTATTTAGCTTAGTGTATGCCTTAAAATTCATGGTTAGCCCATAATTGGGTTGGAATTGGGCAAACTCAATTAGGGGCCAATTGGGCCCAAGTTAGGGCTGTGTTGGGCCAAGTGAAAAGGCTCAAATAGTGACCCAACAAGTGGAACCGTCGTGGCACAGTCTCCGAGATTATGTCAGGCGATAGTACCGTCGGTCTAGGCGATTGTATCGCCTAGACACAATTTCCGAGAGACTGCCAGGTAGTGGTACCACCCAGTATTAGTGATGCTAGTAGTGGTACTGCCCAGCATAAGTGGTGGTACCGCTAGTACCCCAAAATCCGGGGATGAGATACTTTTAGGCTCCAAGTTTGAATCCACTTGAGGCCTATAAATACTCCTCTCACCCCTAATTAACTTATATAAGAATTAAGAGCAAGAAAGTAGAAAAATGCTATTGTAATCTTATGAGAACTCCTCTTAAACTCTAAGTGTTAGTATGGTTTAAGAGAGGCGTAAGTGGGGGTGTAAAGGTTCTCTCCCGAACCTGTCAAAAGGAGAATCGAGTTGTAAGAGCAGTTAATCTTTGCCCATTGAAGGAAGATAGTGGATGCTGGTGGCCTCGATGAAAGAGGAATCGGCGGAGTGGATGTAGGTCACGACGACCGAACCACTATAAAACTCGATTTGCATTTCCATTCTTGCAATTTATCTTTACTGCAAACTGTCTTACCTGCTTATTGCTTTCACTACGCTTACGAATGAGATTTGAAGTTATCTTTCCAAAATTGATTTTATCGAATGAATAATTTTTCAACCCCCCCCCCCCCCCCCCCCTAGTACCGCTCTTGATCCTGATAGAGATCTCTTGTAAAAAGAAAGTATAAAAGTTATTCCCTGAGCCTAAAAAAGGAGAGAATTATAATAATAGTAGTTGATCTTCACTCGTTAGAAAAAAGATTGATAATAAAAGTTATGACCTCGTGGAAAGAGAAATTATGAGTGAACATACGTCAAAAAAAACTGAAGCACTATAAATTGGTTTATCTCTTTTTAGTTATCATTTACTTATGACTTAGTTTTCGAAATATATTGATTTATCAATCAAGTTTTAAAATTGATTAAAAATATTATATTAATTCAACCCTATTACCATTAAGATCTTAATAATTAGTATCAAAGCAAGGTTCTCTTAGTTTGATTAATACTTAAGAGTGATCTAATGACTATTTTAAGTAATCAAAAGGTCCACTCAATCACTAGGTTTTCTATGTTCAATGGGACATACTACACTTATTGAAAAACTAGAACGATAATTTTTTTACCTTATGTGGATTTTGACCTATAGAATGTTGTTGAGTTTTTTTTCAAAAATCTTTTAAACTAATGAATAAATGAAATAATTTTTAAAAAATTATTTTTTAAATGTTAAAGCTATGAATACTTTATTTTATGTTTTTGATAAAAATAAGTTTAATCTAGCTTTTACTTGTGACACTACACATGATATATGACACACACTTTAATTACTCACTAAGGCGTAAGTAGGGTAAACGAATCCAAGATTAATCTTCTTATATATAGTTATGAGTTATCTAAAATAAAACCAAATAAATATTTTAATGACATATACAATCGTTTTATAGATATTGTCAATAGATTAAAAGCTCTTAGTAAAAGTTATACTAATCTTGAATGATAAGTTAGATTTTAATATCTCTTCCTAAGAGTTGAGATTCAAAAGTAACAATAATACAAGAAACTAAAGACTTGAACAATGTTCCTTTTAAAGAACTCATAGAATTTTTAATAACATATGAAATAACATGCAAAGCACTTGATGAAAAAGAGAAAAATCTTCTTAAGAAAAGAAAGAATATTGCTCTCAAATCTAAAGAAAATTACTCAAGCAAAAGCTCAAGTGATAATGTTGAAGACACGACACTTCTGTTAGGACCCTTTTATTTTATAAGCTTTTGAATAATGTTTATTGAGTTTGTTTAATTCAGTTAGAGTCGGGTAGAGGTTTATTTAATATTTATTATTAAGAGTCTAAGTCCTGATGAACTCTAGGTGGAACTCCATAAATAGTGATGTAACCCTTTCTTCAAGGAATCAATCAATAAAATATTATTCAGTCTTTTGACAAACCCTATGAGGTCGATCTTCTCGAAGCAATCAAGGAGGCTGATCCCCTCGAAGCGATCATTTCCTTTCCCTTTTCTCTTCTTTCTTTGATGATAAGACCCTAAGGTCTTATCATTTGATATCAGAGTAGTGATCCTCGACGTTCACGTTGCAGTTATCATCCAAAAAAAAAAAGAGAAAGAGAGAGAAAGAAGAAGAAGCTGCATCGTGCTTCCGACCAGTCCACCCATCGCCCGCCATTGCTACTCTCCGACCAAGTGCTGATAATCGCCGATGCTTCAACTCGCTCCACTAGTCTGGTAGAGCCAGTTTCCGTGGTCTCGGCGGTGGCACCGCCGTCCCTTCCATCTCCCGATCCAATCTAAATTCTCATCTCCTCTTTCTCCCTCGGATCGTTAGTGACTCCACCACTACCGCTGCACCCCGACCACTTGTCATCACTCGATCACCATCGGTCGCCTCCCAGCTGCAACCCTAGCTGCCTCCCCTTGGGTCACAATCGCAGCCGCTCGACCTCCCCTCCTCGCAGCGACCTAAACAGGGCAACCGAGAAAGGGTCACCGTCGTTATTTCCAGCCAACGGACCACCCCCTAACAACGCCTAGCCACGGCACCCCTTTTCTGCTCCTCACCCTCGATGATCTTGCTCCCAGCCGCACCGCTATTGCCTCTCAACCTCGACAACAACCTTTCATTCTGCGGTGCGATAGAAATAGAGCTCCCTCTGTTGTCATTGCCCCCCGTTGATACTTGGCGTGACCCTCATTGCCTCCTTCTCCACTGCCACCATTGCTTCTCGACTACTCGACCACCGCCGTCTTTGCTCCTCGGCCACCAACCTTCCCCTCTCCAGCACCGCTGCCCCTGTTTCCTGGCAGCTTGCACCCTGCTTCATGTTGGGAAATCATGGGGGGTGACATCATATGCGCAGCGGAAGAACAAGAAAACAAAAATCCCCGATTCCCAAAAAGATGTTCGTCGTCGTGCGAAGATTGGTGCGTAAAAATCCGCAAAACACAAAACTGCGTATAGAGATTGTGTTACCTAGGGAGATCGATATATTCTGTTTCCTTGCAGATCCTTAGGAGAGGGTGAAGGAGGTCAAGCGCCCTCCTCTCTAGCGGTGATCCACACAAAGGGGTTATGACGACCCTCCTCAAAAAAACTCCGTGTCTCCCCAGGGTGGAGAGGGAGAGGAGAATAGGAAAGGCAAGCAAAGACTCTAGCCTATGAGGTCAGGAATCCTCATATTTATAGAGATCCCAGACAAACCCTAATGGGTCCTTCCCTAGTGGGTATTGGATCTGCATCCAATAAGACAAGGGGGCTCGTGGGATACCTCATATCCAAACCTCTACTCATCATCAATACCTACCATATGTGTGTGACCCTCTAGGCCCAATATCGAGCTGGTCGTGAGTCATACCGCCGTAACTCCTTCTAACTCAAGAATTATTATCTCTGTAATAATTCACTGACTCATCGACTACTTTACGTATTTCAGGCCACTATGCCAGTAGTCCCCGCATTTGATACAGGGAATCCAATCCATTGGACCTATTCGTCCTCGCCACCATGTACCTATAGTCCCTCATCCATCTAATATCCCGTAGACCGAGATATCGAGCATGGTATTGTCGACCCATATGGTTTCTACTGAGTCTCGCTCTAATCGATTCTCCCTGAGAACTCTTTCTCTCAACCCTAATGACCCTCGCCAGGGGATTTATCCGAGCAAGAACACATAGGATATTCCTCTCATGATGCCGAGAGGGATGATCCTCTATCGACACTCAATAGCCCCTCGTAGAAGGTCGACTACCACTCCCAATGACCAAATTGTATAGATCCGGGACAAACAAACCTATAAGTCCGGTATCAAAGAGTGGAGCACTCATACAGACACATCCTTGGTGTCTCAAGTCTAAGGACCATATACACCACTAGGACTCGGAAAATCGCCGTCCGACAATAAGGCATCATCAACCATCCAAAGATTCCGAAGCGGATCAATCAAGAACTCATTCTCCAATGAGCACCTCAGATTGTATCCCTAGTGTCCCTACACGAAGCAGCTATGAGACCACCGCATCCATCACATGGACGGTATACAAAGACACCAAATCTATCCTAAGTTATCACGATGTCCCTCTCGAAAATAACCTATGACCGGGATTATTTAGGATATGTGTTTAAAGGTGAATCGATCTCATTATCGTGATCTCATCACGATCCGATTCCCATTGCACAAATCCAAGGACATCACAATATATATATGCATTTATGCAATAGTTATAAAGTGATATACGCAAAATATAATAAGCAAAAAAGATTCTGTATCAAGTCACACGCATCATCACTCACGGATTGGCTTGTTGGGCACCTATGACTAGCAAATCTCCACTTGACCTAAAGCCAATCACCTATGTGTCCATCCCCATCGCACCCCCTCGACGCTTAAATACAAAATGAGACAACGGCTTTATCGGTGGATCTGCAATGTTATCTTCGGATGGAACTCTTTCCACTGCTACATCTCCTCAAGTTACGATCTTTCTTATAAGTCGGAACCTCCTCGTAACACTTCCGATGAGACCCGTTTCCCTTATTTGAGTAATCACCCCATAGTTGTTGTCGCAATATAAGGAAGTCGACTTGTCGCTATCTCAGATCGACTCCCAAATCTATGATGAACTTCTTCACCCAGACTCCCTCCTTTGCTGCATCTCGATGCAGAATGTACTCCTCTCAGGGTCGAAATCGTCAGATGGTATCTTGCTTGGAACTCTTCCAAAGACACCGCTCCCTCCATTCAAGGTGTACACATACCCTGAATTCACTTTACTATCATCGACATCGACTGAAAACTTGAGTCAAGTAGCCTTCAACCTTAAGGCTATTACCTCCATATACTAGTAAAAGATCCTTAGTCCTTCTCAAGTACTTAAGGATACACTTTACTGCTTTCCAAGTGTTCCAAGCTTGATCCGCCTGATACCCGCCAGGACACTCGAGCATGCGCTATATCAGGCCTAGTACATAGCATGGCATACATGATAGACCCTATTGCTGAGGCATAAGGTATCATATCCATGTTCGCCCTTTTTTCTTCGAGTCTTTGGGGACATACTGTAGAAAAGCGATATCCCATGTCTCATTGGTATGAGACCTCTTTAGAATTTTCCATGCCAAACCTTTTGACAATAGTTTCTATGTACCTGATCTGGGACAAGCCAAGCATCCTCTTGGATCTATCTCTATAGATTCTAATCCCCAAGATATAAGATGCTTCCCCAAGTCCTTCATGGAGAAGTGTCTAGATAACCAAGCCTTTTATGTGGATAGCATTCCTATGTCATTCCCAATGATGAGGATGTCATCCACATATAACACCAAAAAAAGGTGATAGCGCCCCACTTACCTTTCTATATACACAAGGCTCATCTTCATTCTTAATCTAAGTCATAAGATCCGATTGCCTCATCAAATCTTATGTTCCAACTTCTGAAGCTTGCTTTTAGTCCATAAATGGATCTAAGCAACCTACACACCTTATCCGGGCAGTTCTTGGACACGAATCCCTCAAAGTTGCATCATATACACCTCCTCCTCGAGGTTCCCGCTGAGGAATGCGGTTTTCACATCCATCCGCCGATCTCATAATAATTGTGTGTGCTGCAATAGCCAATAGAATTTCGATGGATTTTAGCATTGCTACGGGTGAGAAAGTTTCATCAGAGTCAACACCTTGCCTTTGACGATACCCCTTAGCCACTAGCCTTGCTTTATAGGTCTCTACCTTTCCATCTACTCCGATCTTTTTTTCTTAAAGATCCACTTGCAAACCGATGGGTACAATACCTTCTAAGATCAACTAGGTTC